>OZ007556.1:62019433-62376840 GCA_963931855.1 Philhelius festivus
TGCGACATAACATTATACATAGGTAGTAGGTACTACTCGTATATGGGAAGTTATGCATTCGTAAAAAAATATAACTCGTGATTTTGATAAGATGTGACAGTGACAGTGGGTTTCGTAATTCCTTCAATCTGGCTGTCTGTTCGACTGGAGTCCCAAGCGATTTTTTCTAAACTTGGCAGATTACTTGTTTACTTAAGGTGGCGCTACAATCCGGGGTGACCAGGGCCCTCAACTAACAAGCTTCTCCAGCTAGCTCGCGGTTCCTAGCTAGCTGTCTCCAGTTTCACACGCCAAGTTGGTTGAGGTCCTCCCCCACTTGTGTGCGCCACCTGAGTCGCGGTCTTCCTCTACTTCGCCGTCCCTTGGGGTTTGATTCGAAGACTTTCCGGGCCGGAGCATTCGGGTCCATTCGCTCTAAATGACCAAGCCATCTCAGTCGCTGGACTTTTATATGTTTGACTAGGTCAGTTTCACTGGACAGCGCGTACAGTTCGTGGTTAAATCTTCTCCTCCACTCCCCATCTATGCAGACGGGACCAAAGATCACACGAAGAATTTTCCTCTCGAAACATCCTAAAGCGCTCTCATCCACTTTCCGACAAAGTCCATGTCTCTGCACCATAGAAAAGGACCGGATGATGAAGGTTTTATAGAGGGACACTTTAGTTACTCGAGAGAGGATTTTGCTACTCAATTGCCTTCTTAGTCCAAAGAAGCAGCGATTGCAAGAGTTATTCTCCGTTTGATTTCAGCGCTGGTGTTGTTTTCTAGGTAGGTATATGCAGTCCTTAACTACCTCAAAGTTATAGGTGTCTATGATGAAATACTTCGAAGAAGTCTGTGTTGTGTGTCCTTTCTTGATGACAGCATATACTTGGTCTTGCGCCCATTTACAGCTTAGCCAATCTGCTTCGTTCCGCTTCAATGCTCAAAAAAGCGCCACTAACATCGCGCTTTGTTCTTCCAATAATGTTAATATCAAAGGCGTACCTGAGTAATTAGAGGGACTTTTGAAAGATTGTGCCTCTTGGGTTGACGCGTGAGTTTTGCACTATTCTTTCAAGAACGATGTTGAAGAAGTCGCACAACAGAGCATCGCCTTGCCTTAAACCTCTTTTGATATCAAATGCATCGGTGAGATTCTTTTTCGATCTTGATTCTCCATCGTCATCCTGCACAAACGGACAAGTTTGTCAGGGATGCTAAAACTAGATATTGCTCTATATAGTTCGTTCCTATAGATGCTATCGTACGCAGATTTGAAATCGATGAAAAGGTTGTAAGTGTCGATTTGTAGGTCCCCGGATTTTTCCAAGATCTGCCATAATGTGAATATTTGATAGATGGTGGATTTTCCTGGTCTAAAGCAGCACTGATATGGAGTTATCAGGTTGTTGACGAAAGGCTTCAGACGTTCACATAAAACGGCAGAAAGAATCTTTTACGCGATGTTCTGGAGACTTATACCTCTGTAGTTGACAGTAGAGGGTCTCCTTTCTTGAGGATCGGACAGACAATGCTGAGGTTCCATTCATCGGGCATGCTTTCTTCCGACTATATCTGGCAGATGAGCTGGTGCATGCTCCCAACCAAGTCATCGCCTGCCGCTTTGAACAGTTCGGCAACGAGGCCGTCAGCTCCAGCGCGGCTTTGTTAGACTTGAGATTCGATATAGCTATATTCACTTCGTCCAGGTCGAGCGGGCGGTATTGTTAGTCCGCATCGCCAAATCGAATGCTACCATCTCTATAGCAGCGGCATTTTCTTCTTCATCGCCGTTAAAAGATTGGAGAAATGTTCTTTCCATATTCTCAGCATGGACCGCAATTCCACTATGGTGTTCCCTTGATTATCCATGCAGGCTTCGGCTCGGGGTTCGGGTTCCTTGTAATGTTTTTTTTACCTTTTGGTAAAACTTCCGAACCTCATTCCTGTTATGGCATCCTTCTATTTCCTCCATCAAGCGCTTCTCATGCTCCTTCTTTTTCTTTCTTAGAAACCGGTGTTCTTCTCTCCTCTTCTGCTCGTAGAGCTCCCGAGCAGCTCTAGTCCTTCTTTGCAGCGCCGCTTTATATGCGTTTTGTTTTGCTGCATGTGCTTGCCGGCACTCATCGTCAAACCAGAGGTTTCGTTGTTATGGTCGTGTAAGACCCAGCACATCAGAGCATGGCAATGTTATCACTTATCACCAATCCTCAATACTTGATGCTGGCGGCATAGGACTTCTTAAGAGGTTGTTAGAAACTCGATCGAAAAAGGACCTTGCGATCTCTTGTCTTCTCTTCCTAGCTTGGCGTTAAAATCTCCAAGGACAATAATTTTAATATCATAAATAGGCCACTGCTCGTATGTTTTGTCCAAGAGCTCGTAGAATATGTCTTAGGTGTCTTCGTCTTTCTTATTTGTTGGGGCATGCGCGCAAATCAGATTAATGTCTACGAATTTGGCCTTGATGCGGATTGTCGTGAGGCGCTCGTTCACACAGTTGAAACTTAAGACTTTTTGCCTGAGCCTAGTTCCAACAAAAAATCCGCATCCAAATAAACGCTGCTTTTGTTCTCGATAGCAGTCGCCGTAGTACATATCGAAGGTTTTTGATGTTCGTCTCCCCGGTCCGTCCCATCGCATCTCTTGTTTGGCGGTAGCAGTTTAGGGCTTCCCCTAATTGTTCGGCTGCACGTGGCCTATTAAGGGACCTAACATTCCACGTACAGATCCGAAGTTCGTTATCCTTATTGTGTTTCCATATTTCGTCAACAGTGAATTAGTCCGTAGCCGAGAATCGATAGACAGAGGTGGACTTTTTGAAAAAGCTGTGGACGCTTGTGTCCTCTTGGGTACACGTTTCTGCCATTCGAACATCAAAACTTGGAAAATAGCATTTTTAAAATTTCCCCCCACTCGTTCTTATCTCTTTTTTTAAGACCAAATAAGGGTACCACCATACAAATATTAAAAATTGGTTTCCGAAAATAATATTTTTTTTTTCTCGAAAACGGTGCGTAGAATTTTGATAAAATTTTGTCTCTTTCGATTAATTTTTACGTTCTAGAATTTAATAAAAAAAAAGTTTGAAATCAATATATTACTGACTGTACTTACCATAGAACCATTCTTTTTTTAATTTTGAATTTCTCATTATCGGCATAACGGAGTTTAATGAAATTTTTTTAAAGAGAACCTTCTAAGTTTGAAAAACATTGCATTTAAGACTTATAAAAAAAATATTTTTTGGGTTAAAAAAACGATACCTTAAAAACGGGTTAGTATTTTTTTTTTTTTTTTTGAAATTTAATTCTTATTGGTTCAATAATAAAAGTTGACGTTCCAAAATGTTTTAAAAACCTGTTTTTTTTTTTAATCCACTAGTGATTTATAATATAACTTTTTTTGTATAAAGTAATATATTGGCTTGAGAAATCACATGGCATCCTGCTTTTATCTCCGACTACTAAAAGACCTGTTCTAGTTTAAAAAAAAAAATGAATTTTATGTTACAAAACTATCAGGCTCATCAAAAACCCAAGTATGTACGCGTCTCCCGAGTATTTATTTATTTTTGTCGAATTTCTTAATTCAAAGGATCTATAGTTAATTTTCATCTTAAGCAATGTTGAAATATTGTAAACGCAAAACAAAACTCATGATCCCTTTGGGATTCTTAAGTGTATTATCTTTACATTCATACCCAGAAACACCAATATGGCAATAAATGAAAAACAAACACCTAGTCCTCCTACATACATACATATAAGTATGTGCATTGATAAGGCAGGGGCGATATACGAGTGTCTATAAAACGTCTTTCTATTTCAGTTCGAAAAGTAAACAAGTCGCATCCTCCGCTACACTATTACCTCCTCTTTCAGTCAAGAAATGGTACTTGCTCTTACAAATACGAAATTCCCAGAGTCGAAAATAACAAAACCTCCGCACTAGCACCAGCGAATTTTAATTAAAAGTAAATTCAATTTCAACTGCAGAAAAGCATTATTTAATGAAAGTAATTAACGGTGGACTGTTACAGTAAAGTTTTGTCGGGTTGATAGTTAAATGGCAAACAAGCCGAAAATAAATTGAATGCGTTTGTCCCGTTCTCACTTTGAACAACTGCTATCATCGCCTTCGTCTAGGAAAAGAATATTTGTGACAACTCTTGGCTGTTTTGAGTGCAGAGATGCTGCTCTGTCCTCTGTCACCATTCACCAATACCGTGCGCCACTGCTGCCGTCGTCGCCGCCGCCGCCGTCTGATAATGAAATTCACTTTGGCTTCAATCTGCATCCTTTGGAATGGCGCCAGCAAACCAATGGATGGACGACAAATAAAGAAATGAAATGAAAAAAAAAAAATAAATAAAATTGTACAAACATGTTGGTGTGTCCTTGGTCCTGGTCCTTGCTTGGGTTCTGTTTGTTCGATTTCGATGACTGTCCTTCAAACCCTTGACGGCCTTGTAAAATATATAAATCGACGAAAACACCTCATTATAAAATGTTTACTCAGCAATATGTTTGTCACCTTTCTGAAAAAGTAGGTGTCCTTTTGAGCTTGTTGTCAGTCCTTCAAGTCAATAAGCAAGAACTTAATTGAACTCTGATGGGTGGATATTTTTTTTCATCATCAATGTTATTAATATTGGAAACTTGTTAAAAATTCCCAAAAATCATTATAAACAATTTCAACAGTTCAGTAGGAACTTCAATCTAAATCTTAAAACCGTTTTAAAGTAAATTCGCAAAAGTGTAAAATTTACTTTTAATATTGACGCAAAATTTTAAACAGCCTATTATTAAGGTATTAGTATGATACTACTTAACAATTTGCTAACTTTATAGTAGTTTACTAATTCATTAAGGGTATTCATGTAACGAGATAATTTTCCGCTTTGTAGAAAAATATAACCTTCCGCAGCATGTTTTCATGAACACCCCTAAGAAATACTTGCGTAAATGTGAGAAATATTTTGTGAAATGTCAAATTAAAAGTCAGAATCCATACTTCTTTAGTTTACGAGGTTTATTTCTGCACTTTCCGCAGCAAATTTGTGAGATAATTTTATGAGATTTGCAGAAACCTTTTCCCATACAAATTTTGACAGCTCGTTTTTGCGGAGATAAAATTATCTAGTTTACGAGGTTTACGAGGGTTTTCCGCGCTTACATGAATACTCTTATTCTTAATTTTAAACATTTTCTAACTAGTATCGTACTAAAAGAATTTTCTTAATAAATTGCTTCTGAACACACCTTAAACAATGACATTTCGTGTAAAAAAGTAAGAACACGAACCTTTTTTGATGTTTGCAAATATCAAAGAGTGAAATGAAGCTAGCACGATACTAAAAAAATGAAGTATGTATTCGATGATTTTAACTTTAATAAAAATGTAGAGAAAGTATGATGCTATATTCGATTAAAATTTGCAAATTCGTTGTCTTAACCTAGTATCATACTAAAACAGCTTTAGAATCGTACTAATTCAATTAAAATTTTGCGCCATTGTTTTTATAAAAAAAACCGTTTTAGAACAAAACAAAAAAATGCACGACTTAGAAAAACTAAAACTCCATTAGTAGTTGGAGCTAAAAACAGGGTGCCTTTGATACAACCAAATATTAATTTATGCAAAAACAAACATTATAAGTCGTTGTAATGGTTTCTAAAAAAATGAGCTTTTATACCTATACGAAATCTTTAAAACATTTTAAAGAAAAAAATTTGGTACGCCAACTTAAAGTATTTATGATACGAACAAAAAATAAATTTCCAAAAACAATATTGAGCCGTTTTTGAGATATGTAATCTTCAAAAAAAAAATCGATTTTTTTTTTTCAAAAATTCAAAAAAAAACTGAAAAATTTTATCAAAATTCTCGGAGCCGTTTTCGAGAAAAATACGATTTTCGAAAACCATTTTTTAAAATTTGTATGGAAGGTACCGTTAGTTTTAGATAAAACAAAATTTTTTTCTCAAATATTGTAGATTAGGTATGTTAAGAAACTTTTATTTCTCAAGCTTGAAAAAAATCGAGCATGGGGTTTTCGAAATATTGAGTTTCAAACAAAAAAAAATTTGATTTTTTTTTTAAATTCAAAAAATAAAAAATTGAAAATTTGGATATGTATTAATATTTAAACTTTGGAGGAGCTTTGGCATAAAAAAAATGATTTAAATCGGCCCTACCGTTTTCGAGAAAATCAAAAACAAAAAAAATGGACCCAGGGGGGCTACCAAAAATAACATTTTTTTGTAAAATTTTTTTCAACCATCAGCTAGTTTTAACCAAATGAAATTTTTCAAATTTTTTTAAAAAAATTCTGTGGGACAGTTTTTGAGAAAAAAAATATTTATAAAATTTCGAAAAAAAATCGTATGGCAGGTACCGTTATTTTTGGTCTTAAAAAAAAAAAAACAGAAAAAAACACGTCCGGGGGAAAAAAATTAAAACCCATATCTACAAAGTTTCAAGAAAATCGGCCGAGCCGTTTAGGCTGTAGTCGAACCGACAGACTGACAGACAGACTGACAGACAGACAGAATTGCGAGACCCACTTTTTTGGTCTTCGCTATCATCGTAATGTCAACCTTGATCAAAATCTCGAGTTCGATTTTGATTTGCCTTATACCTATTACCTTTAAAACGCAAGTAAAAACCCAAACTGAGCTCCATTAGTACTGACAGAGAAATTGACCTTAACATGGGTCAGGGTACAACAAAGTTATCCTTTTTTTTAAATCATCAAAAAATTATGTCAAAGTTGAAAATGAGACTTTACTGTAGAACATTTTTTTTCTTAGAATATGACCAAGAATCACATTCCAAAGTATGGCAGATGAATTACCGGACACCCTGTAGAAACTTACTAAGAACTACAAATTCCTTATTACGTAAGCATTACGGGTACGTTTCTTTCTCTTTAAGTTACTAAACTGTTTATTAATCTAAGGTGAACCCGATTCAATTTTTTAACTGAATAAAGAACGAATTAATCAAAACTCATTAATATGCAGGGTGAGCTATCTAGTGGTTTCTTTTTAAATCATAGGTTATTTTGACACTGACAGCTGTTTCCCGCTCGAAATCTTAACAGAAAATCAGTATCATACCTCCGCGGAACGAAATGAGTCGCTTTACACTTGAACAACGTTGGGAAATATTTTAAACTTGTTTCCAAAGTGAGTGCTCTGTAGCCCAAGCAGTGCGTTTTTTTTTTTAAAGAAGTAGACAACACTCACGGTCCCCCCGTCGTCGTACGTTGCGCACAGACGAGAATGTGGCTGCTAAAGCTGAGAATGGGAGACTAAATTCACGAACATGAACTCGACATCGTTCTCAACAGCATAACATTTCACGCACTATAGTCTGAGGAGAATTTTGCACAACAATTTTAGACGAAAAATCGTCTTTTCTGACGAGTCGCGTTTTCATCTCGGCAGCGGCTACGTTAACAAACCAAAATTGCCTCATCTGGGCATCGTTATTGTCCAATACATCCACAGAGAATGACAGTTTGGTGTGGATTGTGGAGTGGTGGTATCATTAGATAATTTTTCTTAGAGGCTAGGAACAATGTTTCGGTCAACGGTGGGTGCTACAGAACCATGTTAACCGACCTTTTTTTTCACTGAAATTGACGAAATGGATTTAGCTGAACTCTGGTTCATGCCACACAGCCAATCCCTCAATCGATCTTCTGAGCACCAAATTCGCAAATCGTGTTATCAGCCGTCTTGGCGATTTCAATTGGCCGCGTCGGAGTTGCAATTTGACCTCTTTGGACTTTTTTTTGTGGAGAACCGTGTAGGACCGATATTATACCAACAAACCAGAAACGATTCAAGGCCAATATTATCCAAGCAATCCGTGAGCTTCAGCCCGAAACCAAAAACAAGTTCTTGAAAAATTGGAGTGAGAGAATACGCTACTACGAAGCAAACCGAGGCAGCCACTTGAACGAAGAAGTGTTCGATATAATTAATAGGAATATTTGCTCTTACTAATAAAGCCATAATACATAAAAAAAATTAATTTTGTTTTACTGCATTTAAAAAAAAAAAAAAAACTTGCATTTGGCCCACCCTTTACATTCGAGGTTGGTAAAATGACTAATTACGAGCAAAGATGAGGATGAACGGCGATAAATTATCCCTCCTCCACGTTCTCTAGATGATTTACATCGATAGCAAAAGCTATAGATACTGCAATCAAATATTGGAAAGTCATGATTCGACAATGATGATAATATCGTTGTTGTTATTCATACGTTCTTGTCCAAGGAGTTTTTTACCATTTACACAAAAAGTCGAATTTTGACACCTATCGGATAAAAATTTTCAGCAAAGACCAATGATCCGGGAACACCAATTATAAAATTGACGAAAACATGCCTGCGATGCTTATCTGCGATTCTTGATAACATGTGGCACACAAAACGAGATGTATCTACTCCCAGACTAGTTTAAAAAAATGCAATAACTTCATCAGAATTGGTAGCGTAACGAAAACTGCCTATGTGATTAGCCGAAGCCCTCAAAGTGGAAATAACCAGGACCATCGCACGAAAATTTTCGAATCATTTTTGGCACTTACAATTTTTCTTCATCCAACCCTTTTACTTTGTTAATACTTGTTGGTTTTTAAGTATGACCCCTCCAGAAACTGAGCTTTTAAAGTTTCCAAGATTTGCCTTATTTAATCAATAGACTACACAATCTACACATTTATTCAGCATTTGCGATGAACAATTTCATTCTTTGGCACAAGTTTGACCCCATTGTCAAACTTCCTTTAAATTTTCATAATTCCATAAGAAAATCCATTTTGAACGCTCATCATTCTTAGGCCATTTAATACTCGTTTTGTATATTTTAATGTATTCTATTCAAAGAAGGGATTTAAACGCCTTCCGACAGGGATCAGATACTTGAAGGCACCTGCAAAAAGTGTCTTCTCTACACTACGAGCTGTATATAACCGGTAACTTGAACACTCACCAGTTACAAGGGCGGATACTCTTTTGCTCAAAAGAAAATCCTGTTCAGAGTTGACATGAAGCTGTAGCGAGTTGGTATACCTATACCTATGACCAAGGACCAAACTCCCACTTTTGTGTGCGCTGCTTCAAAAGATAAACAAAAAATTTCAAATGCAAAAGGAGGAATTAATTGCACACCCTCTAGCAGCCAGTTTTTAGCGCGTGCCCATGAATATTCATGTGGCCCTGGATGGAATATTATTCTTTGTATAGTAAAATATTCGGGTCGTTTTGATACGGGCTATAAGTAAACGTGAGTGCGCTAAAGGTGCTTATTAAATGTTAAAAAAGTTGCAATAGTTGAAGGTGCTTCTATTGCATTTAAGCAATTTGCTTATATTGGAAATGTAACTGTTGAATATTTTTGCAAAAAGGTGCTCGACATGATAGCCACGGGGCTGGACAAAAGATACTTCTAAAATAAAACTTTCAGCATTTGAATTTTTTTTTCAATTTTTTCGTCTTTTTTTCAAAGCTCTAAAATCAGCAGTAGGTATTTATCCCATACAATTCGTCACATTAATGGAAATACCCTTTTGCATGCCTAAACATTTTCAATAGAGATCAAAATTGACGTAATATCTCATCAATAATTCAACCGGATTTCCTGTATGAGTGAGGACATCCGTTTTTAGATGGCGGAACAGCATTGTGTCCAGAGCCGCTTGCCATTACAACAACTGATGTTGGTTAAATCTCGTTTAATATGCAAATACGAGGTACGGCTTCATACTGATGGTATAAGCATCTTTTCCATACAGTCTTTGGTTAGGCTCGGTGAGAGACCGTAATTCATTATAGTATGCATTGCATACACATTCAATCGTATGTCAAATACTTAGGTATGCCGCACCCCCTTTATGTATGATGGGCTGACGCATGGCGGGAAAGAGATATGAAGAGTGAAAATATTTACAATCGATGCTGGCCGCCAGTATATTGAACCGTAGTCGCCGTCGTCGTCGTCCTTTGAAATTACTTCACACTCACGTAGAAGCATCAAATACCTTCTACAGCTATCGAACGGCTTCCTGACCAATTGGCTAGAGGACAAAAGCACATGAATTGTAAAGGATATGTTGTCCATCTGCCATATAACGTACTGAAATGAAAATGAGAGCGGATAGTGAATTTTCGGACTAAAGACTTGTGAATGAGTGAATGTACATAGGTAGTTGAACTAAGGGACACTTTATTCATCAACACTGAAAAAAAATTTTGGTTGCAAAGGAAGTAGCCCTTGGTGTGATGGTAAGTGACTATACTCTCATGCCAGAGGTCTGGGATCTGATTCTCACCTGCTGCTGCGACCTAAAAAACAGAAAATGATTTTTTTAGGGAACTGCCCCTGCGAGGAAGTGTCAAACCCCTCAAAAGTATTTATTCACATGAAAGTGAGCGTTCGGATTCGGCCACAAAATATAAGTACTCCTGGAAGTTGTAAGTCCATAGGTGCAAGTCAATTTGTATCCTTTAATCCTTCATATTCGACCTTAAGCATTCTATTTTTAGAACTTTACTGGAACTACGACTTTTTGGTTTTAATATAATGTTCTTTCCCTGCGATATGGATTCTATGTATATGGCAAGTTATGAAGAATCCATAGAGCGGTCCCGGTCTCAAGAGGGTCTCGCATTTCTGTTTTTTTTTTTTTTTGTATAATCTTGCGCACACAAAAAGGATTATGACTAATTACTTAATATTTTTGAGCACGAAGGGAGCATTTCAGTTGGAGATGATATAAAAGGAAATACTGAGGGACATTGGTTTTGAATGTCTGAATATCATATGGGAGGAAGCCATTGAGTCGGGTAAAGTATTTAACATTATTGAAGTGCGGCTAAAGAAGGATTCTCAGAATTTAACAATACAGCCAAAGTTGAGCTCAAGGGTAAACGGATCAGCAATTCCTGAAGCGTGAGTATTAGAGTTAAATTATTCAAGGGGAGGATGCAACTGCCTATTTCTCTAGAACAATGTTTATAAAAAAAACGGTAGAAAGAACGAATTCATTCAATCGCAGATAAATGAACTGGAACCAACAAAAATAATTGTTGAGGATAAACAGTAGGGTGGAGTGAAATTTTTTTTTTTCATATTCGTTTCGGAATACCTGTAAAAAGTTGCTGTTATTATTCACAAATATACATACAAAATTTTATTCGGCTCATGATAAATTTAGAGGTGCCCCCAACATGAACTTTAGAAAAATTCGCAAAATTTTGTCAAAAAACACCAATGTCTAATATTATCAAATTAACGCTAAATCATATTTTGTGTGCTCCGCTTCATTGGCAACTGTTTAACCTTGAATAGTGCGTGGATAGGTGGGGGGGGGAGGGTGGTTGTTGAGACGGGAGAGGTGATTTCACTGCACTTTCATTTCAATTCAATCGCTGTCAAACGTTGTTCGAACGCCATTAAGTGCGCGCGTGTTATTGTTATTCTACTTGTGAGAAACCTTGATTTTAACCACTGCCGTCAAAAAAATAAGACTCATGTAAGTAATATTTTTAATTTCCCCTGTTCACAGATTGATTTGAATGCACCTTTGAAGAAAATCAAAACTAGATCAATGTTTTAAAAATTTAGTATTTTTCTAATTTTCAATTGGGTTGGGGCACCTCATAACATCAAGACAAGTAAACAATCTTTTGTATGCTGAATTTACTCATTAAAAGGCAACTTTGTATTGCTATTCCATTAAAAAAAATTAAAAAATTTTTTTTTCATACATTATCACTCCACCCTAATAAACAGTACTTAGTCAAACACCAGTTTATAGTTTCAATGGTTGATGGCAAGCTATGCAATAGCCTGAGTGGTGTTCGTTCTGCTCAGAGATAACAGAGGCAACATTTAAAAACTTTCATAATATTGAAAAAAGTAGTATCGATTCTAATTTCTCAACAGTTTTTATCATTTGGAATATCTGTTCTTCATGCATGGATAAGAATGTTTTGCCTGCCTTCTTCACAGTGCTTACAAATTACCCGTGAAAGAATAGCGTAGGTCGAAAACGACAGAAGATTGTGTGGCTCAAAACAAGTCACGCATTCAAGAGGCATTTGAAAAAGAATTAGGATCAAAAGTTGACCGACCCAAACCAGAATATGGCAATTCAAATATAGGAAATGTACTCAGGCGTTATTTTAAAAATTGTACAAAATCGAACGAAATAACTGGTATTGATAGAAATCTGATACAAAAATTTCATATAATTTTGCAGTGCTTTTCAAGTGGATTTAGTATTGATGCTCCAAGATTTATTGTTTAGAAACTGCAAATTATCGACTATTTTGACTTGTGACTTATAGGTACTATAAGCTATGCATTCGTAAAAAAAATTGAACTCGAGATTTTGATCAAAGTTGACATTACGATGATAGCGAACACGAAGAAAGTGTCAAGAAATGTTTTTAAAAAGGCCAGCTGTGCCTTCAGCCGTTTGTACCCATTGCTGAAAAGAAGATCAGGTCTTAGCCAACCGACAAAGATATTAATCTACAAGCAGCTCCTGCCATCAGTGATCAGCTATTCCTTCCCAGTCCGGTTTTCCATTTCGAAGACACCTATGAAGGAACTTCAACTATTCGAAAGGAACATACTGCGGATCTGCACTGGAATCTATTTCGACCGTCAACGACAGAAACACTACAAGAACGAGCATCTCTACACAGAAGAGAATTTAATCCCACTGGACAAATATCAGTTCATTCAACGAAGAAACTAATGCGGAACATCATCGACCACCCGAATCGAGGTACCTCAGTATGATGGAAACTCTAGATGGCAACGTAATCATGGACAACAAGGAAGTAGTGTAGACATTGGGTCAGCCTACCACCGCGACTAAGACGCCATCCGTGCCCACAACCCACAAAAATCACCACTGACAACCGGGAATGAACACCCTGAGGACAATACAGTCAACCGACCTTTTAAATTTAATTTTTTCGTCATGTAAATTTTATATAAAAATAATTAAACTTAAGTCACTGTATATAGTTAGGCCCTCTATGAGTCAACAAATGCAAATTTTTTTATACATAATGAAGTATCTTATTAGTTGTAAGCCAAATTGTAAATGGTATGTTCAATAAAATAAAATTGGTTGAAGAAAGTGGGTCTCACAATTCTGTCTGTCTGTTCGACTGCCTGAATGCCTCGTCTGATTTTCGTTAAACTTGGTAGATATGATTTTTAATTTTCCCCCCCACACGTTTTTTCCTTTTCTTTAAAACCAAAAATAACGGTAACGGCCATCCGATTTTTTTAAGAAATTTTATAAATATTTTTTTTTTTTCTCAAAAACTGTCCCACAGAATTTCTTAAAAAAATTCAAAAAATTTCAGTTAGTTAAAGGTAATGGTTGAAAATTTTTTCCAAAAAATGGTTATTTTTGGTAGCCCCTTGGAACCATTTTGTTATTTTTGCGGAACAACCGATTTTAATAATTTTTTTATGCTAAAGCTCCTCCAAAGTTTGAATATTATTGCGAATTCAAATTGTCAAAAAATTTTTTTTATTTGATCTTTAAAAAAAATTCAAAATCCTTTGTTTGAAACTCGATATTTCGAAAACCCCATGCTCGATTTTTGTCAAACTTGATAACTAAACGTTTTTTAATATAATTTACAATATTTCAGAAAAATATTTTGGTTTTACTTAAAAATAACAGTACCCACCATACAAATGTTAAAAAAATTGTTTTCGAAAATCGTATTTTTCTCGCAAACAGCTCCGAGAATTTTGATAAATTTTTTTTTCTTTCATTTAATTTTTTAACTTCAAAATCGGAAAGAAGTTCAAAAGGAAATGCATAAATTAAACATGACACAACTCTTTGGTGGATTTACAACGAATGAATTTTATTTAGAATTATTTACAGTGATTTTCCTATGGCTGGGAACAAATTGCAAGCATGCAAAATTACTTAAATTATTGGAACTCGAGAAGCGTGAACCTCGAAACATTGGTTTGTTGTCATACTTCAAGGATAGTGTGTACAATAAAATACTGATGATTTGAACTATTGGAACTCGAGAAGCGTGAACCTAGAAACATTGGATTGTTCGCATAGGTACTTAAAGTCTAGTGTGTACAATAATATATAATGATCATTATATTTAAACATAATTTTTACGATCAATAATCTAATAAAACAAATTTTGAAATCAAGATATCACTGACTGTACCTTACCTACCATAGAACAATTTTTTTGAATATTGAAATTCTCATTATCGGCATAACGGATTTTAATGAAATTTTTTATGGAGAAGCTCCCAAAAAAGCATTGCATTTCGAAACTTAAGAAAAATATTTTTCGAATTTTAGAAAAATAAAATTTATTTTGTTTTGGGAAATTCAATATCTCAAAAATAGCTTAATATTTTTTAGGAAATTTAATTTTTATTCGAAAAACATTAAAAACTTTATTTGGCGTAGCAAATTTTTTTCTTAAGAACATTTTAAAAATTTTGTAAATAAAAGCTTATTTTCTCAAGAAACCACTACAGACTTATAATTCTTGTTCTTGCATAAACTAATATTTGCTTGAATCACATGGAATCCTGTTTTTAGTTTTAACTACTAAATGAGTTGTTTTAGTCATTTAAAAAATTAGTTTTATGCTTATGAACAGTTTTTCTCTAATAACATTCATTTTTGAAATTCTTAGTCTTTTACATAAGAGCAATTTCATGCGAGCCAGTGGGGCATTTTATTTTTCGTAGGGATTAAATACATATTTCAAAATCAAAATTATTTGTCTTCAATCAAAATTTAGCTGTTGAATTCAAAAATCTTTGCCTTTATAAGAATATTCAACTAAAAGATGTTATAAGAATATCTAAAATTGAGTTTAAGATAGGAAAAGTATTAAATTCACAAATAGCTTTTTTATTCTGCTAATCCATATTCCTCTTTTTAATACATACACCAAAAACTTCCAAAAAAGCGTATTTAAAATATCACGACAGTATTATCACAAAAACGTGAAGTTATGGAGCTTTTTTGTCTTTGGATTCGAATTCAGCATACCAAAAACTTTTCGAAAAGTATATTTTGACTTAGGCAACAAAAAGCTTTATAATTATCGCCGTTAATAAGGCATTTCTGCCCCACTGTTCGGCGTTTCTCGGGAAATGCAAACGTTACTTCTAAGACATATCATTTTTATAGCTTTTTTTTTTTATTCTATTCCAGAGACTTAAGGGAGTTATCTGAGCTCGGAGTACCAGCCCAAATATGGAAATTGTACTCAAGCCTAGCACGAATATAGGCTTTATAGATTGCAGCCATATCAGAAGGGATGACAAATTTCTGCCAACGAGGAAGGGAACCTATAAGCACTTAGCAACGATGTCAAGCATGTGGTAATTCTAAGCAATGTGATCTGGAAGGCACATACCGAGAACTGAGAGTTGTTTGGTTTCTTCAATGCAAGTGCCGCTCATGGATCAGTTGCATTGGGGGGATTGGCTGCTCTCTAACGACTGAAGATAGCAGTAATTTTTTGAAGCAATAAATCTTACCCGAATTATGGTTCCGAAATTGCCAGTGCTATTGAGTTCAGAATTTAATGCGCTTATAATCCGCTGTCATTCCAGATAAACAAAACAATTTAATGGATTAGACCCTTCAGACAAAAGATTTTTGATGAAAAGGAGAAGAGAATAGATGAATAGGAGCCCTGTGGCACACCAACATTTATTTTATGAATTTCAAATTTAAAACTGTCCAATAAAACTTATGTTAAGCCGTTTGAAAGGTAAATCATAATCCAATCAGGAAGATAATGATCAATACTAAATGCACGTATTTTTATAAACTTAATGCCAAACTCTATGAAATGTTTTTTAAATATCAATTGCTATAACCTTACTTTCTCCAAAACGATGTAAGGATTTCTGCCTCTACGAGTATTTGGCATGATATACCTTCAGATCCCTAGTTGATCTTCAAGGTATTACTTTGTCTGATAATTTATCAGCATTTCCATGACCTAGGAAAGAAGGGGCGTAACTGCAATTGGACGTTAGTTGAAGGGGGAAGACAATTAATTTTTCTTGGGACAGGCTGAACAAATGGAAATCTTACGCATAGGTCTTACCAGCGAATATCTATAATAATTCCGCTGGTATCTCCCACCCTGTCGTATCAAATTGTGTCTTTCAAACACAAGCGGAAACCTATCATAAAGCTTACTAGATGTTACATACTTATTTCAAGGAACATATTGTGCTGAATCAATACGACGCACGGTGACGCACGTAACGTTAAAATCTTGTTGAATATTTAAAATGTCCGAAAATAACAACCCTCTTATTTGTTCCACTGATATTTTGTTCCTGAGTTTTTGGAAAAAAAATATCAACAAAAAGAATTTTTTTTCGGATCTTTGTGTATAAACTCGTCTTTTAAGATTTGAGGAGATTTTGGGTGAAGAAATTTTTGGGTTCAGAGACAAGATCATAGCTGTTGGGCACTAATACTAATTTCTAATTTGAATTAAGGACAGTTACGGAACAATTTGACATATTGGTAGTTATTGTTAGTTCTAATGTTGATTTTAGCCACCATATTTTAAAAAAAAGATCAATTTGATTTTTGGAATAGAAAACTCAATTCCAGATACCATCCCTCATGGGCAAGAAGTTTCAACAACTTCCGCTGAGAAATCTGAACCGTTTGTTAATCACTTTCATGATAGTTTCAAAGACTACCCTACCATACACCTTCCTGACTTTATTGAAGAAGTAGAAACTCGCTTTCGGGACATATCAGAAATCACCGAAACCGTAACCTTGGTCAACGAAGAAAACCCATCATCGGAGCCGACACTAACAGATGTTTTCACTTCTGCTGAAAGAGTGGCTAACATTATCTTCACTGGAAGCTCCAACAAATCTGGAGGAAGCCACAAGACTTCTAAATACCTACTTAAAAAGTTACCAAATCTTGCTGTTCTCCTATTGACTATAATCTCCAATAACTGCCTGAACAACAGCTATTTCGCTGCAGCCTGGAATACCGAAAAAGTTGTCCCGGTCCCTAAGAAGAACAACGGCGCAAATGTGGAAGTCTATCGGTCAATTTCGTCGCTGAGCTGTAAGAGCAAGATACTGGAGGCGTTGATATTGAAGGAACTCAACCTTTTCTGTAGAGAAAGAGACGTCATACCGGTGTTCCAGTAAGGCTTTAGAAATAAACACTCTACCCTACATACACTACTGGGACTCCATACTGATGTTACACTTTTGAACTCAACAAAAAGGAAACCACTGTAGCGTGCTTGCTGGACATCGAAAAATCTTTTGACAGTGTTTGGATAAAAGGATTACTATTCAAACTCTCGGAACTTGGGCTTCCTAATCACTTGGTAAGAATAATCAAAAATTTGCTAACCCATAGACTTTGGGACCGCTGCTGTTCAACATTTACACTGCTGATCAACCAGCCAACATTCCAGGTACAAAGACGATTCTTTAGTGAAATGGGGACTGAAGATAGACAGCGAATAGACCGAACTCATCTGTTTCCGAACACCAAAGACTGTAATTCTGGGATGAGCGTTTGCAACACGCTGTGATGCAATAAAACTAAAGTTTCCAGATAACACTGAAGTAACAGTCAAATTATCAACTTGGGAATCCACTTTTCCAACAAATTCAAATTTAAAAGGCTTGATGTTTAAGAGAGTCAATTATTTTCTGCACTTGGTCCAGCGACAACTCAGAAGGCGAAATAGACCAAGTAAGAAGACCAAGCTGCTAGCGTACAAAAAACTTATCCGATTTCTTCTGACCTACACATTTCCCATCTGGGTTACTATTTCACCTACAGTAATGTAGAAGATGAAGCATTTTGAAAGAAAGAGTCTAGTGACACCCAAGCCATCACTGTCGATCAATTTGAAGAAATCATCCGTAACAACGACGCACCCTTTTACGAGAAAAACAGCAATCAGCAGCAAATGAATAACGTTAGGCCCCTATTGTTGAGCCAATATGATTTAATTTAGTAATAAGTTAGTCTTAAATCAATTTGTATATATTTTTTTTTAAATTGAAAAATAAAAATCTTAATCTAAGAAATCTAAAAAATTTTTGAACAGTGTTCTTTTACCCTTTCTATTAGTCACACGAACTGCCGAATATCTTTAGGGCTCATGGTCATTACTTGCTTGGAGAACATAAATTGCATGGAAGATGTGAAGCGAGTTTGATTATCTATTGTTACGCCACAGTATGTGACACTGGTTCCAATCAGTACGCGCTGATTCTGCATGGCCTAGAATGTTCAATTAGACAGAAGGGACACACACAAGCTCAAAGCCACACGCAAGATACTTCCACGTAGATCTCTGAGTAAACATACCAACCGATTTTGTATAAGTGCAGCCCTAGTATTGTTCTACGAATAAGGGAAATCAATTGTACCTATAGTTGTCCTGGAAGTTATTATAGAAGCTCTTGAATTTTATATAAGGCCGACGACGGTCAACTATATAGACCGTCGTCGGCCTCTACGATTGTAACGACATAATATAATCATATAAAGGTCCTGTGTTGTGCGGTTTTGCCCTTTGAAAGTGTAGGGAGGTTGGAACTCACTCAGTAGAAAAATTAAGAAATGAAACTTCTAAAAGAACATTCCAACAGAGATACACATAAGTAAATGGATTGGTGAAGTGAAAGAAATCAGGCGAAAGCCTAAAGGTGCTGGCCTGCGAAGCTCTGAAACCTTAAATATTAACTTTTCTAAATGGAACTTCAGTGACTTTCCTCCCAAGAATATCAAGAAGACGGTTTGTTTGCATTGAACAGATATACTCGTATGTTATGAGGAGGACTTGGAAATGTCGATAATGTTGTTTAACCAACGTGCGGCACGGAAGGAAAGTATTCGTTAGAAGCTTAATATACATTAATGATTTTTACTATTATGTCTGCCTAGGTTCTTCTACATGTTGTGACGAAGGGCTCCAATCCCTTTCTAATAAAATGCCTACCTACCTGGAGGCTGTTTGCCAGGAATGCGTATTTACTTGGAACTTTTGTGGATTTTCTTTTTATGAGTTGCGTGATGCGTGGTTGTCTAATAGAACCATTAACAATAATTGAAGAGCTTCTTTTCCTGTTGACTGACATTTAGCTAATGACTAGATATATTACGAGTACACCTGAGATTGAGACTATATTTCCATCATTACCGAATTAACGTGACATTCCAAAAGAGAAAGTTGAAGAAGTTGAATTATTTAATTCAAATTACTTTTTGTAGATGTCCGAATAGGTATTGCTCTGGTCAAATATTTGGATTATGTCAAAAATAGAGTTGGTGTGGCTTTGCGACTTAGCGAAACTTTTCGACAAAATTGATATTTATCTGGAACATAATCTGCTAAAAACCGACTATTTAAGCTTGTTCATAAGTTCTTGTCAGTAATAAAATGAAATAAAAAATGTGGAACTCACACTTATTAAACTGAATTTTTAGGTATAAAGGATGTATCAGTCAAACTCTCAACTGACTTGCATTCTACCACTTTTGCTTTAATAGTAATAATAACTAGTTACTTCTTTAATTTGTTAAAAGTGTTAGATTTCTCAGGATTTAAAAAATCAGTACCTTGATCTTGAGTGTTGAATAGATAGATATGATAAAGCTATATTGGACAGTGGCGATGAAAGGAGCGATGGAGGATGTTTTGATAGTTAGATAATATAATACTTCATCTGGCGGTCAGAGGGGGTCAAAAGGAGTATCGGTTCGTAACAATTTCATCGGGACATCTTTTTTAGACAAATCCATTTGTGTAGAATCACAAGTTAACCTATGAACAGAGTAGGATAACCCACCAACAAATTCTGAGATAACATTAAAAGTTTTCAATTCCCTATTGAGAAACCTTTTTAAAATTCTTCAGTTATTTTGAAAACTTGGTTTAGCTATTACACTTGATTGCTCATTACAATACAACACATCTTCTGCTTTAAAATTCACGGTCAATATTTTCGACAATTTCTTATACTGACTTTACCAAGGTACGGTGAATGTAAACAGCACCACCAAGCTTCTTTCAGCCAGTGATTGGAAATAGTTAAATGGATGAATGAATTATGTATTGGTGGTACTGCACTGCGACTTGGAGATCTGTTGTGCCCCCACTTGAAAATGGATTAGCTTGCTCATCTTATAGTTCTTCCTCTTAATGTGATGCTCTTAAGAATCTTAGTATTTTAGGCACCTTCAGAGAGGATACTCTCTTTCACCTGGTCCAGATGGTTTTTGGTTGGTGCATGAGTTGATAGCATTTACCTGGTATCTGGTCTGCTATTTCCTCATGCATATTACAGAATCTATATGTGGAACTGCTTACCACAAAAAGTAAGGTGTCTTCTAAGTTTGCATCAGTGTCCAATTAGGTTACCTGTAATTATTCTTAGGTAGTTGTTTCGCCTGCCTTAGTTTTGGGAGTTGTTTCCAATTCTTCGATCTGCTTGCTTCCTCTTCTTATTTTTTTTTTAAATGAAATTTTCTCCTAATCCGCATAGGGCTCCGTCCCCGTTGAAGGTGGTATATGAGCTTAGTGCTGACATGATGGCAATGTTGTTGTTACAATAATTTCTTTTGTGGATCATTGTGCAATATCAGCCAATTTATCGTGTTCCATTCATCCAGTTAAAGAAAAGCATCCCCCTAGGACCGTTTGGCAATACAAGAAAGCCAACTGGGACGGTGCGAATAACTTTCTTAGAATTTTTAACTGGCAACTATGTTTCCTGGATAGTGACATTGATGCCATGAAGTGATTTTTCTTGGGATACGTCCATTTATTTCTAACAGAATTCTTCTTCTTCTTCTTCCTTTTCTTCGGCGCTGTTATGATCTCGATGTCGAGGGGATCATAACTCTTCCACGTATCTGCTTCACACTAGTGATCCGCCTGTGGGGTTCGCCGGGTTGACCTCAGAAATCGGCGGCAAGCCTCCCGGTTTTGTATTGTTCCATTTCTGAGGACAACTGAATGCTGGTGTTTTTGCATTTGTTTGTACCAGGAGTGTTTAGGCCTACCTTTCTTTTTATTCCGAATTGGAACGTTGTATGATATTGCCTTTTTGACGGGGTTCTCCGGATCTCTCCTTTGAACATGGCAATACCAACTGAGTCGGTCGTGTTCAATTTTTTGGGAAATGGTATTCTTAACATGAAGGCTTCCTCGGATCTTCGTACTTCTAATTCGATCAAGCTTTGTAACTCCTGCTGTCATACGAAGCATCTTCATCTCAGCTGCCGTTAGCTTACTCTCATACTTTTTGTACATTGTCCAACATTGTGAACCGTATGTGAGTGCTGGACGCACAACTGAAGTGTAGAGCTTTCCTTTCAGCTTAGGGGGTATTTTCCCGCCACTTCATCCACCCTACGCTTACGCGATGATTGATATCGTCATCATTTCTAACAGAATTACAAGTATAAATTCTAAAGAAGAGTCTTGGTTCGATTCAAGCTGTAAAAAAGCTATAAGGTTGAAAGAAGTAAAATTCTTACATGACCAGAAATTAAGGCAAAAAATCCTGCAATGTCCCAAAGTTAGTAGACATTTCTGACCATTTGTCATAAGAGTAAAAAATTCAACTTTATCTTCGGTTCCAATGATCATCTACAATGACAACCCGATAAATAGTTCTTTAGAGAAGGCAAATGTACTTGCAGCTCATTTTGCTGTTTTTATCTCTACGTTGCGTGATAGCAACATTGCCCCTCCTGTACTTGAGAAAGTAAATCATTCAATGGGACTGGTATATTTCCGCACTTGTACACTAGCAAGAGCCCTTCAAGATCTTGATATAAGCAAGTCCACTGGTCCTGATGGTATACCCCCTATTCTTCTGAAGTGGTGTTCTTCATCGCTGGTAAAACAATTGCGTAAGCTTTTCCTACTCCTAATGTTCTGGAATATTCCCTAGAAGATGGAAAACAGCATTTGTTCAGCCTGTTTCTAAAAAAGTTTACCATTCATCTCCCTCCTCCTATCAACCAATTGCACTAACGTACCTTCTTTCTAAGGTCATGGAATCGTTGATAAATCATCAGCCCAAGAAATATCTCGAAGATCAAAAGCTTCTTAATGACCGGCAATACAGCTTTCGCAACAATCGTTCCGCTGGTGATCTGATGGCATATCTCAACGAAGAGTGGAAAAAATTTTTACCCTGTTTTGGAGAAAGTAAGATTTTTGCGCTTAATATTTCTAAGGCATTTGATAGAGTTTGGCATCAGGCTATCTTATCGAAAATGCATGCGATTGACATCAACGAAACCCTTATTCTTTGAATTAGAAATTACCTTCTAGATCGTTCAATTCATGTTGTATTGGATGGTTTCAAGTCTGATCTTCACAAAATAAATGCTGGTGTTCCCCAGGGCTCCGTTTTGTCACCGACTCTCTTCCTCATTTTTATAAATGATCTCTTCTCTGAAGCTTCTAATCCACATCATTTTTTTGCCTACGACTCTACTCTCAGCTTCTCATACTCATTCTCAAATTCACATGAATCTCCTTCGAAAGTGGAATTGCAATGGTATTGTATGATAAGCTCATTAAACTCCGATCTTTACAGCATTGTTAAATGGGATATAAAAAACCGTGTGGAGTTTAATGCTTCGAAAACTCAATGCTGTCTATTGTCGTTGAAGCAAAATATTCCCCTTATGCCATTGTCGCTGAATGGCACTTGCATTGAAGAAACCGAAAAGCTCTCAGTACTCGGTATGTGTGTAGGGGGAGGGAAAGGTAATAAATTAGAAAACTATAGAGTTTGTCTATTTTTAAATAGTTTTAATTCATTTAAAAAGTTTTAAAAGTTTATAATTTAAATGCAATAATGCAATAATTTAGATATTATAAAAAAATATAGAAAAAAAAAATATAACTTTAACTTGACTTTAATTTGACTTTAATTTGACTTTGACTTTACTTTCTTAACTTGACTTTACTCTACTTTTACTTCGCTTGACTTTACTTTTCAGAATGCTCATTACGTTAAGTTTTACCTCTAGACTATAGTTAGTTCTTAAATTACATATTTATATTCAAAATGGAATGATTTGGAAATCTGATATTAGTTAAAATAGTGTAAATGCTTAATGTTTGGTTTTAATTTAGGATGTTAATTAAGTTGGGAAATGTAGTCATCCTACATTCGGCCATCCTGCTTGTCGGCTGCCTCAGACGAACAGTCATCTTTGGAAAGGTTTCTACATCGCTAAACCTTGTACATCTTCATCTTCATCGTTGTCTTCGGAATCATTTTCATCGCTTTCACTGTCATCTACATTTCGCCAGGGCTTCATAAAGTCAGCGGAGGACGAGGTAGAATTTGGTCCCTCGTGCATTCCCACCTTATGAACATCATATCGGTCGTTTCACTTTACTTTAACAATTTCATACGGGCCTAAGTATAACGGGTACAGCTTAGTTCCTGGTGCAAATTGAGTTTTCTTAATCGCAACCAGATCACCCAATTTGTATTGCGTAGCAGCTTTTCTCTTACGGTTATAGCCTTTTCGATTTTCTTCTTGTACCTTAGCAATTTGTTCTTTAGCTTGGCTTCGCATATCTTTCCTTTTGTCTTCGAATTCTTCGATAAATTGCTTTTCCATCAGTTGCTTAAGTTCAATATTTTCCACAAACTTCATACGAACTCCAAACATTAACTCAAATGGAGTTTTATTTGTGCTTCGATTTACTGTTGAGTTCAATATTCTTTGCAGTCCTGGAACATGTTTGAACCACTTTTCAGGAGCATCAACTGACATTTTCGTCAACATTTCAACAATAGTCCCGTTGACTCTCTCCACATGTCCATTTCCGCGAGCAACCCCTGTAGTCACTAATGAATGGTTAATCTTTCGTTCTTCGCAATACTCCTTAAATAAATTGGAGGTAAAGGCAGAACCTCTATCCGTGATGACTCTAACTGGATCACCAAAAGTTTCACTATTTAACAACATTTTCTTGACGACTTCTTCAGCACCTGTAGACTTTACTGGAAATATCCACGTAAACTTCGAAAAAGCATCGACGATGACCAACAAATACTTGTAACTCTTTGCTGTGGAGTTCATAGGACCAAGATGATCAAGATGATACGTATGAAGTGGAGTATCAAACTTCTCAATTGGGTTGAGTAAACACTCCTGCTTTCCACTCTTTCTCGCTCCAAGGATACACGGTATACAATTCGCAATTACTTGTTTAATTTTTGATGACATGTTTGGTATACAAAAATCTTTCCTCGCCAAAACCTCGACCTTCCTTGCGTTCATGTGACCATGCTCGTGTATGCCTCGCAGTACTTCTCTTTGTAGCTTCTTCGGAACAACCAAAGAGTAATCACCTTCATAAAATTTGTAAAGAACACCGTTGCGCATAACAAAATCTTCATGTTCTTGATGTTTCAAGATGTTTGCTATCAGTGAACAAAATTCATCCATTTCTTGTGCTTTTCTAACACGATGCAAAACACCATCTTCTACCCTCATTATTGCTGGAAATCTACTAAGCGCGTCTACGTGCCTCATCGATGTACCAGCTCTGTGAAGGACTTCGCAGTTGAAATCTTGAAGAAATATTGCCCACCTGGCAACTCTCGTACATAGCTCCTTCTTCCTCATAGTAGCTGTAAACGCCTTACAGTCTGTAAATATTTTGAACGGTATCCCCAAAAGATATACCCTTAACTTCTGCAAACACTTAACAATTGCTAAAACTTCTTGCTCATAGCTGGTAAAATTGCTTTCAGATTTCGACGACTTGTAACTGATATAGAAAACAGGATGCATTTCATTATCATTGTGCCTTTGTAGTAAAACACCTCCGTATCCAACCTTACTTGCGTCTGTATGAAGCTCCGTTTCTAACACTGGATTGTAAAGCTTCAAAACTGGATCTTGACATAAAGCATCCTTCAAATTTTGGAAAGCTTCGACCTGACTTGGACCAAAACAAAATGGCGTATCTTTGCGTAATAGGTCCGATAAAGGTTTCGCAAGAACTGCATATCCAGCAATGAATCGCCTGAATAAACCTGTCAGCCCCAGAAACGACTGAATTTTCTTTACTGTATCCGGCTTTGGAAAATTTTGGACTGCATTAAGTTTTTCCTTCGATGGCTTCAATGACCCGTTCTCTACTACATGACCTAAAAACTCGATCTTCTCTGTGACGAATTTACACTTCTTCCAGTTAATGACAAGACCATTCTCAGCTGCTACTTCCAAAACTAATTTGAGTTTTTCAAGACATTCTTCAGGGCTTCTAGCTTGAATAACCAAATCATCAACGAAGACTCGTAACCATCCTGAACGTAATAACTTCTCAAATACCGCATTAACAAACCTCTGAAAAATCGATGGCGAATTACAAAGACCAAAGGGTGCTTTAAGGAATTCATAATGTCCGTCCGGCGTTACAAATGCAGTATACTTTTGACTTTCCTTTTCTATTGGAACATGAAAAAATCCATTTTTGAAATCCAAAACCACGAAAAACTTTCCTTCAACAAGGTCTTCTAGGATTTCTTCTATCAGTGGTAGTGGATGACGGTCTTTTATAATTTTCGCATTCAGTAACCTATAATCAACACATATCCTATTGGTTCCATCTTTTTTCTTTACTAAAACTATCGGACTTGAATAGTCAGAGTAACTATGTCGAATAATACCTTCTGCTAGCCACGTATCAATCTGTTTCTTAACATCTTCCTTTTCTTGTTGCGCTAATCTTCTTGGCTTCTGGTACACTGGACGATCATCGGATAATACAATTCGCATTTCTACTTTACACTTTTCTGGTTTTCTTGGCTCATAGTTATATACCTACCAAGTCTTTAATCTCGTTTTTAATTTGTGGATCGGTTATATGAGATACTTTTGTGTCTAGTATTGAATTTAAGTCACTCTTTTCTAATAATTCATCTACTTGAATTTTCGAAATTTTGTTTTCTTCTAAACTAACAGCTTGGGGAATTTTAGTAACAAAAATATTACCATTCTTAATACTGACATTCGAAATGCTTAAGAAGTTTTTTCCTAGAATCATACAGTCTGACATCCATTCATCAGGAACAATATGGAATCGAATGGAATAACAATCATCTTCGATTGAAACGTCCATCAAACAAGATCCATGAGTATGGTTTGCATTACCATCCCCAAATCCCGTAAAAATTTCTCCAACCCCATCCACAACAACAGCGCCAGCTCTTCTCCAAACGCTCTCTTGTACTAAAGATACATCCGCTCCCGTATCCACCAACACATCGTACACCTCTCCAGCCAACATAAGTTTCACACAACAGTCTAGTCTGTTAATTCTTTTCATATTTTGGTTTGCATTCTTTGCTTCTTTGTTCGGACAATTTGTAGATATGTGACCAAATTCACTATATCCAAAACACCTTGCTCCCTTGCTCTTGTTTGGACAAACACCTTGTGCATGAGATAGAGAACCACAGTTCGTACATCGTTTTTGGGTCACAACATTTTTAGACGTTCCCGAAAAATTTGCCTTTGCATATTGTGAACTGTTTTGGGTCTGGTTTCTATAATTGCTCGTACTAGCTTTCTGATGATCTTTAATAGTTTCATACACCAAAAACTTCCTTTTCAGCTCATCTAGAGTCGTTGCTTCATACAACACCGTTTTATTCAATGGGCTATCTGAAATACCTTGAATTACATAGGCTATTAACGATGCATCATCAAAATTTCCCTTCATTGCAATTTGTTTCATTGAATACATGTACTCTAAGAAAGATTCATCATGCTTTTTCTTCCTAGACTGAAGCTCATTGTGAAGACTTATACAAGAAGGCACATTATTAAATTCGTTCAGTAGAAACTGCTTCAAATCATCCCAACTGCAAATACCGCTTTTCGATTCAATTGCCAGTTTGGCAGCTCCTTTTAGTAAACGCCTCGCGTACAAATATTTTTGTATGGGATTCCATTTACACACTGTAGCTATGTCCTCAAAATCTTTTAACCATAGAATTACATTTTTCCCAGATTCACCAGAAAATTTATCTAAAGATTCTTCTACATCCTTAAATACAAAATTATTGGTTTCCGACATCTCTCTTAGCTTTACGTTAGCTTTCTCTTTATCACCTTCACCAGCTTCGTTAATATCAACTAAATTATTATCTATATCCTTTTCCGTTCCCTCTTTATTAATTTCTTCCATAAAACTACCTACTGACTTTCCTTCATTCAATATAGCATTAAATAATCTCTCTACTAATTCGGTTTTTAAGTTATATCTATATGATAATTTCTTTTCTTTTAAAATTGTTTGTAGATGTTTTGTTGTTAATTTATTTAAATCGTCCATTCGTAAATTTAAACCTTCCTCCCCATCATAATACTCGTACGATCATAGCAAAAAAAAAATATATTCGGGTTGAAAGTTCTTTTCTTAACTTTGTTTTGAATTGTATTCAAAAAAAAAAACACAATAAGCTTAAAACTACAAAGCTTTTAATTTATCAGCCAAAAATAATTTAAATGCAATAATGCAATAATTTAGATATTATAAAAAAATATAGAAAAAAAAAAATATAACTTTAACTTGACTTTAATTTGACTTTGACTTTACTTTCTTAACTTGACTTTACTCTACTTTTACTTCGCTTGACTTTACTTTTCAGAATGCTCATTACGTTAAGTTTTACCTCTAGACTATAGTTAGTTCTTAAATTACATATTTATATTCAAAATGGAATGATTTGGAAATCTGATATTAGTTAAAATAGTGTAAATGCTTAATGTTTGGTTTTAATTTAGGATGTTAATTAAGTTGGGAAATGTAGTCATCCTACATGTGTGTCATCGAAGATCCTCGTTGGAATGAACACATTCTGGAGACCGCCAAAAATGCTTAGGATTTCTAAATCGATTTTAGAAATTTTTCATATGTTCATAATTTGAGTATGTTCTAGTCGATGAATCCTTTTTGGCCCTTCTTAACTCTTTGGTGTATGAGCTAAGTTCGGCTCCATATGAATTCCAGTCCTCTTCTGATTTGCTCAGTCTGGCTTTGTTGAAAAGTTTTAGTTTTTTAGTTTAGTTTAAGTTTTTATTTCACAAAAAATTCAGTTTTAAATATTTACAAAATTCAGTTTAAAAATTATGAAAAAATTAAATGACATTTTGTATTTTAAATACCAAGGTATAAAAAATAGTGTCAAATGCCACTACAAGTAGTTAAAGTTAAAAATAAAGTATGAATACGGGTGGGGTGACGCTCAAAAATATAAAAAAAAAACAAAGAAAAAAAAACAAAATAATATATGTTTATAATGCAAAAAGAAAATTAAAAAAAAAAAAATCATAAAAATTAACAAAAGATTTAATTCAATAAATAAACAAAGAAAAAATGAAATGAAAACAATGAAAGAAAACATAAAAAAATAAGATGAAAAATGAAAAAAATGTAAAATATAAAATAAATAAAAAATCAAAAATAAAAAATCAAACTAATTTTAGATCAAGATGTTAGAAATAACAGATTCAAGACTATCATAATTTTGATTGAAAAGCCAAACCTTTACTAGTTTTAAAAATATTCCAGGATTTGTTGATGTTGGTATTGTGTGAGGCAATTTATTAAAAATCCGACAAGAAAACACAGAATAAAAGTTAAGATAGGCAGTAGTGCGAAAATGTGGAACAGATGCAAAATTCAAATGATTACATCGCAAGTTATGATTAGAAATTAACCTGTAATTCATATTACCAGAACGCATAAAAAACGTCTTCAGCACTTTAAAACAATATAAATGACGAACAGCAAAAATTTTTTGATCAACAAACAAAGAGAAACTTCGTTCACGTCTCTTTTTACGACAGATTTTCCTTAAAACAGATTTTCGTAAAGTCAAAAGAGGTTGAATTTTGTTTTTAGTAGTACCACTCCAACAAGCCTTGAAGCCTTGAATGAAAAAATCCATAGTAAATGATTTTCAAGAGAAAAGAAGAACATACAGAACGCAAGTAAAAGAAGTGTCAACAGCGCAACGGAAATATTTTTTTAGACTGTCTGTGTGATAGTAAAAACTCATCCTTGAATCAATCCAAAGCCCTGAGTATTTAAATTCTTTGACACTTTCGATCAAAAAACAATTATCACAGCAACTGGAACTTTCAAAAAAAAAATTCATCAGAATAATCTAAACTACAGGTACAGTCAAGAAGTTTGAAACGATGACAATCAGGTGTGTGATAGTAAAGAATTTGATGAATAAATTATGTGAAGACAAATTGAAGAACATTATCTTTGTTTTTTTTGCTAATCGGTAACTTATGTTCTGCAAACCAGATCCGCAATAAGTTTAGATCAAAATTGATACCACAAATTAGGTCGAGAGGACTGTTTGAGCCATAGGAACATCCAACATCATCAGCAAAGGCCGTAAGTTTACCCTTAAAATTCAAATTAAAGAGTGAGTTAATCAAAAAGAGAATCGGTCCCAGCACAGACCCTTGAGGTACGCCAATGTTGATATATTTGATTTCACTATTAACTTCATCAATTTTCACACTTTGTGCTCTGTTTTCAAGATATGAAGTAAGCCACTCAAGAAAAAACCCACGAAAACCTGCATTATAAAGCTTCGCCAATAAAATATTGTGATCGACCATGTCGATATCAATAAATAAGCCAGCTGTAAGCTTTTTACAATCAAGATTAGAAAATATTCTGGAGCAAAACTGCAACAAAGCATCCTCAGTAGATTTTCCTACTTGAAACCTAAATTGAGCATTACTAAAAAACAAATTTCTATTCAAAAAATTTACTACTCTTATTTCAATAACTTTTTCAAAAATTTTACTAAAAACAGGAGGCAATGAAATAGGCCTGTAATTACAAACTTCACTTGCGGATCCTTTTTTGAACAATGGAACGATTTGTGCACGTTTAAGGGCTTCAGGGAAAACACCAGTAATTATTGAGAGGTTGAAAATATGAGCCAAGACATCAACTAAAAAACAACCAATATTTTTAAGCATAATGTTAGAAATACCATCAAAACCACAGGCATTTGTGTTCTTCAAGGAACCTATGATGTTAAAAGCTCCAATGTAATAATTGAATCAAACACAAAACTGTTACTATAACCCCTGTTCTTCGTTTCTTGAGATCACTGTATGGTGGGTTATTGGGTTTAATGTTAGGAGACATGTGGCAGTGTTTTTCAAAGGCCGTTTTCATTTTACTAGTAATGTTTTGAACAGCAGTGTCAATAATTGGGGTTGTTGAAAGTGTATCTTCCTCTGGAGGTTCGATAACCCAAAACATTTTAACTGAAATTCAATTTTTACAATATTTTACATTAATGTGATTCTTTAAATTATTGGCTGTCACTTTTGTCATCAATATTGGGAATTCCGAATCAATTGTGTTGAACGAAACCCGTTTTCATTCAAAACAAAAACGTAGTTCAATCTCATTTCAACTCTGCATACCTCCTCTTCTTCTGAATGCCTCTTTTTACTTGCGACTTATAGGTACTATAAGGCAAGTTATGCATTCGTAAAAAAAATCGAACTCGAGATTTTGATCAAAGTTGACATTACGATGATAGCGAAGACTAAAAAAGTGGGTCTCGCAATTCTGTCTGTCTGTCTGTCTGTCTATCTGTCTGTCTGTCTGTTCGACTACAGGCTAAACGGCTCAGCCGATTTTCTTTAAACTTGGTAGATATCATTTTTAATTTTTTCCCCCACACGTTTTTTTCTTTTTTTTTTAAGACCAAAAATAACGGTACCCCCCATACGAATTTTTTTCGAAATTTTATAAACATTTTTTTTTCTCAAAAACTGTTCGACAGATTTTAAAAATAAAACTACACAAAAAATTCGTTTAATTAAATCTAGGTATTGGTTAAAAAAAAATTTCCGAAAAATTGTTATTGAGGGTACCCCCCATGGAACCATTTTTTTTGTTTTTGATTTTCTCAAAAACGGTTTAACCGATTTTGATCATTTTTTTTTTGCTAAAGCTCCCCAAAATTATAAATAGAATTGTGTACTCAAATTTTCTAAAAAAAATTTTTGGATTTTTAAAAAAAACTTCAAAATTTTTTTTTCAAAACTCAATATTTCAAAAACCCCATGCTAGATTTTTTTTAAACTTGATAAATAAAAGTTTCTTAATATAATCTACAAAATGTGAGAAAAATTTTTTTAATAAAGGTAGCTACCATACAAATGCTAAAAAATTTAAAAAAATGGTTTTCAAAAATCGTACTTTTCTCGAAAACGGCGCCTAGAATTTTGATAAAATTTTTTTTCTTTCAATTAATTTTTACGATCTTTAATTTAATAAAAAAAATTTTGAAATTAAGATATTACAGCTTGTACCTACCGTAGAACCATTTTTTTTGAATTTTAAATTTCTAACTATCGACATAACGGATCTTAATGAAAATTTTTATAAAGAAGCTTCTAAAAAGTCTAAAACACATTGCATTTCAAAACTTTAAAATAAATATTTTTTGAATTTTTGAAAAAACAAAATCTATTTTTTTCTTTTTTTGAAAATTCGATATCTCCGAAACGGGTCAATATTTCTTTTCGTAAATTTAATTTTTATTCGAACAATAATAAAAACTTTAAATTGGCGTACCTAAATTTTTTCTTAAAAAGCTTTTAAAAAGTTTGTATATAAAAGTTTTTTTTTTAAGAAACCACTACAACGTCTTATAATTTTTGTTCTTGCATAAATTCATAGTTGGATAGCATTCTGTTTTTTTCTCTTACTACTAAAAGAATTTAAAAATTAATTTTATCCTTATGAACAGTTTTCTCTAATAACATTCGTTTTTAAAATTCCTAGTCGATTACATAGGAGCAAGTTCGTGCGACCCAGTCGTGCATTTTATTTTATTTTATATTCTTAACCTATTAATTAATAAAAATTCTCATACATTTATATACATATATTGTAATTCAAAACCCTTCTAATTTTATGTAATTCAAGCCCTTACATTTAACATTTTCCTAAATTAAATCAAGGGCTTGTCAATGCAAATTAGACAAAACATCTGTATACAAAGGCTCTTATCTCAGGTAACATAAATAGAAATATTCTTCGATTTGAGGACAACACTAGTAGTATACATATATGACCAAACGGATAAGAAAGGTGAAATAACTTAATATATTTTAAGATGTTTTGCATCTGAATTCCTATTCAAATACCTTCTATTCTTTATTACGGGTACGACTTCAAAGGATTTGCCTTTAAACCAGACAAATACCTATATAAAAGCTATGAATGTACCTCCATGTCTTCTATAAATACCTTCAAACACAAACTTCAGACCACAATCGAAAAGTTTAAATAGCTATAGTCGTATTTCATATCTTCGAATTGAATTCATAAACAATAAAAGCTCAACCAGTTGGAAACTGGCAAACTCATCATGGCGAGCGGTGGTACAAGACCAAATTACTGTTAGATGTACCATAAACGCTCCTTATGATTACAGTAACCCCTTCTTGCGAAAACTAATATTCAACGAAAATTGTTTAAGCTATACGGTTTGAGTCTGGGAATACGAAAACCCGGTTCAAATTGGGTAATACGATGGCGATGCGATGTGGCGAATCCTCATAGGTTTTCACAATCAAAACAACTGAAGTAAAAGTACAATTAGATTGACGTTAGAGGCAATTTTCTAGAAAACCTCCTCCAGAAATCATCAGGTTGAAGAAGCAAAAAGGGTGTGTGGGTAGGCGAATGAGAAAAAAAAATGTTGTTTAACAAAACAGCAACCGACACTACTCGTCGTAAAGGGCAGTCATCCGTCCTTAAACCGAGCAAAGGTTGGCCGGCCAGTCGGGCCAAACCATACTTTGGCTGACTTCTGTTTTCCAGAACCCGACAATCAAATTATGTATCTTCTATATGTATTGCTGAACTCAGCGAAGCACAAAAGATATTATTACCCTGTCTGCTTTCTCAGTTGATATGGAATGGATGCATGTGCCAGTGAATCTCTGATTCCGAACATTGGTTTAAATTCCCAGGGAAAGTTGATAGAAGGGACGATGGGGCTAGTTTGAAGGATCCAATAATTTTGTTTTGAAAATATTCATTATTGTGATATTATTCTTTTATTTGAAATTTGTATTTTGTTTTCAGATATGATGGGTTCTTTTGTAACATGGATGTTTTTGACAATTTCGCGAAAAAGTAAGTTAATAGATTAAAATCTGTTTTGATATAGAAAAGACGTACAATTGACTGTGACTGTCAGCCTCCAAAGCCAGTAATACATATTTTATTTCATCTCAATATAGAAATAGAGAAGGAACACTCAGTACTTGGAACGCTAGACTAATTCGAGCACCCAGTTTTTGACATTGCCAAAGGTATTCTGTTCTTAACAAAGATTGTCATCAGTTCAATGTCCGCCAGGAATGGATCCAAAAAAAAAAAGGGAAACGACAGCAGGTGAGAACGGTGGAAAAATTATCCAGTATCTACTATCAATCTAGGCAATCCATTTACTCAGAAATTCCACTAAGAAATAAAGCTATGCCTTTAACGAAAGACCAGATCCACAATGCAATCGAAACTGGCCTTTACTGGAGCATAGTTCCTGATAAGGTCCTTTTTTAGGTTGCTGCAATAAATGACTATTAGTCATTGGGAAGTCAGCAAACCCGCCTCAAAACATTTCTACTTGAAGGTATAAATGCTTCAGAAGACACCAATAGTGCAAAATGTATCAAGTTGTTCACAAGAGATGCTTGCATTTACTTTCTTCAGTTTGGAATCAAATCGGATCGAAGAGTATCGCAAAATGTTGGGCAAAGATAACGCCACAAGTGTCTGAGCGGAATGAAGAAGAACTTGATACACCTCTTTCAATACTTGATCAACAGCTTTGTGAACAGGGTGCTGGTGAATTTACCAGAAAATTAATTTATTGAGAATGAAGAAATTCGAAACTGAGTGAAGGATATAGCGAATGAAAATCTTGGCAATCAAAATGTTTCAACTGTGTCTGAAAGAGACATAGATGAAATTCTTGAACCACAAAACACTATCTGTACCGGCGAAGATCTTTTTGAAGTGAATTAACTACTACGAGTACTTAACTTCGTTGTCAAAACTTGAACCTTATTAAATCTTTTGTCAGACTTCTGTGAGCAATGCATTGTTTTTTGTTCGACAAAAAAGGAGCCAGCTATAGGAAGATCTCTCTGATTCAAATTTGGGTCGGTCTCCAATAAGTCAAACTACCTATCAAGAGTGGTAAATTTTGACAAGAAGCCGAATAAGAAATGATAAACAAATGAATGTTGTTCTGTCAATTAAAAGTCAAAGTAGATCGTTGAAGAAGAATAAAATAAAATGCACGATTGGGTCACACAAATTTGCTCTATTTTTAAATTTTTAAATTCAATGTTTTTCAAACGTTTTGTGATAATGAGAATTTCAAAACAATAGTTCTCTGGCAGTTACCGCCAGTAAAATATCTTAATTTCAATTTTTACTTGCGACTTATAGGTACTATAAGGCAGGTTATGCATTCGTAAAAAATCGAACTCGAGGTTTTGATCAAAGTTGACATTGCGATGATAGCGAAGACTAAAAAAGTGGGTCTTGCAATTCTGTCTTTCTGTCTGTCGGTTCGACTACAGCCTAAACGGCTTGGCCGATTTTCTTTAAACTCGGTAGATATACGAGTATATTTTAATTTTTTTCCCACACACGTTTTTTCTTTTCTTTTCTCAAAAACTGTTGGACAGATTTAAAAAATAAAAACCCAAAAAAATTTATTTAGTGAAAGCTAGGGAATGGTTGACAATTTTTTTTTCGAAAAATGGATATTGAGGGTACCCCCCATGGAACCATTTTTTTTTGTTTTTGATTTTTTCAAAAACGGTTCACCCGATTTTGATCAATTTTTTTTTGCTAATGCTTTTCAAAAACATAAATAGAATAGTGTATACAAGTTTTCAAACATTTTTTTTTTTTATTTAAAAAAAAAACTCAATTTTTTTTCAAAACTCGATATTTTGAAAACCCCAAGTTAGATTTTTTTTTAAACTTGATAAATAAATGTTTCAATATAATCTATAAGATGTGAGAAAAAAAATGTTATTTTACCTAAAAATAAAGGTACCCACCATACAAATGTAAAAAAATTTAAAAAAATGATTTTCAAAAATCAAATTTTTCTCGAAAACGGCGACTAGAATTTTGATAATTTTTGTTTCTTTCAATTAGTTTCGATGATCTTTAATTTAATAAAAAAAATTTTGAAATTAAGATATTAAAGCTTATATCACCATACAACCATTTTTTCGAATTTTGAATTTCTCATTATCTACATAACGGCTCTTAATGAAATTTTTATAGAGAAGCTTCTAAAAAGTCTAAAACACATTGCATTTCAAAACTTTAAAATAAATAGTTTTTTGAATTTTTAAATTAAAAAAAAAATATTTTTTCTTTTATTGAAAATTTGATATTTTAGAGACGACACAATATTTTTTTTTGTAAATTTTCTCTTAATTTGAACAATAATAAAAACTTTAAATTGGCTTACCAAAATTTTTTCTTAAAAATCTTTTAAAAAGTTTGTATATAAAACCTCTTTTTTTTAAACCACAACGACTTATAATTTTTGTTCTTGCATAGATTCATATTTGCATAGCATTCTGCTTTTGTCTCTTACTACTAAGAGAATTAAAAAAAAAATAATTGTATCCTTATGAACAGTTTTCTCTAATAACATTTGTTTTTAAAATTCCTAGTCTGTTACATAGGAGCGAGTTCGTGCGACCCAGTCGTGCATTTTATTTTTATTGAATAAATTAAAGGAAAGAAAAAAAAATATCAAATTTGTAGGTGTCGTTTTCGAGAAAAAAAAAGAATTTCCAAAACCATTTTTTAACATTTTTGAGATGAAATAATTTTTTTTTCTCAAATCTTGCAGATTGTAACCAAGAACTATTGATTATTAAGTTTAAAAAAATTAAGCATGGAGTTTTCAAATGTATTGAGTTTTGAAATTTTTTTTTTTTTTCAAAATTGATCATTGAGTCGTTTGAACCGTTTTTGAGAAAATCAAAAACAAAAAAAAATGGTTTCATTAATAACCATTTTTCGGAAAATTTGTTTCAACACCATTACCTAGATTTAAGTAAATGAATTTTTTAATTTTTTTTTAAATCTGTCTCCTCCAAAATTTTCAGCAGATTTAGATCGGGGCTGCCCGGCTGGCAAGCATTGGATATTTCAACAAGATTCTGCGCCGGCACACAAAGAAAAACAACACAACTATGGTTTAAGCACAATTTACCAGAGTTTATTGCCACAGAAGATTGGCCCTCGGGCAGCCCCGATCATAATCCGCTGAACTACCGGTTATGGAACATTTTGGAGGAGAAGGCTTCCGAATATTTGCTAAGCTAGTCATGCACAGGCGCCTCACCAAATTTCAATTTTCTAGCATAAGCGGTTCCTTAGATATAAGGCCTCAAAAATCACAAAAACCGTAACTGACTGAAATGAAATATGAAATTTTGTTTGATTATTTTTTAGATACCATCCCATTTCGCAAAGCAAAATATTTAAGTAATAACCCGCCATGGTTTGATTCGCATATAAAAAAATTGAAAAATAAAAGAAATAAAGCCTGGTTGAAATTTAATCTATCGAAGACTGAAGAGACATTTCGTGAATATCAAGAATTGCAAATCGACTTTATAAACTATTCAAATCTACTTTATTCTGATTTTATTTTAAATACTGAATGTGAGCTTAAAGATGATCCACAGAAATTTTGGAAGTATGTCAATAATAAAAGGAAATCTGATGGTTACCCAGTTAGTATGAACTATCAAAATTCTTCAAGTCATAATCCAGAAACGATATCTAATATGTTTGCTGATTATTTTAAGAGTGCCTTTGAAGACTTTTCTTCGAATACTTCTTCTTCCATTCCTTCTTATACTCAACAATTCACTCATCTTAATTTTATAAATTTTTCGATTACAGAAGCTTCTATACACGACAATATTTTGAAACTTGATGAATGTTTTAGTCCTGGCCCGGATGGTGTTCCATCATTTATATTAAAAAAATGTGTGTCTTACCTATCTTATCCGTTATATGTTCTTTTTAACGAGTCGATTAGAAATTTCCTGCTCTTTGGAAAAATTCATATTTAACGCCAATACATAAAAAAGGCCTAAAGAATTTAATAACAAACTATCGTCCTATTGCGAAACTATCAGCTATCCCCAAACTTTTCGAATCTCTGGTCTGTGACATACTTGCTTTTAATTGTTCATCCGTTATATGTGAAAACCAACATGGTTTTGTAAAGAAAAAATCCACGGTCACAAATTTATTACAATTCTCTACCTTTTGTCTAGATGCGTTTGAAAAACACTCTCAAGTAGATTGCATCTTTACTGACTTTAGTAAAGCCTTTGACAAATTAAGTCACAAAATACTATTAGATAAATTAAGGAATATTGGATTTAACCATTGTTTTGTTTTGTGGATATCTTCATACCTTAAAGATAGATTTTATAGTGTAATATTCAGAAATAATCGTTCGTGTCAATTTAAAGTTAATTCTGGTGTACCTCAAAGGAGTCATCTTGGCCCTTTGCTATTTGTTTTATTTATAAACGATCTTCCCTCTATATTAAAACATTCTATGGCTTTAATCTATGCTGACGACGTGAAAATTTTTCGAACAATTAACTCCATTGCGGATTGTGAACAACTACAAGACGATCTTCGGAGATTTTATGAATGGTGCAATAATAACTGTTTGTTTTTAAATATTGACAAGTGTAAGACTATGTGTTTTACACGCAAACGTAATTTATTTATTTTTGACTACCTGTTGAATTCGTCACATTTATGTAGAGTGTATAGTTTCTCCGATCTCGGAATCTTATTAGACTCAAAATTATCATTCACCGATGATTATAACTATATCGTAAAGAAAGCAAACAAAATACTTGGTTTTGTAAAAAGATTTTCCCGTGAGTTCCGTGATCCATATGTTATAAAAATTCTTTATGTTTCTTTTATTAGGCCAATTCTTGAGTATGGGTGTGTAGTATGGGCACCATACTACTCTGTACACATAAATAGAATAGAAAATATTCAAAGAAGATTTTTAAGATTTGCCCTGCGTTTTTTCCATTGGTCAGATAGAGTTATATTACCCCCATACGCTCATAGACTTCAGTTGGTAAGCCTTCCATCTCTTTCTGTTCACAGAGAATATTTGCAGTTCTGTTTCATAACTGGAGTAATGAATGGATCTATTTCATCTTCATCGGTTCTTTGTCGATTAAATTTCAATATAAGCCGTTCTAGTTTAAGAAGAAATTTACCAATTTGTACTATTTTTAGCAGATCAAACTATGGCGCTAATAGTCCTCTTAACCAGTTAATAAATATTTTTAATAAATTCTCTTTTCTTATTGAATCTACAAATATAAATCTCAAATCCAAACTCTTTAAAAATAATTTCTATGCTCAAAATCGATCAAACTTTGTTTATAGATAAATTTTAGATTTTAAGAAATATTGTAAGTTTAACGTTAGCATTAACGTATTGAAATAAATAAATACATAAATAAATAAATACATAGACTGACTGAGTGACAGATCATCAAAATTATGGAGCACTTCCTGACATAGTAGAATCTTGTAATTTTGCACAACGGTAGGTCTTGTCATGCAAGCAGAGAAATAAAATAAAATTTGAGATTTCCCTTTCAGGGGGCGTGGTATCCGCCCACTTTCTCCGAATTGGTGTTGGTTGAATCGAGCACTTCCGACTACTGTAAAACGATGAAATTTGGTAAAGTGGTAGGGTTTAAATTGCATACAAAGAAAAAAATATAAAATTTGAGGTTTTCCATTTATGGGCGTGGTATCCGCCCACTTCCTCAGAACTGATGTAAATTATATCAGCAACAACCATGTAGAGATTTGGATAGCACCTACATTAAACGCTTGTAAAAATCAAATGTTCACTGCAAATCCAGTGAAAACAAAAATCTTAGCACTCAATTGAGTACACGACTTTTGTGTAGGACTTATCATAAGGAAGAACCAATTTTTGGCATGAGTTTAATTTGCTATGTTATTTTAAAAAAGAATATTCAATTAAAAGAATTGATTATTATTCACAGGTTTGTCAAAGGCTTGAATCATATGAAGCAAAAAACACCTTAAGTCGTATGATAAGCAGTGGCGTAGATAGCTTTTCGGTATGGGGGGGATGGATCAAATTCGCTCATTTTTTTCGACTTCACTAGGAAGACATTGCTCAAAATGTTTGTCACTTGTGGAACTTTCATTGTTTTTATTCTCAATGCTCACTACATCGGAACGAGGTATTTTTGAAACCGCTTAAGCAGATGATGTTGGCTTAATTGGCACTAAAGATCTCTTCATTTTGAACTAAAATGCAACTTTAATCACTAAACCTTATCACTTCACGTACACAGTAGTTATAATATTTCGACCGCTCGCAGTTAAATACAGTACATTAGTGATTCTGAAAATCATGCATCTCGTATTCGTATACGTTTGTCATGTTTTTCTTATTTCTATTCCTACTGTGCCTGGTGTGCGTAAGAAGAAAAGCAAAATTGGTTTGACTTCGCACAAATAACCAGCAAAATTACGACGAATGACAGTCAATCTGCCGCTTGTGTAAGGTATGCTTTATGTAATGGGTAATAGCGCATTTTGCTTTCTTGTCAAAATGAATGAGTGTGAGTTATCGTTACCGTTAGGATTCGCGTTAACTACACCGCAGTTGTGCGAACATTTGTGTTTGTGTGGATGAGTGTGCTGCGTGTTTGGGGTGGTTTCTTACACCAACTTAATACGCTATTCACACCTAATCAAAATTTAGATTTCGAGCAAAATTATCAAAATCTCATCCAAATCTACTTGATTTACCCTACATTTTCAGATTTCCAAATCTACTAGATTCCGACAAAATCTCCTCAAATTTACTTTCGAACACAAGATTGTCAAAATAAACAAACCTATCGAAAAGTTTTGCCTTGTCAGCAAATTGTCAGCAAGCGAAAAGGCAGATAAAGGATTCTCTCTTTGAATTGTGGAGAGAGAAGGTAAATTTTATCCGAGGAAGCAGGAAAAATGGACAGATTTATAAAGAAATAGTTGCAGCTTTTGAAGGAATGTCCATTGTTGATGAAATTTACCTATTATCAATTGGTGAGAGACGTAAAAAAAAAATTTCAGAGTGCGTTTCTTTAACTTATTTGGTTCATGACTGGTTATGTTGAACAATTCTCGACTGAAAAGGTGAAGTATCTTAAGTCAATTTTGATGATTTTTCAGGAGAGCTAAAAAACATTTCAAAGCTTTATCCCAAAAAATCTTTCAAATATAGACTTTATTCAACAAAGCATTTATATGTAAAATTTTATAATCTTTTTTTTGAAATTATTTTCGAAAAGATATTTTTAATATTTTGGTCGTTATGAGGAAAAATATGACTTAAGATAGTTTGGCTTTTTCTATAAATTGAATTTTATATTAATTTCCAAAATCTTAAGTTGAGATAAGATATTTTGCCTTGCGTTTTCGAAGGACGTTTTCAATTCTTATGTCCATTTAAGATGAGTTGCGTGGAAAAAAAGTGATTTAAGATGATATTTGGTGGTTTTTATTTAAGTCGTATATGAAAAAGTCACATTTGTTCTATAGAGCTTTAATAATAATAAAAAAAAATAACTAATAAAGACTTGAATTTCTTTAAAAAAAAGGCTATAAAATCACATTTGGTTCACAGAATAGAAACAGTTTAGTTTTATTCAAATAATTTATTTAAGAAATATTAAAATAAAATATAAAATAAATTATTAAATTATTTAAAAAAAATCATTGATCATTGTAAAAAATATTACATGAAAACATATTTTTAAAAGTCAAATTAATAATAACAAAAAACTATTGGAAAAAATGTACCTAAGGGACCCAAGGGGAGATAGGAGAAATTGAAAATAGTTTTTACCTCCGAAACTAACGGTATCGCACCCGTAGTGTAAGATCTTATTTATCTCGAAAACGGCTCTCAGGATTTTGATAAAATAAAATTTTTGAATAACATGTTATTAACGGTACCTGTCATAGAACCTTTTTTTTAAGTAAAACTTCTTTTCCGGCGTTAGGGGTAAAAAAATGTCTATGCAGCTGTCAGTGACGTGTCAAAACGACATTCTTTCAGTCAAAGACAGCGACATGTAAGGAATATTTACTTCTACCGCGCGCACGTCAGTACACACAACCTTTTTCTTTTTATTTTCGACTTTCTCATTAACGGTTCTAACGATTTAAACCATTTTTTTTAGCAGGAGCCCCCGAAGCTTAAAATAATATTTTATACAAGAACATTCTCAAAAATATTTTTTGGATCTTTTGAAAAAAAAAATCTAATTTTGTTTTTTGAAAAATCAATATCTTCAAAATAAGTGAAACGATTATTTTTTGAAATTATTTCCTAAAATCAATGCCACAAAATTTTAATTAAATTAGTACGACCCACGTTAAAGCTGATTTAATATGAAACGAAGTTAAATCAACGATTTAGCAAATTTTATTCGAATATAGCATCATACTATATCTATATCTACCCTTTTATTAAAGTTAAAATAATTGTAAGAATATTGTGCTTTTAGAAACGCCACAAAAGGTTTGTTTACTTAGTTTTTTGCACGAACTGTCAATGTTTTCGGTGTGTTCAGAAGCAATTTATTAAGAATTCCTTTAGTACGATACTATTTGGAAAATGTTTTAAACCAAGAATGAGTTAGTAAACTACTTTAAAGTTAGCAAATTGTTAAGTAGTATCACACAAAGAAATTAAAATTAATAGGTTGTTTGACATTTTGCGCCAGTCTTTTTAGAACTATTCGCCAATACTACTACGTAATTAATTAAAATTGGTATCCCAAATTGTATTCTTGAAAAGCTTTGAAGAAATGTCTAGCAAAAAAAAATTTTTAAAAATAAAACTATTTTTGAGCTTTGTGTGAATAAATTCTTAGTTTTCTGGAAATCAGACGTCAATTTCATACATGTGAACATTTTTGTCTCATTAAATCCATGTTTTATATTTATAAAATGTATTTTTAATTGCAAATTCGTGCAATTCACGCATTTCAACTCTTTTTTGATGTTTACGTATGTGTTTCATTTGTAATAATTTTTCAATCGCATATGAAACAAAACTGTCTGAAACACTAAATGAAAAAAATAAGAAAAACGGTCGCACAAAAGGCAATCTAGAAACAAAATACGCTTTAAAATATCTTATGTCATTGTTATTACGGAAATTGTTTTAGGTTTGCAAACGGTAAAATATCCTATGACTACTTAGGGAGCGAAAAATTTCAGTTTTAAATTTAAAAATTCATCTTATGTGCACATAAGATGATTTGCGTTTTCACACTTTTTTGGAATTTTTTTAAGGATTTTATCTTATGTCGACTTAAGGATGACTTTTGTTGCTGTTTGCACGCGCGAAAATATCTTAAGTCAACTTAATATGATTTACGATTTCACAATAATAAAAAAGTCTTAAGCCAATATAATCTTAAGTCTATTTTAGGTTTTAAAATAAAGCAGAACACACAATCTTATGTGGACTTAAGATATTTTACCGCGTATAAAGATGTGTCTTTTGAACATAAGATGAAGTTGTTTTTGTCTATAAAAAAGCACAGGAGTGAGATAGAAGGAAGCCGATAACACAGAACTGTAGCTTTTTAGAATGGCACTAAGGATCAACAAAAAAACGCGAAATATCTTAAGTCGACTTAAGATACTTTACCTTTTCAGTCGAGAATTATCGATCCCAATGGGGGGGATATATCCCCCTGATCCCCCCCCCTATCTACGCCACTGGTGATAAGGTACCCTGGTACTTGTATACAAATTCTTAGGAACTCTAAATATTTATTTTATGTTTTTGAGTTAAATACATAAAAATAGTTTTAGACCTTGTTAAAAATACAAAGGGCCGTACCAACAATCAAATTAAGAGACGACTTTAATATTTGAGCGAAATGGACCATTATTTAAAGAGCTCTATAAAGTTAACCATACATGTTATGAACTTAATATTTGCATGAACTCTAAATTATGAACCATTTATTGTACGGAACCTAAAATATAAAATGCAGCATATATGGTCAGTTATATAGAGTCCATTAAATAATGCTTCATTTCGCCCAAATATTAAAGTCGTCTCTTAATTTGATTGTTGGTAAGGCCCAAAACCTCGGAGAATAATTTCAAAACTGATAACCTTTACACTAAGGCAACAGGGTCATAATTGAAAGTGTGTTTTCTTACAACAAACATCGAGGCACAAAAAAATAAGCAAGTGTTTTCCACTAACTATGCGTTCCAAAAAGAAGCCAATCTGTTGATATGTACCTAAGAAGAGAAAGCCGTTGTAATGCTTTCGTTAATGTCTTCGTCAACTGTTCAAAACACCGACAAATCTGATTTAATTACTTACTACACCAAAACCAAATTGGTGTTGATAACATGGATACTTTTTTTATAATTTGCACACACCCGAAGGATTATGACTACCCTTATAATTAATGTTTTGGTAAAACACAGTGCGAGTTTAGGTAATATGGAGAGCATTTAATAGGAGATGTCGATGCAATACTATTATTCACGATAGTGTGGCAGAAGAGCCGTCAACCTCGACTCGTCATCGTGCCCAACAAATGAACATCTCACGGACATCACTGATGCGAATTTTGAATAAAGATTTAGATTTACACGCCTGCAAGGTTCAATTGACTCAAGAGCTAAAGCCTACTGTACTGACCATTTCAAGCATCGTATATACGCCGAATGGTTGGTTGAACAGACAGAAGAGAAATGGTGACTTTACAAAAAAAAATCATCTTTAGCGACGAGGCACACTGTCACCTCAGTGGATTCGTTAACAAGCTGAATTAAGTGCCGCATTCAAGGCAAATGAGAATCCACGAGTGATTGTTGAAAAGTCGATGCATCCACAAAGAGTGATGCTCTTTGATTTTTGCCATTCGGATTATTTCAAGAAATTCGTCAAAGTATTTGAACATGGTCACTAGGCTGGTGAAATCGGGAGACAATGAACTGTTTCTTGATTCTTGTGATATTACGAAACATCGGGAATCAGGCAGTAATCTGATTGACAATCAAAGGACCGATTTGATACTGAGATATATTAATTCTGTTGTCAGTGAAAATTCACCTATCGGCAAACTCATCGATTTGTGCCAAAAAGTAAGTATTCAGTTGCTGACGCTGTTGAAATTTGAATTATTTGCTCAACCAAGTGACAGACGAATTGGAACGCTTGCCTTTACTGGCTGAATTACCTAATCTATGTATACATGTCCCTATCGCAAAACTTGTAGGAAAACTCGACACTCGTTCGTTCGAAAGATCCGTAAGGACCATAGCGATGCACACGCCCAAGAAAACGTTTTTTGAAAAGGCGATGGACTGTCATTTCTGACTTTGGTAACATCGTTTTTTGAATATTGTTATTGGCGCGAAACTCTTGCATCAATTCCATATGCACAATCTTTAAAGAAAATGGCATATGCCCTAGGTCAATGAAGTCAGTGGTGGTTTTGTGAGTATTGTGACAGAAGCATCGAAGGTATTTTGGAGCCTTATACTGCCGTTAAATGAACGATTTAAGAAAATCGCGATAACATAACATTCCGTCTGATATTATCTACTCTATAATTTTATTCAATAAACAAAACATCCATCTGACTCCACATTAATTGACCCATCTTTCCCCTAACATTCATACAGCACATCGAGTGGATACACTTATAAATTAAACTCAATTCTTGAAAGGCTGCTTCGACGGCTTTCCTCCTTTCGTTGCTTGGATACCAATACCCAGTTATATAATGCCGATATTATTTCGGTTCTCGTGCACCAATGATTATGACGACGACGACGAAGACGATGAAGGTTCAACTATTTCGACGCCCGTTGCCGTGGCATAACTCTGCGGCAAAGGAGGCAATCTAAACTTCAAGTGATGCTATCGTTTAACTGAAAAAAGGAAACACACAGAACGCGGTCCTTCCCCACACTGGCTACTGGCACTCTGGTTGGCTTCCTGTTTTGATGCGAGATTCAGATTCACCTTTGGAAATAGAAAACAGTACCTGTGCTCGTATTGAATAGAATCTACATTTACTGCTGGTGCTGATGAAGTTGAAGCTGAGATACCGTCAGTCGCACACCAGCCGCATCAACCTTTTTTTGCCTGGCAGCGAATTTATTTCGAAAAGTGAGCTAATATTTTCATAAATCTCCCCAGAGTGTTCGCTTCCACGCTTTCGATTCGAAGTGATTTTTCTTCCTGTCAAAATGGTTGTTACAGTTAGAGAGAGAGTGTAATAATATGATATCTTCCGGAGATGTGAAGCAGTGGTTGTGGCCGGAGCTTTGCTACATTCAAAACGAAATATCATACAAACCATATGGACGTGTAGGTACGAAGTTATTTTTTATTTAAATGAAGCTTATGAACGTCGGTTGAACTTCGACTAAATATTTTCAAGGAGCTCACGAATTTCAAACCCATTTTAAAAACACCAACTTTGTGTAAATGCATACAGATTCGGTATGGCTGCAGTGGCGGAGGAAAATAAATATACTACGCGTATTTAACTATGTATAAGGTTTCACTTTCTGAAGCCATTTCGATCACATCTGAAGGCATAGTTATTGTTTTCGGCATTCCTGCGGAGTTCTTTTTTTGGTCACGTGCTTAAAGTCAATTGGTGCTTGAGAGTTGTACACTGTACAGGGACCCGGCGTCAATATGCTCCAGCAGTAACTGCACACCAATTGTGCTTATGCATAAAGTTCTATTGATAACAATAACAACCAGATTCTGGTTTATTTGACCGGATCTGAACATGTTAAACTTATAAATGTGAATTTCAGAGTTACGGGAGCTACTCTCATATAGCCGAGGTCAGCCAGGATTATCGGGTTTTCCCAGTTCAGTTAAAGAAAAATGGTGGCACATAGTGGGCTTTTGACATCGGATTGTTAAGCTTGATGTTCCAATATTAAGCAAGGCTCTTACTGGGCTTGGGATTTGTGTGATTGAACTTAAATTGTAGGTATAGCTATCAATTAAAAAAGTCCCTTATGAGAGAGACACGGCAAACATCAACTCGGATGATAATTATTTTCAAATAGCAACGAATTCAAATTAACACCAAAATTACTTAACACCGCAAACACAAAAACTCAAAAGCTTGAGCTAAAAATAGAAAGAAATGAAATGCACGACTGGGTCGCACGAACTCTTACATAAGTAATATACTGGGAATTTCAATGAAAATGAATGTTATTAGAGAAAAACTATTTGTAAGAATACAATTAATTTTTTTTTAAATAACTTAAACAACTCCTTTAGTAGACGGAGCTAAAACCTATGTCATGCGATTAAAGCAAATATTAGTTTGTGTTAGAACAAAAATTATAAGTTATTTGTAGTGGCTTCTTAAAAAAATAACCTTTAATATACTCAATTTTTTACCTGCGATATACATAGGTACTATAGGGCAAGTTCTGCATTTGGAAAAAAAATCGAACTCGAGATTTTGATCAAAGTTGACATTCTATGATAGCGAAGACGAATAAAGTGGGTCCGACAATTCCGTCTGTCTGTCTGTCTGTATGTTTGTCTTTCTGTATGTCTGTACCTTGAACTACAGCCTAAGCTACTGGAGGTATTTTCTTCAAACTTGGTACTTAAGGGTCTTCGGTGATTCCCTGCAGGGGAAATTGAAATTTTTTTTAGCTCTAAAACTAACGGAACGGTACCCCCCATACACCCGTAATGCATAACCTCATTTATCTCTAAAACATCTATAACGATTTTGATAAAAAAAAATAGGTGGGACATTATGGATAGGACTATATTTTGGTAAAAAAAAAAATTTGGGGGGGAAATGATATTAGGGGCACCTGTCATAGAACGATTTTTTTGATTTTCGAATTTCTCATCAATGGCTCTAACGATTTTTGCTAATAAATTTATGCAGAAGCTCCTATACATTTAAAAATATAAAATCTAAACATTTTTTCGAAAAAATAGTTTTTTGATTTTTAAAAAAATAATACAATTTTTTTTTTTGAAAATTCAATATCTTGAAAACGGATACACGAATAAATTCTTAAATTACGTTGTAAAATGTATTTTATTAAATACTAACAATTTGCATATCAATTTTTTTATGAAAATTTTAAGAAAAATTTAGTACACAAAAAACATGGTTCAGTGTGTCTGTATGTCTGTACCTCTCCCTACAGCCTAAACCACTGGACTTTTCTTCTTCAATCTTGGTAGTTAAGGGTCTTCGGTGATTCCCTAGAGGGAAAAATTAATTTTTTTTAGTTCCAAAACTAAAGGTACCCCCCATACACCAGTATGGGGCTCTAACGATTTTGATAAAAATAAAATGCACGACTGGGTCGCACGAACTTGCTCCTATGTAATAGACTAGGAATTTTAAAAACGAATGTTATTAAATAAAACTGTTCATAAGGATGAAATGAATTTTTTAAATTCTTTTAGTAGTACATAAGAGATAAAAACAGAATGCTATGCAAATATGAATTTATGCAAGAACAAAAATTATAAGTCATTGTAGTGGTTCCTTAAAAAAATAAGCTTTTATGCACAAAATTTTTAAAACATTTAAAAAACAAAAATTGGTACACCAACCTTAAGTTTTTGTTATTGTACGAATGAGAGTTAAACTTCCAAGAAAAATATTGAGATATCGAATTTTTCAAAAAAAAAAAACGACTTTTTTTCTAAAAATTGAAAAAAATATTTTTTCTTAAGTTTTTAAATGCAATGTTCTTTAAACTTTTTTGGAGCTTTTTTATAAAAAATTTCATTAAAATCCGTTATGTCGATGATGAGAAATTCAAAATTCGAAAAAATCGTTCTATGGTAGGTACAGTCAGTAATATCTAGATTTAAAATTTTTTTTTATTAAATTATAGATCGTAAAGATTAATTAAAAGAAAAAAAATTTTAGCAAAATTCTCGGAACCGTTTTCGAGAAAAATACGATTTTCGAAAACCATTTTTTAAAATTTGTATGGAAGGTACCGTTAGTTTTAGATGAAACAAAATTTTTTTCTTAAATCTTGTAGATTATGTTAAGAAACTCTTTTTTGTCAAGTTTGAAAAAAATCAAGCATGGGGTTTTCGAAATATTGAGTTTCCAAAATAAAATTTCGAATTTTTTTTTAAAAATCCAAAAAATTAAAAATTGAAAATTTGAATATGCAATAAGATTCAAACTTTGGAGAAGCTTTAGCATAAAAGAAATGATTTAAATCGGCTGTACCGTTTTCGAGAAAATCAAAAACAAAAAAAAAGGACCCAGGGGGCTACCAAAAATTACAATTTTTTGTAAAATTTTTTTCAACCATTAGCTAGTTTTAACCAAATGAAATTTTTCAAATTTTTTTTAAGAAATTCTGTGGGACAGTTTTTGAGAAAAAAAATATTTATAAAATTTTGAAAAAAAATCGTCCGGGGGGAAAAAATAAAAACCCATATCTACCAAGTTTGAAGAAAAAACGGCTCGGCCGAGTTGAACTGACAGACAGACAGACAGACAGACAGAATTGCGAGACCCACTTTTTTGGTCTTCGCTATCATCGTAATGTCAACTTTGATCAAAATCTCGAGTTCGATTTTTTTTACGAATGCATAACTTGCCTTATAGTACCTATAAGTCGCAAGTAAAAATTATGTGTGATATTATGGACATGAACTATATTTTTGTAAAAAAATTTTTGTGGCGAAATGTTATTAGTGGTAACGCCTCTAACGATTTTAACCAAAAATTTTCAAAAGAAGCCACCTTAAGTTTAAAACAATATTTTATATAAAAATATTCGAAAAAAATATTTATTTTGTTTTTTAAAAAAATAAAATTCCAATTTATTTTTTGAAAAATCAATATCTTCAAAATGTGTTACCGATTATTTTTTGAAATTATTTCCTAAAATCTATATTACTAAACACTTAAAATTGGCATCCCAAATTTTGTTCTAGAAAAATTTGAAAGAAATTATATGATAAATTATATAAGTATAATTATATAAAAAATTACTTTAATAAAACGATTTTTAAACTTACTTTGCGTAAATTCATACTTTTCCGAAAATCAGACGGCAATTCCATACATTTGAACATTTTTATCTCATTAAATGTTTTATATTAATAAAATGCATTTTAAATCCCAAAGTACGAGTACTTTTACATAAGAGCAAGTTCGTGCGATCCAATCGTGCACTTTACTAAATATATTTAAGAAAAAATTTTAGTACGCCAACATAAAGTTCTTATTATTGTACGAATAAGAATTTAATTTCGAAAAAAATATATTAACCCGTTTTTGAGATACCGAATTTTCAAAAAAAAAATTATTTTTTTTTTTTCAAAACTTCAAAAAATATTTTTTTTAAGTTTTGAAATTCTTTAAGGCAATAATGAAAAATTCAAAATTCGAAAAAATGGTTCAATGGTAAGTACAGTCAGTAATAACTTAATTTTCAAAACTCTAGGCGCTGTTTTCGACAAAAATATGATTTTCGGAAACCGTTTTTTAACTTTTGTATGGTGGGTACCATTGTTTTTAGGTAAAATAAAAAATGTTTTCTCTAATCTTGTAGATTATAATAACAAAAACTTTTAATTGTGAAATTTAAAAAATAATCGAAAATGGGACCTCTGGAGAATTGAGTTTAGAAAAAAAAAATTGAAATTCTTTTAAGAAATGTTGAAAATTTAAAAAAAAAATAAAATTTGAATACACAAGAGTATTTCAACTTTTGTGGAGCTTTTGCATAAGAAAGTATCAAAATATCATATGTGAACTCTGTGACAAGTCTTGGTTACAAAGTGAATAATGATTTGTCCTGTAGAGAGCATATAAATTCTGTCGTTGGGCGAATTATGGAACTCTAAGGAAACTATGGATTGCAAATAATTGTACTCCCAAAGAACTTTGTTAGTTCCAATAATATCTTTCTCTAAAGTTGTATATCCTAAGCTTGATTCTTTGTCTGAACATAAACTCCGAATAGCGTTTAACTATATGACAAGATATGTTCACGGGCTTCGAAGATATGACCATGTTTCTCCCTATAACTCAAGTATTCTGAATTGTACTCTCCTTGAATATACTAATTACTGGAATTGTATCTTTTTGCATAAAATAATTCAAACAAAAACACCTTATTACCTTTATGAAAAAATTCGGTTTTGTTTCTCTTCCAGAACAGTAAACATTGTAATTCCTACCTTTAAGTATCTTAATTCATCACGACTATTCTTTGCAAATAGCATTCGCCTCTGGAACTCCTTGCCATTCGACATTAAACATATTAGAGAGATAACAAATTTTAAACGTGCAGTATTTAATCACTTTAGTAACCGTTTGTAAAATATAATATATTTTAGTAGGTAATAGAGAAAACATTTAAATTTCGGAAAAGTATGTAGTTGTTATTAATCTAAAAATCTCTACAGGCTTTTTAATTAATTTTAAGATCAACTTGAATTGTCATTTAGTACCTAAGTATTCTATATAACATAATATTCTTTTTTAATCTCTTATAGTATATAACCAACATGTAAAATACTTTAAGAGACTATGGCGCGAAATTTTAAACAGCCTATTATTAAGGTATTAGTATGATACTACTTAACAATTTGCTAAGGTATTTTTTGTTCAACCATTCTAGAAAATCTTTTGAATCTTTGAGCTTAAAAAAAAGGAAAAAATGTGTGTGGGGGGAGTTAAAAATGCTATCTACCAAGTTTAACGACAGTTTAAAAACAGACAGACAGAATTACCCACTTTTTTCGTCTTCGCTATAATCGTAATGTCAACTTTGATAGAAACCTCTAGTTTGATTTTTTACGAATGCATAACTTGCCTAATAGTACCTATAAGACGCTAGTAAAAATTAAAAAAAAAATGTCACATTTTTTACAGCTGCTGTAAAGGACTGCATTTATTTAAATGTAAGTTAATCAAAATCCGTTTTAAATTAAAGTTTTAATTACAAGTGATTGATTTTCTTACATAAAATGATTTAGAGCTACTTGCAAAATTATTGCTTGCAGTTCCCAGAATTCCTTCATGAAAAAGTGTTGCTTGGAGTTCCATGAAATTGTTTCGTGGGAATTGCAATTTTTGAATTTATGTATTAAATGAATATTTATTATTTGTAGAATAAGGTGATTGCAGGAAATATGGTGTTAACTTGTATAATCATCGTGGGTGATCGCCTTAGAAATATGGCGGTTTTCAAAAACGTTATTTGCATTAAAAATGCAACAGCAAGATGTTCTTAAAAGCAAAGTGCAAGAGTCAACTGTTTGAATACCCGAACGGTAATTCTTATGCAAATTCATTATTTTCGATAGTGCAGTTTTTTTAAGTCATAAGTTCGATAAAAGTTTTTGCGTTGCAACTCTGCAATTAAAAAAATCAAGTTGAAGACAAAAATATTGATTATAGTTCTATCAACTAGGTATTACCTATCATTTTATAGTTTTATTTTGAATTCTATCAAGTTTTGTAATACCCCATGGCTTAATGCTTAGTGCGTTGAACTGTCATGCGTAAGGTCTCAAGTTCGATTCTCAGAAGCTGCAGGGGTGTACTGCCTCTTGCGAGCAATTGTAAAATCCTCTTAGAGTCCTGTCATGGAAAGTGCTGCTCATTCGGAATCGGCAGAGAATGGAATGGTTGAGAGTTGTAAGTCACTAGGTCCTGGTTCATTCGAGCTGTTGCCCCACCAAATTTATTTTTTTATTTTAATACGTATGTATGTTTGCCCTTTCCGAATTCTTAACCTACTTTCATAGACAAATTAGTTATTTTCGATGAAGACTTTCTTGACCTTTTGAAGGATTTTCAAAAATACAAACGTTTAAGACTCTATGGGCACAAGAACTTGTTTTTTTTTTTGTGGTATTATAGCTATTGAGAGGATGAGCTAAGTGATCTACCAAAATCCCTTTTAAAACATGATCATTGTATCCTTCTTTAACTCTGTAAAAAATATTCCTCAGATAAGCAATGGATTAAAAAAAAACTGATTTTAAAATGGAAACGTGTCTCAAGTGAAACAAAGTGTATATTTTCCAAAAAAAAAATTACGTCGATCCTTTCAATCATCTTAAAAATATCCATTAGGATCAGTCGATTCAATTTCCTAGCCATTGAAAATGTTAATAAGCTAATAATATTATTGTACTCTTGGTGCAACAAACCTTCAAGTTATAAGAACAAAATTGCCAAGAAACATTTAATAAGGAAATATTGTTTCGTAATTTGATTTGAAACACAGTGCTCATCACTTGAGATTGAAATTGTCATCTTGAGTTGTCAGCGCCCTACTCCTTGCCAACAATAAGAATAGGCACTAGAGAAGAAAACTACCCCTATACGTGAGCAGTAGCAGTGCGGTAGAAGTAGCAGCCGTGGACTTTGTTGTCCTAAAATTGCTGGATCAAAAACAATCTTAACGAAATCCTTGCAATCCCTGCAGTCGGATTCAATAATCTTGGTTTCTTCATTTCCACTCTTCAACTTGAATACGAACCACCCTCGTGAAATAAGCTTCTCCAAACAGCATAACGCTATCTTGTTTTCGCTCGGGAAGAATAAGGAAAAAATATGATTACATTCACAAGTGGATACGTTTCTATTAAATTAAATTTTGCTTACTTAAACGCAAAAGCAGAACACAAGCAACCAAGCCAGAGCCTTCAAGGCTGAAGTGGTTATACAACAGCACTACTCTACAGCAGGAGAGGCAGCTTCAAGCAAACTTATACAAGGACTAATCCATGAGGAAAAAAAAAACGAAAAAACAGAATACAACAAAACAAGAGCCAACTATAAATTTATGCTAAAAGCACCATACTCGCCCCCGAAAATAGGGGATGTTGCCGGAGATGCCTTCGCCATCCGAAATGGTGAGTTGTCATGCAAATGTCAAGATTACTTTGTTATTGAAAATAGTTTGTGTGGGTGGGATGTGCTGTACATAGCTAGGAGCTTGTAGTTCGGGCCACAGCTGAGGGCAGCAATCTTATGCCGTTCGAAGGATATTTTCAGGTAACGCACCGGATGGGTTGGGCAATCAAATTCAATTATTTAATTCTTAATTTCTCCCTGTTGCCTGTTGGTCGTCTTTGGGTTTTGCTATGACATTTCTGCAGAAAATAAAATAAAAAAAACCTTGAGAGGATCTGAGTTGGAAAATTTGTCTTTCGCTTCGGTTGTTTTCCAGGTATCTTCATAGCCATCTTTTTATTCTTACTGATAAATTACAAAACTGCGTTGCTCCTCGTCGGTGAAATTAGTTAAAACTTTTATTTTTGGGATTAGCCTCTGCCATGACTTGCCATTTTCCAACTTTTGTTTTTAAAGCAGATAGGGGAGTAAAGGATTAGATTTTGAACCATAACCTAAGACGAAAATATTCTTTGTAAATCTAAATAAAGGGTATCAAATACCCAAAGGTTTTCAACTAAACCAACGGAAAAAAGGTTTCTTTTATGAGTCATACAAATTAATTTTTTAAATGGTAACTCACGAATGCTCTTCTTTTAATGGAATTTCTTGAACTTAAAATTGTTTCAGAACCACTTGATATTCATACAGAATGATTTTTCGGGATCTTAACTCTCATTTGACTGCGGACATAATTATGTACGTTTTTGGGACATTAATAGTCTGACAAATGAATTTAAAAAAGAATAAGTGAATTAAAAAATGAATGACTTAATAGATTCCTGATAAGGTTGATGGCGGATGGCGGATGGAAATCAGCCAAGTGCATAGAAGTATCGCTGCGTTTATGATGGTGTATTTCCTGAAGAGCTCAAGTGTGCAGATGTCTTGCCATTATTTAAAAAAGGATCTACTACTGAAATTAGTAATTACAGCCCTATTTCACTTCTTTCTGTTTTTAGCAAAATTTGGAAAATTTATGAAAAATAGGATTATGTGTTTTTTTTAGATAAAACTAAGTTTTTTAATTCAGCTCAATTTGGATTTTTAAAAGGCAAATCGACGGAAGATGCATTGTTACAACTTTGTTCCCTAACAATGTCTCAACTCGATCAGAAAAAATGTAAAGCTGTCATTTTTGTTGACATCACCAAAGCCTTTGATATGGTCAACCACAATATCTTGTTAAGAAAGTTGGAGAAAGCTGGTTTTTGGGGATTTGTTCTTAACTGGTTTAGGTCTTACCTTGAAAATCGGTAGCAGAGCGATGATAGATGATATAAGGAGTGACGCAAGGTTTCCCAAATTGGATGTTCCACAAGGTTCTGTCTTGGGTCCAATTTTATTTTTGGTATACATCAATTCGCTTTTTACTATGAGTTTCATGGACTCGTCAACAGCTTTTGCTGATGAAATTGGGCTTTCCTGCACGGTGCTAATAGTCCTTTAGATCTGATTTCAGATATTAATTTTGATCTTGACTTATTGGGACTTTGGTTTTTTGAACACAATTTGGTTATAAGCTCCAAAACCAAGATAATGTTTTATAGCTTATATTTATCTACATTGTAGGATTCAAATATTTGTTTCCACGCGCCTGAGTGTCGTAGATATAAATTGTTCACTTGCCACTGTTCGTCTAGCTTCTCCTCATCTTCTTTTTTATGTGATTTGACTTGTAGTGATAAATGTTTTGTAGTTGTAAAAGTCAACGAGTTCAAATATTTGGGACTGACCTTAGACTCTCGGAAGTCTTTTGCAAATCATGCTGAAAAAGTATCTCCGCTGTACCCTGCAATATTTTTATTATTTACGAAACGTGTGCTCAACTAAGCTATTAAAAATAATTTACTGTGGTGTTTTTCATTCCAAGCTACAATATGGAATTGCTTTCTGGGGTGGTATTTATCAAAATAAAATACAACTAATTTTGACTTTGCAAAAATATGTCGTTAGAAAAATTTGTCGTAGGTCTCGTAGACAAAAAAATATGAGATTTTCATAAATAAATTATTTCCGGAATTTATTAATACGTGAAATCATATCTTGTTGTACTTTAGCGATCATACGAAAAAGAGTTATCCGAAAACATAAGGACACTCAACTGGTACCTACATACATACGTTAACTACTATACTACATAATTATAACCACAACGCTTCCAGAAGGTGTTATGTGCTACTCATCAGTAACTGTAACTTTCGAACAAACGAAATGAGTTATTTTTTTTTGCTGCAATACAACACACTCCGATCTTGGAGAAATCAAAAACTCAAACTTGCTCCGTTACTGCCCATCTACTTAAACACATAATGTCAATCATCAAAAACGCAACTGCTGCTGGCTTCGTGTGTCTATTTGTTAATGGTCAATTCAAAATAGGACAGTTTCGTTAAAATACGAAGACACATAAAATAAAATGCACGACTGGGTCGCACGAACTTGCTTTTATGTAAAAAGTTCAAAAATTAATATTCCTAGAGAAAAAATGTTATTAAGCAAAAAATTCATTTTTTAAATAACTAAAACAACTACTTAAGTTATTATTTTATAAATAGTAGCTTAGTAGTTAGAGCTTAACACATAATATGTTTTATAAATGATTTTTAAAACATAGGTATTTAAGAAAAAATTTTGGTACGCCAATTTTAACTAGAAGCTTCTCTATACAAAATTTCATTGAAATCCGTTCTGCCTATAATGACAAATTCAAAATTCGGAAAACTGGTTTTATGGTAGGTACACTCAGTAATGTCTTAGTTTAATTTTTTTTTATTAAATTATAATTAAAATTTATCAAAATTCTCGGAGCTATTTTTTAGAAAAATACGATTTTCGAAAAAGATTTTTTAACACTTACATGGTGGGTACCTTAATTTTTAGTCAAAACAATTTTTTTCCCTCAGATCTTGTAGATTATATTAAGAAACTTTTATTTATTCAAGTTTAAAAAATCGAGCAGGAGTTTTCGGAATATTGAGTTTCCAAAAAAAATAATTGGCGTTTTTCTTTTTTCATTCAGAGTAGAGCTCTGAACAGAGCATGAGCATGTCAAACATGCTCTGAACTTTCTCCGAATCGAGTGTGTTCTAAGAGCTCTGAATTATTTTATAAACACATGCGAGTTTTTGAGTTTTTTTTTTCTATCTGTCAGAATGATTTCAGCATTTAACTCTGTCTACTCAGCTATTTTATACCGAGCTCATAGAGAAAAAAGAAACACAATCTTTGAACTGTTATACACTCTGAGCTAAAAAAGAAACACGATATTTTGTTTGACAGTTCAGGTATTACTCTGAACTAAAAAAGAAAAACGCTCAATATTTAAAATTTAGAGAAGCTTCATAATGATTAAAATCGGTTGTACTGTTTTCGAGAAAATCAAAAACAAACAAAATAAAATGGTTCCAAGAGGGCTTCCAAAAGATGATTTGTGCTAGGCCGTAATCGAAGAGACAGAAAGAATTTCGTGTTGTCGCACCTGGCAATGCCCCAACTTAATTCGTACTTAAATAGAAAAAGTCAAATATATTATTGTAAAATAAGAAAGAAAGATTCATATGAAATCCATATGAACAAAAATTAAACTTAAAATTATTACCCTTCTAGAAGTTGCGCCATAAGGACAGAAGAAAACTAAAACGTAACTTAAAACCTAATATTATAATTTTATAATAATTTATTTAAAATTACAGAAATTTAAAGCCCTTTGTATATTCACAATTAAATAAAAACTGAATTGCTAAAAATTTGGAATTTCCTTTGTGCGCAACAATTTCGAGACCCACTTTTTCTTCGCTATCATCGTAATGTCAACTTTCATAAAAATTTTGAGTTCGATTTATTTTGCGAATGCATTATGTACTTGCCTTATAGTACCTATAAGTCGTAAGAAAAACGCAGAGAACCGATAAAGGGAAACACAAAACTTCTAATAATCAATTGAACTTACATTAATATTAATATGGCACGAAAATAGCACTTTGTCTCTTTTTTCTTTAACAAAATGAACTCTTATTTTTTGGTTGTTTCGGGGGGGGGGGGGGAGTTTAACCCCTTAAACCCCTACCTGCGTTCGCCCCAGGTCACCAATCTTTCTTATATTTTCTTAAAATGGAATTAATTTTTTGTTTTGAAATATCCGAAAAACGAAAAACGAAAAAATACTAAAAACAAAAAAAAATTACCAAACCCTCCAATAAATTATAAAGATGAAAATTGGATCGGAAACTAGAAAAAAGAGGCTGGGTGCGACCCACACTGATAACTTCCCATTTGTGGTCTTGAAAACTTTATATTTAGATAAAAACATATTGTGACGTTTTCTTCAATTTTACCAAAGCTATTAATGGAATTTGAATATGTGGGACTTGAGTACAACTGAACAACCTTGTTCATATACGTATGTACAGTACATACATTCTTCTAAAAACTAAGTTGATAATAAAATTATAAAATTATGTATTATAACATATTATAGAAATTACTTTATTATTTCGGTTGCAAACATTTTAATTGAAAAAAATTTAAAAACGAGATATTCAAATATAAAAGATATGGTTTGGTTATTGATGGAAGGGTACTTACAAAATATATCCGCTCTAAAACTAGATATATGTCAAATATAAACCATTTGTTAGAAATTGTATTATGTACAAAATTAAATAATGGCAAAGTCAATATCATTGCTCGTTCTCAAGATATTCTAGTCGAAAAACAAATATTACCACTTTTTAGTAGATTTTTTTTTTTATATTTTTGTTAAAACTGTCAATTCGATACTTGTCAAAATTTAACCATATGTTAATAATTGTATTATGTCGATACCTTCCCGTAAGAATGTACTAAGCGACACTTTTTTCGAAAATGACTTCTTGATGAGGAAATATACTATATGTTAAGGGCCTCGTTTTGGCCTGCGTTTCGCCAACCTATTATGCATGAAAAGGAAACTAGAGTACAAATAAAAAAAATTATCAACTGCCATGTTTTCTCATTAAAATAATGTTGCCCCCTGAAATTTGTATCATCCGCCAAAAAAATAATGCTAAGCGACATTAATAAAGATCTCATTGTCGTGAGCAACAAAAAATTTTGTTAGATGTCACTTAGTTTAACCAAAATTGTCTCTTAGCACACTATGATTGAACTAGAACTTTCTTCGTTTTTTTTTCGTTTCCTAAACAATTTTAGAAATGTCACTTAGTATACATTCTTACGGGAAGGTATCGATGTATAAAACAATATACTTTAGAAGGCACTATCGGTGTTCATTCCCAAGAAATTCGACTTGAAATACAATTTTAACTAGTTTTCACTAGAATTTTTAATAGTTTTTTTATTTAAAAAAAAAACTGTTACTTCAATATTTGTCAACATTTTACCAATTGTACAAAATTATACTATGTATAAAATAAACTAAATTAGAAGTCAATATCACTAGTAGTTCTCGAGAAATTTGAGTCGAAAAACAATTTTTACCAATTTTCAATAGAATTTTATATAGTTTTTTATTTTTTGTAAAAAAACTGTGAACAGATTTTTTTTGAAATTTTCACCAGTTGTCAACCACATTATTTTTCGTAAAATAAAATTATTTTGAGTTTAAAATTGTTTCCCGTTCTTAGAATATCTGGGTTATGAAAATTTTTTTTTCAGTTTTTTTTATTTAAAAAAATAACGGTATGTTCATTTTTTTCCAAATTCATACCAAATCTGTATGACCTTATAATAAGTACATTACATTTTATTTGAAATCAATAGCATTCTTTTTTCGTGAAATATTTGAAACTAACCAAAATTTTGACTTTTTTTTTAAACCGTTATAGTGAAAAAACTACTCACTGAATTTTAATAAACGCCCTTTCAGCCTCTTTCGAAGTTATTAAACAAAATTTATTTGAAGTCGATATCTTTACTCGTTCTTGAGATATCGACGTCGAAAAATGGTACGAGAACGTACGGACGTACGAACGTACGAACGTACGAACGTACGAACGTACGTACACACACACACACAAACATCTCTCTAAAAATGATTGATATAGCCTCTAGGGACCTTGAAACGTCGAGAAATGTCAAAAATTCCAATTTGACAAATCGGACCGATTACAATAACTCCCTATGGGAAGTTAATAAAAGGCTATCTTGGCTTAACATCTTGCGAATGTCTTTAAGCCATTCGTAGGAAATGCAGCTACAGATGTGCAACATTCTCTTGATAAAAGAGACGAATGTGAAATTCCCATTTTCAAGCTCAAAGAAGGAAGAAGCATGTATGGATACAAGTAATCTATTGAAAAATCACCATGTTTTCATCTCAGGTTTTGACAGAAATGCCTCCAATAGCTTCAAAAAAAAAAACAAAAAACAAAAACAATTCATAATAAACTAAGGTAAATAAGTGTCTACTTATTGGAAATAGCAGAAGTCATTGTTATACCAACAGAAGTAACATTTTACAGACCTTTATCACATAACCAAATTATGGCAAAACTTTTTGAGAAAGTGCAAATAAAATGGTTTTGCCAAATTAAAAAAGAATGAAGACAGATCCTAAGCCATCACTTGAACAAAACCAGCTCTGTTCATAGATGTTGCCAGAGCAATTGACAAGATTTGGTACTTGGGACTTGAGTAAAAACTGCATACGGACTTTCCCAGGCAGAAATCCAACTTTTGGAACTGAATCTTTTACAGTTCGACAAGACCAAAATAATACGGAACTTAAGAAAATTGAAACTGGTGTACCACAAGGAAGTGTCCTAGAACCAACCTTGTACTTGTCATATACATATGACGATACTGCAATATTCTTCTCATAAGTCCGTTTCGCAGGCTTCATTGCAAAACGCAGTCGATAAAGTTAGAGATTGAAGGCAAAAATAGTGTATCAAATTAAACGAAACGTAATTGTCACACATAAACTTTACAAGCCGAAAGCTATGTAAAGAAAATTCCTATTAAGAATATCAGCAACTAATTCTCTTGAAAGCCGTGATTCAAGAGCCTTTTGGCCAAATGTACGCATTTTAAGTGATCGTAAATGGTCAGTTTTATCAACCAAATTGGAGTTGATATACTTTTATTATATTTCGAAAAACTTCTTTTAGCAGACCCAAGTCTAACGTCTATTCGTTTTGCGATTCCGATTATTTTTATTGAAGAATTTTCAATGTTAGAACTGAACTCAAAAATTTGAAGAGTAATAAGTCCTCTGGGTCAGTTGGTAAACCAGTGGAATTTTATAAAAACGCTACTTCACAGTTCCTGGAATATCTTTGTTTAAGTGCTCTTCAACAAAATGTTTAATGAAGAGTTTTTAAAAAGGGTGACCCTAATCTCTGTAAAAACTATAGAGGTATTTCTATTCTCAATTCTTTTTGAAAACTTTTCACTCCAATTCTCTACTTAAGACTTGTGAGTTGGGTTCAAAGAAACAAAAAAAAAAATAAGCTGCTTCCGGGCTGAACTCCGAACTAATCTCTCAACAATCGATCAAATCTTCACTCTCGCGAGTGTTGCTATGCGTTTTTAGAAAAAAAAAAAAACGTATTTTTCGCGTTTTTCCTTGACTTTAAATCAACTTTTGACACGGTTAATAGAAGAACGCTATTATTTAAACTCGCACTCAAACTTTCAACTACATTTATATGATTTTATGAACGGCTCTTTTTAAACATGACAGCTGTAGTTTCAAATGGCTATGAAAAATCGATCAAATGCAGATGTGCCAAAAAGTTCCGTTTTAAGTCCTTTAATCTTCTCACTCTGGTGGCGTTATTTTTAGCGATTTACTTATCAAAGTCTTGGTTTATATGGATAATTTGGTTATTTTATCTGATGATGCGGCCACACTTTATCTTCAAATAAACAAGCTCAAACTTTTTTGTGATATGTGCGATTTGAAAATCAATACAGAGAAGTCTAAGATAATGGGTTTTAGATCCCAAAATCGAAGCTGTAGTACTTGGGCCCTCGATGGCTCCAACATAGAAGTTGTGAAGGAACTCAAATATCTTGGCTTAACTAAAACACAATTTGAATCTTGGCATTCACATAAAAAATAAATTAAGTGTAGCAAAAGAAGCATTAAACTGAATGGTAAAATTTCCGTAATAAACATGTAGATCCAACTTCTAAGTTCAAAGTGTTTAATGCAACAATCAAGATCTACATATCTTTTCTATGGTAATATAGCTTATGGATACAAGCAACTAGATATAATTGAAGCTGTCCAAAGATATTTTTTTTTCAAACGTCTCATTAGGGTACTCTCAAACACGCCTATATATGAAATTACACGTTGAATCGGGACTGCCTCCAATTTTTATAAAGAGTTTAAAGGCAAATACAGACTATATCATCAAGGTAATGCAAATATCAAAGATGTATGTATGATGCAATGATCATATAAAACGAAAAAAATTTTTGCATGACCAACATTAAGGCAGAAAATACTACAATGCCCCAAAGGTAGTAAAATTTGTTGGTCATTTTTAAAAAAACGAATTATGTACTATACTTCGTCTTTGGTTCCAAAACTCGTCTTCAATGACCCTCCTTATGTTAGCTCGCAAGAAAAAGAAAAAAATCCTCTAAGCACAGTTTGCTGTTAAAGTGTCATAACTTCTCCTGTACTTGAGAGTGTAAACGATCTTATGAGACAAATCTTCTTTCGTACTCGTTTAATTGAATTATCTCAATATACACAAATAGCCAAACGGCTCAACACAAGTTTTTTTTGGATGGTTTTAAGTTCATAAAATAAATGCTGGTATTCCACAGGGCTCCGTTTTCTAACTCCAACTCTCTTTCTGATATTCATCAATGATTTTTTATCTGAAACTTCTAATTTATAAATTGTTTGGCTGACGACAGTTATTTCAGCTTCTCATATTCGTTTACAGATGTACCTCCTTGTCCTTCGTATGACCGTATGATAAGCTCATTAATTTTGATCTCGATAGCATTGCCAATTGTGGAACCAGAAGCCGCGTAGAATTTATGGCTTCAAAAACTTAACTCTGTCTCCTGACACCACACCCATGCTATCCATGAGGGTGCATTGAGGAAAAAGAATGGCTTTCAGTTCTCGGTATGTGAATCTTAGACCACATTGTGTGGAACGACCACATAATTTAAAGTCGCCAAAAACGCTGCTAAGTGCTTAAGTTACCTTCGACGATGCAAGAAATTCGTCATCCCTTTTTATTGGCGAGCAATCTTAATTCACTGCTGCAATGAGAAAAATCGTTTTGACTTCGTGATAATTGACGAAATAATACTGATTGCCGCCTGGCTATCTATGAAGATATCAATGTTTTTGTTCATCAGCTCAGATAAGGAAAGATATTTTTGTCTGCCTCGAAAACTGCAATCACTTACGTTTAGAAAACACTGCAGAAATGTGCGATCTTTAATGATACATATATTTATGGCTGGGTTGTATGAGAAGATGCCTGTCCTTACAAAAACTTCCCTTTTGGAAAAGCCTGAAAAGACCGCTACATGATTTGTTTTTATGACCCGGTTTTCCATTAATACTCGTATCTCCATTGTTAGAATGTTTGTTTGTGTGACTGGGTTAAAATCTATGTGCGGTGAAATATAGTACGTTAGAATGTCTATTTCATTGTAGTTTGCAATAGTTCTTTGACCACAGTGGTCCGTTTTCCAATTTTTACACTCTTAAAGTCGTAGAGCACTTTTGGCCTCCAACACCAGAATGAACTCTGTTCAAGGTTTAAATGAAACTGTGAAACCAAATTATTGTTGAACTGAAGCTTAAACCAAAAGTGTGGTTTAAACTCCCACTGTGAAACTATGGGTAAATCAACAAAATATTGTTTAAAAAAGCAGCGAATTTTGCAATAAAACAATTTACACTATTCAACCTAAATAAGATTTCGTCAACCAAAAAAATTAATGTCATTTTTATCAGTACTCACAAAGGAGGTACATATTATAAATTGATGCCCATAATACCAAATTATCAATTCTTTGATAGAAATTAATTATCTGCTATCAAATAATAATTGAAACTTGAAAGCCATTGAGCTGATGGTCTACTCGTAAGAGTTATGGGAAATCATTAATAGGTTCAACTTTCCTTAATGTGATTTGAAACTAAGAAAGAAAAATCATTTATCAATCTTTCATAGCTATTACCTGATCCCGGTGGATTTCGCGTGGTAAGAGTCCCACACTGCTTGTTCTCGAGTATTTTCAAGTGTCTTCTGAAGAATTACAAAATGCAAAAGTGGAGATCTAAAGATTTTTATTTCAAATTTCTTGCTTACTGACTTAACTCCCATTCCATTATGGTTGGCTGACTGCAGACTTGCTGACTTTCCATCCATTATGATCACGAACACGCTGTTTCCAGTTATCAAGGATAAGTGATCTAGCATCCATGATAGCCTATTCTTCAAACCAGACGTTCAGTCTTCGTTGTAGTCTTGAATCTAGGGGCTGGGAATCTGAGAATTTCTTGACTACGGCATTGTTGTCCATTTGCTAAATGTGATCGTGTCAATGTATGTATCGATGTATTTTGGCTTTCTGAACTCCATCCTCATTTTGCTACAGATCATAGAGCTCGCTGTTGTAAAGTCTCACCAATTGGGCCTCCTCGGACACATGACAAACTATTTTTCGAAGAATTTTTCTTTCGAAAGAGGCCAGTATCTGCTCTCCCTCTATGCTTATCGTAAAATAAAAAGTGTTTTGTAGAACGTGCACTTCGTCTTCGTCGTGAGGAGTTTTAAACCAATTGGTTTCGTCAAACCTAACATAAGTAGCAACATTTTCCTCGGATGATTAACCAACTAAGGTGTTGTTCGTGGAGTTAATATTTATTCCAAGGTGCATAGCTCTTTGATTTTCTTGAAGTTGTTGCTATAAATAGTGACGTTTTGTTCTAGTCCGTGGAATTTTTTTTTTTTTATGGGTCTTTTCTTGATTTCGTCTTAACTTCATTTACTTTAAGATCAACAAGATTCAGCCGATCTTCAATTCCCATGAAGGACCCTATTACGCGATGATGTCAATATTGTCAGTTTTAATCAATAGTTTAACTGATTTGTTTAATTTATTGTCCTTTGCGAAAAATCATGCTCAGCGCATAATCTGTTCCAGACAAATGTTGAAGAAGTCACATGATCCCTGCCAATACCCCGTGCATGTTTGGAATTCTTCGAAGTAGCAATTTCTAAGTTGCACTTTGCAACTTTTTTATCACGCGACACAGACGGGTCAACAAAACTCTAGATCTACCGAAAATAGATTTTCGCAGATAAAAACTTGGCTAATTAGGAGTCCTGACTTCGTCCTTAATCCTCAGAGTTAAAAACCATAGACAACAACGTGAATTCGCTAGTTGGGTTCTCCAGCACTTGGAAAGGTTACCTCAATTTCTGTTGAAAAATCATATTTCATGAGGCAAATATGCTCGAATCGCTTTTACACTTTCCGACCCATTTATATGGTTCATCAAAAAGCGAATTCGACATTCTCGCAATTGACAAGATATCCACCAAATTCCACGTCATTCGAAGAAATTCATTATTAGTTTTGGATTTAAGCTGGCGTCGGTCGTCGGTCTATACTTTATAGTAGATACAGTTCCATAATGACTTCGACTTGTCAAACTACTCCCAGACCCCTGTTTATTGATTAGTTAGTTCCATTTAATCTCATGCTCAAATTTTAAGCTCTTTAACAACAATTCACCTGTCAAGGGATTCCCTAACTCAATTCAATATTAAATGAAGATGACGGCGAACATTCTGGGCAAGGTAATAAAATTTCCTTTAGGACCTCCATAGCCAAAGGATACTACTAAACAAATAAACATAAAAAGGATTCGTTTAATAATTTCCCAAGAGCAACTTAGTGGCGAGAGCTTTCAACGGAAATGCAAAAGCGGTTAACTATAAAAAAAAAAATCTTTTATTATTTTTTTTTCATACCCACACAAACACAGGTAGGAAGTAGATTTATATATTTATATTCATCTTCCCCATGTTTATACTGAGCAAACATAGAGCGAGGAGTGAGGACTGACGAGCTTCGAATTGAAGGATTCCACTCTCAAAGTAAATCACATCTCAGGAGGAAAACCACCAACGTTGTAAGTAGCGCACAACGGAAGTTGTATGTAGTACCTCTGTGTGTATACAATATCCGTTCCTTAGCGAAGCCGCGCGTAGTCGCTCTTTGCAATCCTATAAGGTACCTATAGAAAACCACTTTGATGGATATTTAGCGCCGTCACGTCGTCGTCGCGTCGTTTCAGTCATTCCTTTTTTCGTCTTTCCTCAGAGCATATTGCCTAAAGGATGAGAAGTAGAAATATAAATAAAGTAAATAAAATAAAACCGGCAAAGTTTAAACTCATAACTTGAGGCCGGCAGCAACTTTAGCGGAAATGAGCATTGCACATCTTATTTTGCCGTGATGATGGGAAATGGGTGGAAACACCATCAATAGGCACCCGCAATCTTTCATTAAAAACTTTCAAAATGTTAAGGAAACGTAGTTGGCCGTGCTGTTGTGGTCTTGTCTGAGGCAGAGAACATGGTGCGGCTGCAGTCACCGCACAGCACGGCACAAATGAAAGGTATTATAATTAAAATATTTTTTTGTGTTTGTTCTTCCTTTAAAAATTACCGACAGCATCACCACCTAATCATTTTAATCCAAAATGGATCAAGAATGATTAAACGTTTGACGGATCCAGAGGCAAAAACGGTATTTTGCTTGCAAACTTACTCACGACGAATCTCTAGAAAAGATTTAAAATATAGAATCATCCAAGTCAAAGCACAGTAATACTGCTTCATTCTCTATTTTGCTTATTGCATCGTTCACTGATGAGGAGATGTATGTATAGTCTCTTATTTGGTTTTCTGAGAGGTCATTATCCTCAGAGCTTTTCCATCTATCAATATTCCAATTGGTCTAATATGTTTCTTTCTAAGGTCATGGGAATTTTCAGAGTTTAGAGTCAGTTAAAGAAACAGCTAAAATAACGAAACGTTCACTGGTTCCCTGGTGATCAAGGTTTAGAGATTTAACATTCGTTTGGATAAAAAAGGACTTTTGAAAGTCAAAAAGAGCACAAAAGCCTACTAGGCTTCAATTGATGAAACTCATCCCAAGGTGCAATTTTCGATGGCTCTGGAACATAGATCAGGGGCTTGTTTCTCAGATCATACACATCATACATTGTGTGATATTGACAGTTCTGCTGTATGATTTCAGTTCTTCAAATTTGTTGTATGATCTGCTGTCATACAACAATGTATGACCGAATATTCCACTGGAAATATAGGAATATTGTATGATTCTGTTTCTCAGAAGTGTATCATTTACATCATACAGCAAATTAACCTATAAATGTTGTAAGTGGCTACTGGATATACAACATGAAAAGAAAATATTCAAAAGTAAGTACTTTTTGAATTAGTAAAACTATACCAATTTTGAATTATGATCAATTTTCATTTGTTTTCTTTTCTTTAGTCATCCAAAGAACAAAAAATTCTGGTGCTACAGTCGATGCTGGGAAAAAAAAGAAATTTTATTTGCGAAGTTCACTGGGTCGACTCTCAGGAAAGATGAAATAGCCAGGTCCTGGAGAGAGGTTTCATTGGTTTTGTCTTGTTTTGGCTTGTTGCTGATCCAGACGAGGAGCATTTTAGGAGGCTTACTTGGCAAAACTGGCGTCGAACAACAATGGTGAGCGCAGATATTTACATCGATATTTTTATTATTTAAAACTAAACCGTTTTAGGCTAAGGTTGGTAGGATGAACAGAATGGGAGTTGGTGGTGCCAGTCTACCAGATTTAATGGACGAAGGTGACAAGCTAATTCTAGTAATCGTTGGAAAGGAGGTAAGAAAGAATCTAAAAAAAATACAAAATAGGTCAATTTATTTTATCATTTACATAAGAAAGTGATGGGACAAATGACAATGTCCCTCCCCCGACTAATGTTCAACGCCAGCCTGCACTAGCAACCATTCATCCTCTTCCAGATCCAGATGGACATAGGCCAAAGGTTAAAGCAAACGCCCAGACTAAACTTGAAATGGAGCTAGAAGAGCACAAAGAAAAATGAAGCTTTACAAAGCCAATTTCTATTGCCGCCAACTAGAAGCCAGGAAAAGAGAAATAAATTTGGGGCTGCCGATATCGTCACTTACAGCACCCCTTTATCTTTCACAAGAAAATTTAAATGAAGCTGAAGCTGAAGTTAATGATGATGACCTATAATTATATGCTGTACCACTTGTCAGTGCTTTTTTACTTGCAATATACCCACATACATATGTACGTTATAGGACAAGTTCTGCATTTGGAAAAAAATCGAACTTGAGATTTTGATCAATGTTGACATTACGATGATAGCGAAGACGAATAAAGTGGGTCCGACAATTCCGCCTGTCTGTCTGTACGTCTGTATGTCTGTACCTCGATCTAGAGCCTAAGCCGCTGGACCTATTTTCTTCAAACTCCGTACTTAATGGCCTTCGGTGATTCCCTAGAGGGGAAATTGATTTTTTTTTGCTCCAAAACTAATGGTACCCCCTATATACCCGTATTGCAGAATCTTATTTATCTCGAAAACGGCTCTAACGATTTTGATAAAAAAATAAAATGCACGCATGGGTCGCACGAACTTGCTCCTATATGGTAATAGACTAGGAATTTTAAAAACGAATGTTATTCGAAAAAACTGTTCATAAGGATAAAATTATCATCATTTTTTAAATAAGTAGTTTAGTAGTAAGAGACAAATACAGAATGCTATGCAAATATGAATTTATGCAAGAAAAAAAATTATAAATCCTTGTAGTGGTTGCTTTATAAAATAAGGTTTTATATATAAATTTTTTAAAATATTAAAAAAAAAAAAACTTGGTACGTCAACTTTAGGTTTTTATTACTGTACGAATGAAAATAAAATTTCCAAAAAAAAATATTGACCCATTTTTGAGATATCGAATTTTCCAAAAAAAAATGATTTTTTTTTTTCAAAAATTAAAAAATATTTTTTTTAAAGCAATGTTTCTTAAAGTTCTTAGAAGCATCTCTATTTCATCTAATTTCATTAAAATCCGTTATGTCGATAATGAGAAATTCAAAATTTTAAAAAATCGTTCTATGGTAGGTAGGTACCTACAGTCAGTAATGTCTTGTTTTCAAATTTTTTTTATTTAATTATAGATCTTAAAAATTAATCGAAAGACTAAAAATTTAAGCAAAGTTCTCGGAACCGTTTTCGAGAAAAATACGATTTTCGAAAACCATTTTTTAACATTTGTATAGAGGGTACCGTTATTTTTAGGTAAAATAAATTTTGTTTTCTCAAATCTTGTAGATTGTTTTAAGAAAATTTTATTTATCAAGTTTAAAAAAAAATTGAGCATGGGGTTTTCAAAATATTGAGTTTTCAAAAAAAAAATGGAATTTTTTTAAAAATCCAAAAAAATTGGTTTTGAAAATTTGAATGCACAATAATATTGAAACTGCTGGGGAGCCTTAAAAAAATGATCAAAATCAGTTGTACCGTTTTTGAGCAAATCAAAAAAAAAAATGGTTCCAAAGGGGTTACCAAAAATAATAATTTTTTGGAAATTTTTTTTTCATTTATTTCCTAGGTGAAATTTTATGATTTTTTTTCTTTTTAAATCTGTGGAACAGTTTTTGAGAAAAAAAAAATATTTATAAGATTTCTAAAGAAAATCGTATGGCAGGTACCGTTATTTTTGGTCTTAAAAAATCAAATCAAAAAACATCCAGGGGGAAAAAATAAAACCCATATCTACCAAGTTTAAAGAAAATCGGCCGAGCCGTTAAGCTGTAGTCGAACAGACAAACAGAATTGCGAGACCCACTTTTTTGGTCTTCGCTATCATCGTAATCTCAACTTTGATCAAAATCTCGAGTTCGATTTTTTTACGAATGCATAACTTGCCTTATAGTACCTATAAGTCGCAAGCAAAAATTAGGTTTGATTTTATGGACATGGACTAGATTTTTGTAAAAAAAATTTTTGGGGCAAAATGTTATTAATGGTATTTTCGACTTTCTCATTAACGACTCTAACGATTTTAACCAAAAATTTTCTCCAGGAGCCCCCTTAAGTTTAAAATAGTATTGTATATAAAAATATTCGAAAAAAAATATTTATTTTGTTTTTTGAAAAAATAAATTCCTATTTATTTTTTGAAAAATCAATATCTTGAAAACGTGTGACCGATTATTTTTTGAAATTATTTTCTAAAATATTAAATATTATTTCTAAAAATATTACTAAACACTTAAAATTGGCATCCCAAATTTTGTTCTAGAAAAATTGCGTAAATTCATACTTTTCCGGAAATCAGACGGCAATTACATGCATTGTATTTATAAAATGTATTTTAAATCCCAAAGTGCTTTTACATAAGAGCAAGTTCTTGCGATACAGTCGTGCAAAATAGATTTTTTCTTGCAAAATTACAGTTGAAAAGAGAAATATGTCTGCCTAAAAGAACTTGCTTCATTAGAATACGACTTAAATTATAACATCGAGCCGTTTCAATAATTCCAGAAGCAAGTAGATTCAGAATTAAACCGTGTTATAAGTACTAATTTGAAGAAATTACAAATTAAAGAACCACCAGCATTATGCCACGAGGCTTGTGATGTTAGTTTTTAAGATTAACTTGTACATCTATGTTCTGACCAATATAAAATAATAATAAATAGAGCCTTAGATTTTTTTTGATTTTTCCAAAACGCAAGAATATTTATTTTTGCCATGATAATACACATATGTACATATATTTAAATTTTTAATGTTGTATTCTACTATTACATTCAATTACAATTATTGATAAAAAAAATGGCTTACAAAATTTCTCAAAACTTCGACTGCTTTTCTATTATTTTCATTAGCATTTTGTTCTTCATTATTTTCTTGATTATTTGCACATCTAGTTGGTGTCTTTAAGCGCAATCTAGTTAAGCAAGGGAAAATTTCCTTCAGGAAACGATTTTTAGCTGGACTTTTTGGAATTGGGTTAGGGACATTACAAGTAAATAGCCACGCTCTTAATGGGTAGGCAAAGTCACCTATAATAATAGCTCTTGGAAAAGGAAGCCATCCCTCATTATTCCATTTATTATAAAATCTACTGCATTCTGCGTTGCAGTACACGACTATCATGTACAGATCCTAGAAAATTACTATTAATGGCATAGAAGCGATAATCAGTTCCAGCAACTAGTATAACGTTTAAAGAGTGAAGACCTTTACGATCCACACTATGCTTGTTCATTAACTGATGGCGCATCAATCGGAATTAAACTGCCATCAATAGCCCCAGCAATACATGGCATTCCAGCTCTGCGAAAAAAGGACTGACCCACATTATTTCCATTTTCTGGCTATTTTACTTCTTGGTCTAAAAAAAATGTACACAAAAAATGAATACGAAACACGTTTTGAGAAAAACATGCATTACAACTTACACAATAATTGTTGTGAAATAAGTGGACAAATTGTATTAACACAACGACATATTGATGCTTTTGAAACTCCATGCATTCTGCCGATTCTATGATACTGGCTTCCATTTCCAAGCCAATGAAGGGCTAACAATATTTGTTGCAAAGGTGACAACGATTCGTTTCAATTAGTTGAACGCACAATAATTGATCTGCCCAATTTTTCCACTAAAAATTCAACATATTTTTGGCAATCTAAATTTTTCGACAAAATATGGATCGTCTAGATTGAAATAAACACGTGCTTTTATTATTTAGGGCAGGGGCGGACGCCGAAAAAGATTTCGGGGGGGGGGGGGGGGGGGTTCAAAAATTATGAGATTTTCATAAATAAATTATGTACTTTTGGAATTTATTAATACGTGAAATCATATCTTGTTGTACTTTTGCGATCATACGAAAAACAGTTATCCGAAAACATAAGGACACTCAACTGGTACCTACGCTAACTACTATACTACAGAATTATAATCACAACGCTTCCAGAAGGTGCTATGTGCTACTCATCAGTAACTGTAACTTTCGAACGAACTTGCTTTTATGTAAAAAGTTCAAAAATTTATATTTCTAGAGAAAAAATGTTCATAGTAAAAAATTCATTTTTTAAATAACTAAAACAACTCCTTAAGTTATTATTTTATAAATAGTAGTTTAATAGTTAGAGCTAAACACATAATATGTTTTATAAAAGATTTTTAAAACATAGGTATTTAAGAAAAAAAATTGGTACGCCAATTTTAACTAGAAGCATCCCTATACAAAATTTCATTGAAATCCGTTCTGCCTATAATGACAAATTCAAAATTCGGAAAACTGGTTTTATGGTAGGTACACTCAGTAATGTCTTAATTTAATTTTTTTTATTAAATTAAAATTAAAATTTATCAAAATTCTCCGAGCCATTTGGATGGTGGGTACCTTAATTTTTAGTTGAAACAATTTTTTTCCCTCAGATCTTGTGGATTATATTAAGAAACTTTTATTTATTCATGATTAAAAAATCGAGCAAGGGTTTCGGAATATCGAGTTTCCAAAAAAATAATTGGCGTTTTTCTTTTTTCATTCAGAGTAGAGCACTGAACAGAGCATGAGCATGCCAAACATGCTCTGAACTTTCTCCGAATCGAGTGTGTTCTAAGGGCTCTAAATTATTTTATAAACACACGCAAGTTTTTGAGTTTTTTTTTTATGTCTGTCAGAATGATTTCAGCATTTAACTCTGTCTACTCAGCTATTTTATACCGAGCTCATAGAGGTCGCTCTGAACAATCTCTGAATACGCTCTCAATGAAAAAAGAAACACAATCTTTGAACTGTTATACACTCTGAGCTAAAAAAGAAACACGATATTTTGTTTGACAGTTCAGGTACTACTCTGAACTAACCCCTAAAACCCCTACCTGCGTTTGCCCCTGATTTAGGGCGTCTTCTGACACATACATATATTAATTTCAACTACTTTTAACACGCCTTCACTATCGTATAGTAATTCCTTTGTTTTTATATATAAATTATTACTCTTATTACTTTTAAATTATGTAGTAGGTAAAACTTAAGTTTTTTTTATCCAACAATTAACTTTTTTATTTCACAAGAAAGCAAAATTGAGATTTATATTACTTCACACTCAAATAATAATGAAATGTCAGAATCATACACATCGTAAAGGGTGGTTAAATTTTAAGGGCCGATGTTGAATGTGAACTACAACTAAACGTCAAGTTTTTTTCTGCATTTCATTTGACATTTCTCAATTTCAGACTAACTCAATTTTAACCATGGAAAGATACACAATCGAGCAACGCGTTAAAGTTATTCAGGCTTATTATGAAAATGGGCGTTCAAATCAAAATGCATATCGTGCACTTCGTGATTTTTTCGGTCAATTTAATCGTCCAAATGTGCGTACAATCGGAAAAATCGTGCAAAAATTTGAGCAAACTGGATCTGTAGGAGATGTGAAAACACGAGTGCATGTTCGAACAGCTCGTACTGCAGAAAATATTGCTGCTTTTCGCGATAGTGTGGCTGAAGAGCCGTCCACCTCAACTCGTCGTCGTACCCAACAATTGCACCTCTCACGCTCGTCGTTGATGAACATTATGCATAAAGACTTGCATTAACACGCTAACAAGGTGCAATTGACTCAAGAACTAAGGACTCTTGACCATTTCAAGCGTCGTCAATGGTCAGAATGGTGGCAAGAAATGGCAACAGTGGATGATCAATTTTCGAAGAAAATCATCTTCAGTGATGAGGCACATTTTCACCTCAGTGGATTCGTCAATAAGCAGAATTGCCGAATTTGGGTGAATGATAATCCAAGAGTGACTGTCGAAAAACAAATGCAACCACAAAGAGTGACTCTTTGGTGCGGTTTATGGGCTGGCGGCATCATCGGGCCGTATTTTTTCCAAAATGAGGCCGGTCAGGCAGTTACTGTGAATGGTGTTCGTTATCGTGAGATGATAACGAACTTTTTATGGCCCGAATTGGAAGATATGGATGTGGACGATATGTGGTTTCAACAGGACGGTGACACTTGCCACACAGCTAACGAAACAATGGCTCTTTTGGGCGACAAATTCAATGGCCGTGTTATCTCACGTGATGGCGATGTCAATTGGCCGCCAGGATCATGTGATTTGACACCGTTGGACTTCTTTCTTTGGGGTTATTTGAAAGAAAAGGTGCACGTCGATAAGCCAGCAACAATTCAAGAGCTAAACGATGAGATAATTCGGCACATTATGCTTCAGCACCATCGAAAATTTGGACCATCGGATGTAGGTGTGCCGCGAAGGTCGACATGACAATAATTTCGTAAACAATTTGTGTTTTATTCAAAACCAACATCGGCCCTTAAAATTTAACAAACAACAAAAACTTTATGAAAATGTATGAAAATGTCGTATGTTGTATGAAATGTATGATGTGTATACTGTATAGGGTATGATCTGAGAAACATGCCCCAGGCAGAATTTTAGCAATCGCTAGCTAGTGTGATTGATTTTGAAGGCACCAAACTGTCACTCTTTGTGGATGCATTGGCTTCTAGACTATAACGTGCGGGTTTTCCGAGCACTAGATGAGGCAATTTTGTTTGTAACGTAGCCGCCGAGATGAAAATGCTCAACCTCAACAGAAAAGATGATTTCGCCCAAAATTGTCCAATTCAAGCTACTCTAAGGCCCAAACTGCGAAGCGATAACGAAGCGGATGGTCGTGCGCCTTCAATTGCTTAGTCAATTGGACCTTGTAAGCGAATAATTCGAATCTTTGTGAAGAATTCTCTTCAGGCTAGTGTGTGAAATGTTAAGCTGGCGAATTAATGTTCGTACGACGACGGGGACCATTAGTGTTGTCCACTAACACCAGTCTCACGACCTTTTATGCACAAACTTGCTTACAGGTCTCACGACCTTTTATGCACAAACTTGCTTACAGTTCGGCCAAAACTTTTTTTCAAAAAACGCACCGTTTGGGCTTGCACAGCACTCACTTTGGAAATAAGTTTTCAATACATACCAACGTTGTTGTTGCGAAAAGCGACTCATTTCGTTCCGCGGAGGTATGATACTCGTACTCACAATCTGTTAAGATTTCGAGTGGTAAACAGCTGTCAGTGTCAAAATAAATGACCTATGATTTAAAAAGAAACCACTAGAGGACCCACCCTTTACTTGCTTGCATATCAAAAGCTTGACATTAAATCTTCTGAGGTCGTAATATTACTAAATTGTCATTCGATCACATGGGAAAGATAGTATAGTCATCGGCAAGGATTTTTTCTTTTTTTGAATCTTCTGCTCAAGTTAGTGTCTGGTCATTCAAGGATCTCCAATCTTGATATTGATACTTCATGATGTGCAGCTTCTCATAAATCCATAATACAAGTTTTCCTCCGATAACGCAAGGACTCTTAATTAAATTAATTCACATCGACCATGATGTTCAGAATATGACAGACCCACTATAAAATATTCATGAAAAAACCTCACTCCTCACCTCATTCCAATGTCAATAGAAATGGCTTAGAACTAGACATTCGCTGTCTTTTTTTGGTTTGTTGATATTTTCAATACCAACGCATGTCTACCCACCTACAGAATATCTATTTGTTCACTCTTAAAAAAATCACTTCCGAAGTGTTTTACCTCGAAATACCCTAAACTTTTGGTGGTCATCCAATGAAGAGAGGGGTGAACATCTACTCCTCCATGCTCTACATACATACTTATACATACATATATGCCAAATAAGATTACCATCAAAAAGTTCTTTAGCTTTGAAGCCATCTAGTTCGAGAGCGAGAATAAAACCCATACAACCCATAGACCTTCCCCTTCTACTCTGGCGCCCTGTCAAGGCGTACTTCTTTCGATTATGATTAAATATCCTGGCAGAGATGATTTATGACTTTAGTCAACTTTCGAATAATAAAAAACAATTTCGCTCCTCATTCACATGCGGTCCCTTTGTACCGATTGCTCCTGTCGCAGGAGTTGAACAACACTAACGGTGGTATATACGTTTTTGGATTATTGAATTTACGTCAAAGATTTTCAAAATCATTGCTTTCGTGTATTTGTATAACAACCGGCCATGGTTGGGTTGCTTTTCATATCTCTCGTCCTGCCTGAGTACACTTAAGATTATTTATAAAACTAACATGGTTACCACTTTTTTTTTTACAGAAACTCAATAAAAATTGCTATGTTTTCGTTCTCCTATGAATAAAAATAAATATTTTCTTCGAATTGGGGTAATTATCACAGCTTAAAATCGATATTTGAAAAATGTAATTGAATTTCAAGGTTTTTGAAAAATCAGCCTAGCCGTCTTGCCTTCGTTCGAGTGACCAAATACCTTTCTTGACCTTTCGGTTATTAATCAAGATCATTGTAGAAATGCCATTTAAATCCGGGCTTTATTTACAATAATTTGTATCTTGTTATTGAATATTTTCAAAAAGATATTACTGTTTCGAAACAGATATGAACAAAAATAGTAGAAGGAAAGGATTTTGTCACATTTTAATAATTTCTTGGAATTATTTTTTTGAAAACTAAATGAAAAGATATATTTTGATATGAGTATACAATAAAAAGACAGATATTCTTCTTTTATTGGAAAATAATTAAAACCGTTGTTATTTAAGAATAAGTACATAGAGTTTAATAGATATCCCGTGAAATTTCAGAATCCCATACTTGTTCCAGAACTTCTTTTCATATTTTTTTACTTTCTAGTTTATGTTCAGCTACCTTGCGTTTCATTATATATGCCACAAGTGTTCGATAGGGTTAAGAACGGGAAAAATAACTGGCAAATTTAGTCGTACTTTACTTACCGATTTTTCCCGGCAACAAGGTGCAGAATCGTCTTGAAAAATGCACTTTTCAGTAAACGAAAAATGCTCTTCAATAGCAGCCACCAAAAACTCCCTTACCACTTCTCGATACCTTTGAGCGTTCAAAGTGCCATTAACAAAGTGCAAAACGCCCAGAACGTAAAAAGAAAAACATCCCCAAATTATTTGCCTTTGAGGAAACTTCACGGTTTTTAATATGCACTCAACTTTAAACCTTTCACCTTCTAAGTGTCGTACGTTTGGCAAATTATCGGCACACATTAAGTTCTAATCTTGGTACTTTTTCGCCGACGTTAAACGAGCTGCTTTCAGTTTGGTTGTTACATAGAAGAGGCTTTTTCACTGGTCGTCTTCAAAGCAGGTGGGAGTGTATGGAGTGCTGATGTAATTTAAGGCATGTCCGGGGCCTTAACCAGCTCGTCCACTGATACCGCCCATCAGTGGACGGGTCATTGCTACTAATGCACTCCGGGTTCCTATCGACCTCCTCGTGGTGCCTGTGGATAGGTTAGGTAAGTAAATGAATTAACTAGATAGGACTAGGATTATCGTTCCTAGTTGGCCGAGGGGAACAAAGATTAGGATCATCGTTCCTAGTTCGCCGTAAGGTGAGCGAAGAGTAGGGTTGTCGTTCCTAGTTTGTCGAAAGGCGAACAAAGACAAAAAGGAAGCACTTTAAGTTGTTGGTTACTACTTCGGCCGACTTCTTGGTGTGTGTATCCTAAGGGTTAACACGCCCTGAGTTTTGCAGTAACTCATCTGGAAGTGACCTCGGTTGCGAAGCTCCACCGGAAGCTATATTCTGGTACCATGGGAGATAGTTGCGTCTTGGACACTTGGCTCGTGCCTACCCCTCTCCTCTATCTATCTTCGTGATAGTGAGGTTGAAGGCTGTTGCGCTTGCTTGGCCCATGACTACCCCTCTTTCTTCGAACTATCTATGAGGTAGGCCCCTTTGTGTGAGTATCGTGGTGGCGGGGTTTATTCTGAATGTGGAGGCACATGGTTTTCAAGCTTGCTTGAATTCATAAGGTGTTTGATAGACCTCGCCTCCAAGCAAGCGGTGTGCACATGCTGCAACATGACACAGTTTTGCTACTGAGTTGGCTTCGGCTGACTCGGGGTTAATGGTCAGGACCCAATCTGACTCCGATGAAGGTAGGCATTCCGTGGAATTAAGTCATAATCGACAGGTGTTCACGTTAAACCAAACTGATTCTTTTTTCCTATCCAGTAGATACAAATTTCCCTTTTTCTTCATTAGCCGATGGGTGAATAAGAACATCCTATTAAACCTGCAATCCGATGAAAAGAGATATCTTTCTCTGTTTGAGTAACAATCCGGGTCTCGAGTCAGTTGTTGATATTTACCGGCCATTTCACTTTTATTAACTTGTCACACTAACAACTGAATTCAAACTGATTTATTTGCTTTGAACATGAAGCCGAATGAGGCTACAGGAAATGCCGTTGATAAATTAGAAAAAAAAAACTGTTGCATTTTGGTGTAATTTCACATTCTCTCAGAACTAATTATATGGTGCAGTTTTAATGACCGCAAGTGTATGTAAAACAGACATTCCAAAAGTGTTCAAAATTCACTACTTATTATAATCACATGCTCGACTTTACTGAATTCCTCCAAACTTACTAACCATAAGTAACATTATAGGTAGAGGTTGTCGCAACATTTCACTCAATCATGAGCGTCCAAAAAAAAAACAGTCTTTTATTTGGTAACTTTATTTAAATCTTTAATGTAGTTAATTTTAAAGGCCTTCTATCATTCGTGGAATCTAGACGAGGATTTGGCCAAATCAATATGGTCATCATTTAAATATACCAGACACAGTAGAATAGTCTGGTTCATCTCTGTAAAAAGCTTGTTTATGGGAACTACGACTAGAGCTCTTCGACCACGACCACGCTTCAATATTAACGATAATATCTCAAACTATTCATATTCATCTTTTATTGTTTGAACACCAAACTTTTGGATTGCTTGAAGACTGACTTTGGTACATGTAGTTGCGATTTCGTTTAAAGACATCAATCTTTCTTTGAATTGTGTAAGACTTTTTAAAAATGAATTCATGCGACTTATGTACATTCCACAAACAACTTTTATTCTTCTACGAATTTCGAAAACATTATAATGAATTAAAGTTGCTTTTTTGTAGAAGTTTCGATACTTCATTCTGTCTGGAGGCTCTTAAGTTTGATCATTTGGGTAAGATAATTGAGGACATTCATCGCAGGGTTGTAGAAGAATGCAATTATTTGTGGATGTACTCTTTAAAAATACTTCATTGAATTCAATTAATTGACTTAACTTTGAGACTTCAACTTCAAATCACCAGTTACTTAAGGTTAAAAAGATTGCAATCAATTGTTGTTATATTCATTATAACCCACTCAATTGAACGCAATCTTTTGAGAATTCATGTGTTCTTTTGCGTTCTTTGGATTCTTTTGTATTTCTTTGCATTTAATTTTTTCAATTTTGATTTCTTGGTAATTACAGAATTTAAAAAAAGTTGTCTAAGAGTGAAATTAATAAATGTAATCGTTTGATTGAAGTTATTGCTTTCGTGATAGAATGCATTCTCTTACAAACCTGCTTTGATATGTACAAAATTAGCCAAGTTATGGGTTTTATCCATTAAGATTCTTTCAAAAAAGTTTTAAAAATTTCTTACGGATGAGCACTTTTATTTGTTGAATCTGGAGATCTATAGAATACAATGGAACTAATTTGCCATTCATCAATAGGTTAATAATATGTTTTATCGATCCTGTAACTCAAAGACTGTCTTCTAAAATCTGTTTTAAAAAGTGAGAAAATATTTATATTTTAAATTTAGATCTTTTAAGTGTAACTTTTTTAAGGTCTTCTTTTTAGAAATTAAGCTAATCTGTTATAATAAAGCTCCCAGACCATGTCGTTAGGTAAACAAGTTCACCCTTTGTCCAACAAAAAAATCAAATTTGAAGAAATTCCAAGGACACCGAAAATAAAATGCACGGCTGGGTCGCACGAACTTCCTCTGTTTTTAATACTTAGAATTTTTAAAATGAAGGTTATTAGAGAAAAATGTTCATAAGCATCTTACAACCTTTTGTATAAAAATGAAAAACCCAAAAACTGTAAGAATTCTATTGTTAAGTACTGTCAGTAATGTCTTAATTTAAGTTTTAATTGCGACTTATAGGTACTATAAGGTACTATATTCGCACAAAACAAAAAGAACACAAGATTTTAATCAAAGTAGACATTACGATAATAGCGAAGACCAAAAAAGTGGGTCTCGCAATTGTGTATGCTAAGGCTCCCCAAAACTCTAAAAAGAATTGTGTATTCAAATTTTCAAAAACATTTTTTTTGGTTCTTAAAACTCAAAATTTCGAAAGCCCCATGGTCGATTTTTTTCAAAACTAAATAAATAAAAGTTTCTTAATATAATCTACAGGATGTAGAAGAAACCCGCTTAAGTGAAAAATAATTTCACTTAAGCGGAGTTCGGATAAGTGAAAAAAAAAATTTCATTTAAGCGGATTTAAAAATTCCATTAAGCGGAGATTTAATGCTAGAAACAATATTTTTTTTATCTTTTGGACTTACCTTGAAAGAAGTTAAATAAAACAACGATTAAATAACACAAAAATAATTTATTGAATAACGAAAACTAGCAAATTTTTGTTCTGTTCGATTCAATTTTTTTTTTCACTTAAGAGAGTTTTTTTTGATGAAAAATATTAAAAATTAACTGAAAATATGTTTCAGTTATCCGGGTTTTTCACTTAAGCGAGTTTCACTTAAGCGGAGTGTTTTAAGGGAAATTGGTCGGAAAATACTTGGGGATAAAAAAGTGTTGCAGGTAAGCGGGTTTTTCTCTTAAGCGGGTTTCTCTTAAGCGGATTTTACTGTACTGACTATTCCTACCATAGAACCATTTTTTTTTTTTAATTTTGAATTCTAATGACATTTTTTATAGAGAAGCTTCTAAAAAGTTTTAAAAACGTTGCATTTCAAAACAAAAAATTTTTTTTGAATCTTTCTGAAAAAAAAAAATCTATTTTTCTTTTGGTAAATTAGATATCTCGAAACGGCTCAATATTTTTTTGGGAAATTTAATGTTTATTCGTACAGTTATAAAAACTTTAAGCTGGCGTACCAAAATTTTTTCTTAAGAATGTTTTAAAAATTTTGTATTTAAAAGCTTCTATTTAAAAAAAAACACTACAATGACTTATAATTTTTGTTCTTGCATAAGATATTGTTTGCTTGAATCATATGGTATCCAGTTTTTATCTCCAACTACAAAAGGAGTTGTTTAAGTCATTTAAATGAACTTTATGCTTATGAACAGTTTTTCTCTAAAAACATTCATTTTTGAAATCCTTAGTCTTTTACATAAGAGCAAGTTCGTGCGACCCAGTCGTATATTTTATTTTTTATAAAATTATAGATCTTCAAAATTTAGAGAAACAGAAAATATCTTTAAATTTGTATAGTGGGTACCGTAATTTTTAGATAAAATATTTTTTTTTTGTCCACATCATGTTAAAAACTTATCATTATCAAGTTTCAAAAAAATCGAGTATGTGGTTTTAAAAAGAAAATTTATACCGTGTTTTATACAATTGCATTTTTTTTTTTGAAAAGTTAAATACAAAATTCTATTCAAACTTTTTTCGAAGTGTAAACATTAAAAACATAGAATCAAAATTGTTTTTTGATGAAATGTCAGCGTTTGGGACTATTCGCCCCATTGTAATCCTTGCAAATAAAGTACCTACATAATATAGTTATCGAAAACGAGAAAATGGTGGGCATATGTTACGAGTATGTATGTATGTGTTAGACGGACAGAGGAGGCCCATTACTATAACTGCTTCATTAAGGTATTTTCGCTCCATGATAATACTATAGGTTTATATACAAAGATACAACTAAGTACTTTTTAACTTCTGGATTATTTTTTTTTTTCAAATCAAGTCCATAAATGGTCAAACCATCACTATTTTAGAGGTCTTTTCAAAATCTTATTTAAAAAGAAGTGCCCAGAAATTTTTTTTTCTAAATTTTAGTGGGTCGATGTTTTTTTTTTTAAACCGATTGGCAACCATGTTCACACCCAGCCCATTCCTATTCCCATCATCTCATTCTTAAAGGGGATGGTAATGGTGGTGTAGTGGTGGATAAGAGCACTTCCAAATATTCTTCATTTTTTTTTGTTGCCTTTATTGATGTTAACATAACACAAAACCGACTTTTGGTAATTTTTCATGCTCCATTGAAAGTCTCCAAGGCCGGGAAAAGATAGGCAAATCAATTTGTTCATCAAATGGAGAGTAGTCTTTTACATCATCGCCACAGCTCCAGCTCCAGCATCAATGCGCAGATTGATGTAGACGAGAAATGAGATACGTTTCGAGTGGGTAATTTCATTTTATGCCCGAGATGTGCCAATTTCTTTACATGCTGAGCTATTAGATTTATGATGGCAGGAAGTCATTTGAGTCGTCCCTTTTAGTTTTGCATCGAATATTTTCCAATGGGACTGAGATTTTTGTATTTTGTATAAAGCAATAAGTGATGGGGGATGCTGAAAATTCACAGCATATTGTCCAGATACAATTAGGAACATGGGCTTCCTCTTTCAAGAGCTATAAAAGATATGCAATGTATTGTGGAACTTCTAGTAAATGTACGCAAATGGAATATCAGGTGGCATTCAAATTTGTCACAAAAAAAACAATCGTTAAATAAATTTGTATGAATTTCCATTTGAAGCAGCGGAGCAATTTATGACAGAGTTCTATGTTGTGTACCTGAATAGAGATTGAGTATCCAATCAGCATGGTTGGATGGGGAGAGTTCTGGTCACTAGGGGCGTAGTAACTACGGCGGAAAAGGCTGTTTTACGACACAGGCGAACCTGGGTGACACGAGTATCTTAATGTCGACAACCCTTGCAAGCCAAACGAGAACAACGAAAATCGGAACTGCAAGTGGAATGTCATGAAACTAAAATCTACCACGAGCAGCCCAACAGTTAATGAAAAAGGACAACCTGGATAGGTACAACAGGCCAAAGGAAGTGTGATTGACTGGAAGGGGAATAAGAAGGAAGGAATCATTTTATATTTACTGTTGCGAATGTTGGAGGAGAAGGGTCAGTGGCTTTTTTCGATGTGGTTTAAAAATAAGAAGAAAACTTACCCAAGGTTCTTCCTCTTGGTCCTCCATTAATAATAAAGTAGTCGTCTTTTCATAACTCAATAAAAAGGTTACAAAAAGGCCAACCTCCGGAAAAGGTCTAAGTGAAGGGTTTGTAATGCATTTGTCATTATTTTTGCTTCTGGTATATAGGTGTACTATATTGAAGGATTGTAAAAGAATGCAATCTCATGAATGCAATCTTTATTGAGTTGAGATTGAATTCAATGAACTCAATTATTCAATTTGAGACCGCGACTTATAATTTTGAATCACCATGCGTCTCACATTAAAAAATTGCAATAACTTTGTTCGCTATTCATTACAAAGGTTTCAAATGAATGCCAAAGAATCCAAAGACTACAAATGAATGCAAAGAATGTAAGAAAATGCAAAGAATGTATAAGAATTCGAGGGAATGCAAATTAATGTAAGGAACGAAACAGAATCTAAAAAATACAAAGAATTTTAATGTGAAATAAATGTTAATTGAAAGTTTGAAGTCGCAATCTTACAGTGAAGTGAATGAATGCAATCTTTTAAGAATTTTGGAACATCTGTGAGTTCCCCTAAAATTCCGATGCATTATCAAAAATTTAAAACTCTCGAGAAAGTTAAGCCTATGCATCCTGATGAGTCAATTATATATGTGTCATCTCCAAGGGATAACAATTCCCCAATACATATTTGGCATGGTGTCACCAACCGTGATAAACTGCTTGATATCAAAATAAAGCCACAAAATTGGAAGGGGGAGGAAAAATTAGAGAAACGTCGTCTTAAAGAAGAACAAAAAAAAAAAAACTTCGAAAGCAACAAGATAAGGAAAAAGAAGAAGAGAAGAAAATGAAACGGAAATCTAAGCAAAATAGCAAGTTGTCATCTGATGCAATTGAGAGCCTTGAAACAGCTCTATCATCTCTGCCAGAGTTTATGCATTCTGATAAAAATAATATTCCAAGATTTCTACATAAATGCATACAATTTATTGAACAGGAAGGCTTGGATTCCGAAGGTATATACTGTGTTCATAGAAATCGTGCTCATGTGGACTTATTGTTCCAAAAATTTGAAGAAGATTCCAATGTTGATATTGAATCCTTGGATATATACGAGTACCAGTTAATGCCGTTGCAACAGCATTGAAAGATTTTTTCTCAAAGCGATTTCCACAACTTTTCGACAAAGAAGTGATGGCTGAGTTGGAAAAAATAGCTGGATCATGAAATGTGTCGTCTGCTGAATTGAGTTTGGAACTCAAAACAGACCGTGGCTGCCGTTTGATATCTTTAAGAAATCTGCTCATAGAATTAACGGTTGTTAATTTTGTCACATTAAAGGTTGTTTTTCAACATATTTTGGAGTATCAGAAAACTCCAAGCTGAATAGCATGGATAGTAAAAATCTCCCAATTTGTTTTGGCCTAATACCAATTGAATTCACTGATATGGGACATATGCGACAGCTGTGTCTTGAGCAACTAACTGATGTAACATAACGAATGTGCTTACAATTTTGTTTTTTATGTAAATAACTATCCTTTGTAAAGTTGGTATTATATATTGTCAAAAAAAAATTTATTTAAAAAAGTATAAACTTAAATGTACAAAGAATCAGTGGCATTTTAATAAAAAAATGAAAAGTCCATGTGCATGATATAATCTTCAGTGATTTAAATTTTGTAAATAACAATTCTCTTTGAAATATTTCAATGTAAAACTTGTTTTATATATGTAACACAAACAATTACTAAGCATAGAATCTAACCAAATCAAATTAGCTTTTAACAAAAAAAAAACCTGCTTCATCGTATACCATAGCGGTCCGATAAGTACTTAGCCTCACCGCCGGATGTAGTCAGTACTCGGCTACTGTCAAATTTCAGCCGAATCGGACTCGTGTGGAAGCCAGCACAGGGCCGTAGCTAGAGTTGAATTTAAGGTAGGGCATCGGTGATAACATGTAGGGCGGAAGTACAAGTATGATCTGATCTGATAAAGGTGGTAGTCAATTGTCGGGACTGAGTGATAGATAAGTGCTAAACATTCATTTATATAATGGTTTATATTATTATTTCTTTTAAAATATTATTATTTAGTATACCTACATAGATAACAATACAAAGTTCTTTTATTAAAATAACTGAAGTCTTTGATTCGCCATATATTAAAAATATGAAGGACTTCATCCAGATCAACTGACTTGGTTATTTTCTTTTCAAAGGCCAGAAATACCATGCCTGCCTTTCTTTCGTGACTCATTGATAGCCTCTGAGGCTTATTGATTGCAGTCAAAGTAGAAAACGTAGATTCACACACAGCAGTGCTTCATCCTATGGTCGCCACATTGCATAGTTAATTTGTATCTTTGAACGCCTCTTGCTGGTACAAAACATCAATTGTGTTTATTTTTTTATTCTTGAGGTGACTTAAAAAAGCTTTTACCACAGCAGCCTCTTTCCTAGATGGAATTGTAAGACATAAAGAATCAGTTTAAACGCATTGTATTTTCCAAAACAAAAAAGACTTAGACATGTTTGTTTAATCGAAAATTAAAGTTTTATAAGAAGTTTAATCTTCATTAAAAACTTTTTTGAGACATAAGCGTTGAAGTTGAAAATAAATATTTATGTTTCTTTTCAGCAATTTTTGTTATGACAAATTTAAAAGTGTAACGCGACTAGATGTTGGATTTGGATGGGCGCCAATAAATAAATTATATATTTATTTATTTATTAAATATTTGTGAGAGTTTCGTTTTGGGTGTGGAGAACTCGTTGAAAACACTAAGCTGAAAATTATAGAAAAGGATTAGCCAACGCCGCTTTGTTTGACTTTCCACCACAGGTATGCTGTCTGAAGACCGCAGTATTCGTTGAATGGGCAGCTAAACAAATGTTTTAAAGTCGAAGATGAAAGAATGAAAAGAAACACCTTGTTTGTAAATTTAAAAAAAGAACAAAATGGATTTTATTTGTCATTTAAAAGAAACAAATAGTCTAGTAAATGGTGGTATGTACTTAAAAGTGACAACCATGGCAAATTAAGTTAAATGTTATTTTAATAAAAAAGAACGTGTGGCAACATTGTTTTGCATCTGGCATCTATGGAAGAGTATTTCGTGTGGACGCTCGTGAAACTTCGCACACTCCATACCCCGTAGTGCCCTTCAGCAAAATATGTGCTAATGATAAAAGAAAGAGAAAAGAAGAAACATCCGTGCACTGCCAAACACTCACTATAGGACGCTTGTGAAATGTCGCAGTAGTGCAAGGTATACACAAATGCTTCTCTTCCAATATGATGTTATAGCGGACGCTGGTGACCAACTTCGCACTAAGAGCACCAAACTAGAAGTGATTTCACTCCTGTCAAGGCTCGCCTTTTATACTGTTTGCCGAGGAGCTTTTGCGCAGGAGCAAAGAGCTTTCATTATAGTTTATTTGAATTTCGAAGTATATTTTTAGGTGTTGCCATATGGTTGTTTACATAGGTAGTGAGATTACAAAAGTAGATAAGTTAAGTAGTGAATTACAAAATAGTGAATTAAAAATGTAATGAAAAGTTAATAATTAATAAGATGGATGTGTGTGGTCGTTACAAAAGTATATATTTATTTGTTGTCATAAAGAGAAGCAATCAAAAAGACTTGATTTTCTTGCAGTAACTTATGGTCAGTTGCACCAAATTGCAATTAAATGGGTTTTCGCTAAGAGTTTTAAAGTTTTGTTGACCTGATAAATATATCTGTTTTGGTTCGTTGATTAGCCTTCAAAGTAGCTTGGTGAAACTGTACATTTTACAAATAGTTTTGTTTTCTCACACTTACTTAAGCTTTTCAACAGACCATTTTGTCTACATCAAACTCATCTATACTCGCTACTGAATTTAGTAGATAGTCGTTGTCCGAAAATCTCCTTTGTAATTTAGCAATTAGTATGTCCAACGTTTCGAAATACTCAGACTTAAATGGCTGAGCGTTCTGATGTTCTATATTTTGTCTCGCATCAGAGGAACAGAAAGGGCCATATACCAAGTAGCCATCCATCCGATTTGATTTTTTGATTTGTCTCTTTTGGGTACGAGTCGTATTTTGGGAATCGCCGCTTGTCATAGACTTTGCTTCTTCCAAAATTTGATGATACATTTCTGATCTAAGTTTATACTTTATAGATATGTTTAAAAAATTCAAATTGGGAAATATTTATTGCTTTTATGTTAGTTTATCTAAAACGAAATAATTAATATGTAATTGATTTTTAAAAGATAGATAAATCTGATAAATACAAAGATCTAAACATAAGAATAAATTAAATAAATTGAAAAAGCAAAAACTAAACAAAAATCAAGTACTGGTAATAAAAAATAATGTTTGCGGTTAAAAATTTAAACGGAGATACCTAATTGTTCACTCAAAAAATTCACACAAGACTCCCCCCATCTTTGAAGAATTGTTCCTTCCGTCCGACATTTTCTCTTTGCACAATCTCCCCTATACTTATCCTAATTAAATAGAAATGAGCAGGTCAATAATAAAAATTTAACTTCATCACTACATAAGAGCTTTTAAAATTCAATTATACTTAAGTTCTTTGTCTTTGTCTTTAGCACTTAAATTAATAGAAAAGGTAGCTGTACGTTTTTGAAATACAAATTGATCTGCCCCATCTGCCCTGCTATTCAAAGTTTTCAACCACACTATTGTTTGTATTACTCACTTCGCACCGAAGCCCATCAGGGGTATTGAAGACAATCATATCAGCTTCAATTTTCCATCTATTCCAGCAGAAATCACACAAATAAGACACAGTGGTATGAGGCTATCTTACATCCAACACACATCTATATAGATACTCACTTGTTCTAAAGTGACGCAAGATTGAGTAGAAAGACAAAATCCAATTTTCACATTTTTCAAAGGACTCTAAGGGATGGAAAAAAAATTCAATTGAAACTCATAATTTTTTCTCAGTCTCCTTTTATATATATTTTTTATAACTTCTCCCCTTGTCAGCCGTGAGCCAACTAGCTTACTCCAAAGTAATCATGATTTTATTTTGTGAGAAAATCCTGGAAGCGTTAACTCGGTTAACAGCTGGGGAATATAGATAGATAGGGAGTGTATAATCAAATCTTTGCGCTATTATTTCCACTAATCGCGTCAAAAAATCATGAATTTACATTAAGCTTTTTAAGAAGGATTCTTGACATATACCTACAAAAATAACTACCTTTGAGATAGAGGATGCATCGTCGATGCATTATTGTCCTGGAACTGGAAAGGAATAGAAGATTTCCGTTTTTTAACATTAAAATCCAGGGCACAGACAGGTGATTGTACTGAAGCTACTGGTAAGCTTATACAAATAGACAAAGATATAGGTAGACAACACAAACATTATCTTTCAACTGCTTTTTTTTCCTTCACGATGTCCTTTTGCTATTCTGCATGAAAGCAACACGAAGTAAATACAGATTCTGTTTATAATGGGCTAAGGCTGGGCTTGACATCATCCTTTTAGGTCTTAGCAGATGCATGCAAAATTCCCTTAGACTTTTAGTAAATTTGATGTAGCCAATTCGCCATCACCCTAATGCGGATATTAAGGATAACACACATCCGACGATTACAAAGTCACAGTCATACAGCACTCTCTTGATAAACATACGGTTTTTATGTTGTGTCATACGTACAATGTGGTGAACGAACACCCCGCACTTAAGTGTTTCTCCGGCAGGGTGATGAGTGAAGAAACCACGAGTATGATTGCCAGGGTACACGTATGTAAATGTGATCTCATTCTATTGAAGAAAATAAAGAGAATACAAATAGGTATCTTGAGCTAGTTTAGCAATGACTTAACTTTTGTTTTTCATGTTAAGCCAAAGGAGAAATCTGCAATTTTTGATTAGTCATTTTTTTTTATTTATTTATTCATTTGTCTATAAGTACAAAGCTTTCATAGACTTAAAAAAATATGTTAAATTAAATATATGTACATTAAACTAGGCTTTTTAATTCAGTCAAAACACATCGAGGCTTATACGTAGGCATAGGAACGGTACAATCTAGGTGTAGCGAAAAGCTCGTGTATCGTTTTTGAATTCTTTCTATTCTAATTGAAGCATTTTTATAGTATGGGGACCAAACAACACAGCATTATTCTAAAACTGGTAGAACGAAACTAACGAAAAGACACTTTAACGTGAAAGGACATTTAAAATCCTTAGAATTCCTTGTTAGAAATCCGAACATTGAGTCGGCTTTGGATATAATGTACATAATCTACGTGCATTCTAAAATCTAATTTTGCATCAAATAAAACTCTTAAATCCTTGTGGTTACAAAAATACAAACTATCACAAGCTCATTGCTTGAAATTTTGTAACCATAAGCAAAAGAGAAGGATAATCTTAAAAATAAAAGAACCCTACATTTATTTATATGTAAAGATATGTCATTCAAATAACACCATTCAAGCAATTTGTCTAAGTCCTCTTGAAGTTGAAAGCAATTACCATCAAGGGATCTTATTGTTTTATAAATTTTAGCATCGTCTGCAAGGATTAAACATTATGAATACGAAATGTGTAGAGGCAAATCACTAATAAATAATAAGAATAGAAGTGGCCCAAGATGACTGCCTTGAGAAACACGAACTTGCTCCTATGTAATAGACTAGGAATTTTAAAAACGAATGTTATCAAAGAAACCTGTTCATAAGGATAAAATTAATTTTTTAAATTCTTTTAGTAGTAAGAGATAAAAACAGAATGCTATGCAAATATGAATTTATGCAAAAATAAAAATTATAAATCGTTGTAGTGGTTCCTTAAAAAAATAAGCTTTTATGTACAAAATTTTTAAAACATTTTGAAGAAGAAATTTTGGTACGCCAATTTTAAGTTTTTATTATTGCTCGAATGATAATGAAATTTCAAAGAAAAATACTAAGTCCTTTTTGAGATATCGAATTTTCCAAAAAAAAATTACTTTTTTTTCCAAAAATTGAAAAAAATAGTTTTTTTTTTTAAGTTTTGAAATGCAATGTTTCTTAAACTTTTTAGGAGCTTCTTTATAAATAATTTCATTAATATCCGCTATGCCGATAATGATTTCTCATGGCTGGTATGCCATTTTACCCTTGCAAGTAAACCAACTAGGCAAGTAAACCAAAGACAATTTTCAATTTAATTTAAACATTATTTAAAACAAATCACAGTTCAAAATATAATAAACATAAACAATACACAACAAAAAAAAATAAAAATCAACAATTCATTTAAAACAACTTCACTTAAAGTTTAAAATGGCACACTATGCCTTTTTAGGCGAGTGCTTAGTAGGCCATTTTGACCATTTAGGGTTTTTTTATTTAAGTTTTAATTCCAAAAAAAACTGAAATAGTTATAGGCCAACTAATTTCAGTAATTAATAAGAAATACTTAATACTTACATGCATTTACTGTTTTCACCAAAATTTAATGTTTTTTATATTTTTTTTTGTCAACAAACTTTTAACATCATTTTATTAGTTCTAATTTTGTAGATGGCTTGAGACAGTTTGACCTGTAAAATTTCTAACAATAGCTTGAAGTTGCTAGTATTTATTATATGTCGATGATGCCAGATAAACTAAAGAATTGTGTTATCAAAACCTTCTAATTCTGTTCGATTCTACAATTTCTAGCAAGGGGGGCATTTTAGGCTATCTTCCCCTACCGTTATTTTTAGGTTAAATAATTTCTTTTTCTCATATCTTTGAGATTATATTAAGAAACTTTTATTTATCAAGTCTCAAAAAAAGCATGGGGTTTTCAAAAAAAAAAATTGAAATTTTTCTTAAAAATCCAAAAATTTTTTTTTTTTTTTTCAAAATTTGAATACAAAATAATATTGAAACTGTTAGGGAGCCTTAAAATAAAAAAATGATCAAAATCGGTCGTACCATTTTTGGAAAAATCAAAAATTAAAAAAATGGTTCCAAGGGAGTACCAAAAATAAAATTTTTTTTGAAAATTTTTTTCAACCATTGCCTAGCTTTAACTAAATGAAATTTTTTGAATTTTTACTTGCGACTTATAGGTACTATAAGGCAAGTTATGCATTCGTAAAAAAATCGAACTCGAGATTTTGATCAAAGTTGACATTACGATGATAGCGAAGACCAAAAAAGTGGGTCTCGCAATTCTGTCTGTCTGTCGGTTTTTTTCTGTTTTTTTTTTTTAAGACCAAAAATAACGGTACCTGCCATACGATTTTTTTTTCGAAATTTTATAAATATTTTTTTTTCTCAAAAACTGTCACACAGAATTTTTTTAAAAAAATTTCAAAAATTTCATTTGGTTAAAACTAGCTAATGGTTGAAAAAAATTTTCCAAAAAATTGTTACGAGTATTTTTGGTAGCCCCCCTGGGTCCATTTTTTTTGTTTTTGATTTTCTCCAAAACGGTACAGCCGATTTAAATCATTTTTTTATGCCAAAGCTCCTCCAAAGTTTGAATATTATTACATATTCAAATTTTCAATTTTTTATTTTTTGGATTTTAAAAAAAAAAATCAAAATTTTTTTTGGAAACTCAATATTTCGAAAACCCCATGCTCGATATTTTTAAAACTTGACAAATAAAAGTTTCTTAACATAATCTTAAAGATTTGAGAAAAAAAAATTGTTTTATCTAAAACTAACGGTACCTTCCATACAAATTTTAAAAAATGGTTTTCGAAAATCGTATTTTTCTCGAAAACGGTTCCGAGAATTTTACTAAAATTTTTTTCTTTTGATTAATCTTTAGGATCTATAATTTAATAAAAAAAAATTTGAAATCTAGATATTACTGACTGTACCACCATAGAACGATTTTTTCGAATTTTAAATTTCTCATTATCGGCATAACGGATTTTAACAAAATTTTTTATAAAGAAGCTCCTAAAAAGTTTAAAAAACATTGCATTTAAAAACTTAAAAAAAATATTTTTTCAATTTTAAAAAAAAGTATTTTTTTTTGAAAAATTCGATATCTCAAGAACGGCTAAGTATTTTTTTTGGAAATTAGGCTTTTATTCGTACAATAATGAAAACTTAAGGTTGGCGTACCAAAATTTTTTCTTAAAAATGTCTTAAAAATTTTGTACATAAAAGCTTATTTTTTTAAGGAACCACTACAACGACTTATAATTTTTGTTCCTGAATAAATTCATATTCTGCTTTCTGTTTTTATCTCTTACTACTAAACGAATTTAAAAAATTCATTTTATCCTTATGAACAGTTTTCTTTAATAACATTCGTTTTTAAAATTCCTAGTCTATTACATAGGAGCAAGTTCGTGCGACCCAGTCGTGCATTTTATTTTTTTAAATCTGTGTGCAACAGTTTTTGAGAAAAAAAATATTTATAAAATTTCTAAAAAAATCGTATGGCAAGTAAGAAATTGGGCATTGCGGGAAATGTCAACAATTAATAATAATTTAGGCGTTTAAGTGCACTGGGACCTTTTGATCTATTGTCCTCGTATAAAGCTTAATAAAAACGCTCTTGAGTAACTTAAGTACATAGAGTATTCAGAGATTGTAGTTCACTCTCTTTTATCTGGTGATGTCCCAGATACCTATGCTCTCGATGTACGAGTGTATCACATCTACCTTAATTATGGTCCAGTGGGTCCTCGTCAGCATTACAGAATCTGAATATATGGCATGACCATGATCACCAGGCAAAGAATTCTGAGGTTGGTTCTCAGTTTGCAGTGATCAGTGAGGAAACCAGTAATTATTCTGAGGTCCTGATAGTCCTATATAGAACGTAAAACGTTCTTAGTTATAGCTCTAAAGAAGAATTTTGAGGGGCCGTGAATTAAGGTAGAGAGAAATAAGTTACAATCGACTTTATTTCCATTTTATATTGGAATTCTACCATTTTCTGCTTTCGACTTTATTTCCAAAAATTAAAAAAAATAAAATGCACGACTGGGTCGCACGAACTTACTCCTTTGTAATAGACTAGGAATTTTAAAAACGAATGTTATTAGAGAAAACTCTTGATAAGGATAAAATTAATTTTTTAAATTCTTTTAAAGTAAGAGACGAAAACAGAATGCTATGCAAATATGAATTTATACAAGAACAAAAATTATAAGCCGTTGTAGTGGTTTCTTAAGAAAAAGCTTTTATATACAAAATTTTTAAAAAAATTTTAAGAAAAAATTTTGGTACCTTTATTTTAAGGTAAAATGAATTTTTTTTTCTTACATCTTGTAGATTATATTAAGAAACTTTTATTTATCAAGTTTAAAAAAAATCGAGCATGGGGTTTTCGAAATATTGAGTTTTGAAAAAAAAAATGAATTTTTTTTTTAAAATCCAAAAGAAATTTTTTGAAAATTTGAATACACAATTCTATTTAAATTTTTGAAGAACCTTCGCAAAAAACAAACTGATCAAAATCAGTGGTACCCTTTTTGAGAAAATCAAAAACAAAAAAAATGGTTCCATGGGGGGTACCCTCAATAACCATTTTTCGGAAAAAATTTTTTAACCATTACCTGGCTTTAACAAAATGAAATTTTTTTGTGTTTTTATTTTTTAAATCTGTGCAGCAGTTTTTGAGAAAAAAAAATATTTATAAAATTTCGAAAAAAAATTCGTATGGCAGGTACCGTTATTTTTGGTCTTAAAAGAAAAAGAAAATAAAATGCACGACTGGATCGCACGAACTTGCTCTTATGTAAAAGTACTTTGGAATTTAAGATACATTTTATAAATATAAAACATGGATTTAATGAGATAATAATGATCAAATGCATAAAATTGCCGTCTGGTTTCCGGAAAAGTATGAATTTATGCAAATAAATCTTAAAAAATCGTTTTATTATTAAATAAATTTTTTATATAAGAAATTTCTCTAAAATTATTCAAGAAAAAAATGTGGGATGCGAATTTTAAGTATTTAATAATATTGCTTTAAGGAAATAATTTCAAAAAATAATCGTTCATAGGTTTTGAAGATATTGATTTAATTTTTTTTTAACCCAATAAATATTTTTTAGAATATTTTAATATACAATATTATTTTAAACTTAAGGGGAGTCCTGCTAAAAATTTTGGGTTAAAATTCTTAGAGCCGTTAATGAGAAAGTCGAAAATCAAAAAAAAACGGGTCTATGGCAGGTACCCCTTATAACATTTTGCCCAAAAATTTTTGTTGACCAAAATGTAGTCCATGTCCATAATATCATACCTAATTTTTTGTATCAAAATCGTTAGAGCCGTTTTCGAGATAAATAAGATTTTGCATTACGGGTGTATGGGGGGTACCCTTAGTTTTGGAGCTAAAAAAAAAAATTCAATTTCTCCTCTAGGGAATCACCGAAGACCCTTAACTACCGAGATTGAAAGAAATAGGTCCAGGGGTTTAGGCTGTAGTGAGAGGTACAGACATACAGACACACTGAAACATGTTTTTTGTGTACTAAATTTTCCTTAAAATTTTTATAAAAAAAAATTGATATGCAAGTTGTTAGTATTTAATAAAATACATTTTAAAACGTAATTTAAAAATTTAATCGTGTATCGGTTTTCAAGATATTGAATTTTCAAAAAAAAATTGTATTATTTTTATAAAAATCCAAAAACTATTTTTTCGAAAAAAATTTTAGTTTATAATTTTTCAAATGCAAAGCAGCTCCTGCATAAAAATTTTGGTTAAAAGCGTTAGAGCCGTTGATGAGAAATTCGAAAATCAAAAAAACCGTTCTATGACAGGTACCCCTAATAACATTTCCCCCCAAATTTTTTTTTCACCAAAATATAGTCCATGTCCATAATATCACACCTAATTTTTTTTATCAAAATCGTTAGAGCCGTTTTCGAGATAAATAAGATTTTGCATTACGGGTGTATGGGGGGTACCCTTAGTTTTGGAGCTAAAAAAAAAAATTTCAATTTTTCCTCTAGGGAATCACCGAAGACTCTTAACTACCGAGATTGAAAGAAATAGGTCCAGTGGTTTAAGCTGTAGTGAGAGGTACAGACATACAGACACACTGAAACATGTTTTTTGTGTACTAAATTTTCCTTAAAATTTTTATAAAAAAAATTGATATGCAAGTTGTTAGTATTTAATAAAATACATTTTAAAACGTAATTTAAAAATTTAATCGTGTATCAGTTTTCAAGATATTGAATTTTCAAAAAAAAAATTGTATTATTTTTTTAAAAATCCAAAAACTATTTTTTCGAAAAAATTTTTAATTTATAATTTTTCAAATGCAAAGCAGCTCCTGTATAAAAATTTTGGTTAAAATCGTTAGAGCCGTTGGTGAGAAATTCGAAAATCAAAAAAACCGTTCTATGACGGGTACCCCTAATAACATTTCCCCCCAAATTTTTTTTTCACCAAAATATAGTCCATGTCCATAATATCACATTTAATTTTTTTTATCAAAATCGTTAGAGCCGTTTTCGAGATAAATAAGATTTTGCATTACGGGTGTATGGGGGGTACCCTTAGTTTTGGAGCTAAAAAAAAAATTTCAATTTTTCCTCTAGGGAATCACCGAAGACCCTTAACTACCGAGTTTGAAGAAAATACGTCCGGTAGTTTAGGCTGTAGTTCGAGGTACAGACATACAGACATACAGACATACAGACATACAGACATACAGACAGACAGACGGAATTGTCGGACCCACTTTTTTCGTCTTCGCTATCATCGTAATGTCAACTTTGATCAAAATCTCGAGTTCGATTTTTTTTCCAAATGCAGAACTTGCCCTATAGTACCTATATCGCAAGTAAAAAAGTGTGGGGGGAAAAATCAAAACCCATATCTACCAAGTTTAAAGAAAATCGGCCTAGCCGTTTAGGCTGTAGTCGAACAGACAGACAGACAGACAGAATTGCCAGACCCACTTTTTTAGTCTCCGCTATCATCGTAATATCAACTTTGATCAAAATCTCGAGTTCGATTTGTTTTACGAATGCATAACTTGCCTTATAGTACCTATAAGTCGCAAGTAAAAATTGTTATAATGTCGATAGTTCAATATTACCACTTTGACCCTTGAAATCCGAATTTTGGTAATCGAATTTATTTCCCAAATGCGAAAGATATTTTCGATTTTATTACCAACAATATTCTATTTTATTTCCAAGGAAACAAAAAATTATAAGTACAAGATCTCAATCAAACAATCAAAAAGGTCACATAAATAAGTAAATAATTATGAATTTCACAAAATAAAAAAAAAATAAACACAGGAACATAATAATTTAATTTTCAACTTTAAATAATGGTGCAGGGCAATAAGTCAACGGGAACTAAGTCCACTGAGGGACTCAGTTCTCAGTAATGGGAACGAAATCCACTTTACTAAAGTGGTCTTTGTTCCCATTAAGTGAGAACTAAGTTCACTTTCTCATGGGAAATTAGTACATACTCGAAAGTAATGTCATAGGTGTATCGTTACCCCTATTTAAGTATTACGGTACTAACTGAGGTCATTTAGCCTGATGTCCAAACAATCCCATCACAGCTTAGAACTAATGACATAGGAGTTTAAGTCTTCAAGTACTGCGGCTGTCTGACATTATTTGCTTACAGATTTCGTTCTGCACATTTTCTAACGGAATTTACTTCCACAGAAATAGTTCGGTACTGGTACGTTTTACCTTTTTTTACTACTCAACTCATTTCTGACGATTTTCTCAAAGTTTAATTTTTTCATAATACTAAGGATTCAAGTAAACTCGATACTGAACACTAGGACATAAAGTCTCTTTCACTAGATCCTATGCATTTAAACCTCCCAGTACGTTCTCTAGCGAATCTTAGTATAGCTCCCTTAGCTGAAAACTTTGAATTACCTCATGTATTGGACTTTTAGCCTTTTTATTGATTTCCTACCTTACTATTACTACTAGTTCGGATCTTTTGTGCTACGTAACTGCAGAATAGAGGTAATGATGGATCCTACGATTATGTTGTACATATACATCTAAGGAAGTTTCGTTTGCAACATAAAGATTTAGGGGCATATCATAAGGGCTTTTGAAGCTTGCAGCTTGTTTATTCCAGAAGAGTTTGTAATCTAGTCTTATTCCTAGTATTATTTCCTTGTCGATTACTAGCTAATCTAAATGGCAGAAGTAATTTCTTGGTAAATGGTATGATTTTCGTCTTTAATGCGTTTTCATTAATCTTTCCAAAAGATACATACCATTTCTTAGAAAATGTCAGGCCTCTTTGGTTTATTTCACAGAGAGTTTCTTCATCCTTCACGTTTACACTTAAGCTCAGACGAAATGTAAGATTCAGAGGTTATTTCTTTAGCCGCAATACACAAATGTGAAATACTACACCCCACTCAATATTTTCCTCCGAGTTAGCCATAATACCTTAAGTGGGCACAAAATTATAAAAAAAGTAAGACTTTCTAGCAGTTTATTCAAAAGGTGAAAGTAAACCTCCTTGAAACAGCAACTTGATATGGTGATTTTCTGAATATCTATACTGCTTGTGCTTATGCTTTCGCCATTCTCGTGCATAGCTTTTCACTTACGCAACTGGTTAAAGTGAAGAATACAGGTTTACTTTCAAGTGATATTTGTAGGGACTCACGATAGGACGGTGTTCTCAAAGGCACCCTGAATGCCTAAGTAGGTGAATAAGGCCATTTTTTAACATCTAAGGCTATTTTTTGTAAGCTCAAAAACGGTGGTTGACGATGCTTCGTTGGTGAATTCGCTGGTTTTTTTTTATAACACGCGAACACCAAAGTGGCTTAAACTACCCTTTGAATAGTTAAACATAGTTAAAAACGTTACGAATTATTGTTATTGTATACAATATCTAATAATATTAAATGATATCTTAGGATTTATTAATTCCAAAAGCTTTTGACTTTCTACTTGTTGCAGTTGGAGTATAAATTAAAAAGTTGGTAACCATGATAACTCTGATGCATGGGCTATGCCGCTATGGGTGGTATTGGGCTTTGTAAATATAGTCGAAGGTTTTTAGGTGCTTCATGGACTGTTATTACCATTTACCGCCTGCCTGCGATGTACAAGAACATAAAACAAGTGGCTCCACTCTGTTCTCTGTTGCGGTTAGCTGCTTATAGGTAGGTAAGTATATCTAGCTACGAGTATATAAAGAATGAAGTTTAAGCTGGAGTCCCCGTCACGACGAAGGAAATCGTTTTTAACTACAAAAGCAACACCTTCAACTTCAATTCTTCTAGTTTGGAGCTCATTCTTCTAACACTGCAATCGCTTACACTGGCCAAACTGCCTTTGAGCTCGAATGCGACAACTCCCTGTGTATTTTATCCACAAAGGGAATGGTGAATATGTGGATGGAACTCTTTCTCGTTTTCCGTGCCACCGAGCGAATGGTTACAAAAATAGGAAAATAACTTTCGCAGGGTGTTTGGAGGAAGACAATGGGAGAGGGTACGAGTAGGTTCCTAGGACCAACAGATTCGTTCTTTATGTTTGTTTTTTTTTTGTTTTTGAAATAAATAGAATCCCATTTGGTGAAAGAAGGCTTTTGGCTTTTGTAAAATGGTAATTGTGGTTTTCGCAATGCTCTTTGACACCGTCTGTGAATTTTTAATATAGACGGCTGCAAATATGGTTGTTTCTGGCACATAAATGGGAATGGAATAAAAGTCAACTAAAAGTTTGAGTGCAGTGAAAGTAACTTTGTTGGATGCTGTGCAGGGATTGCACACAAGAACAAAGTGGTACTTTTAGATTTAAAAGTTTTGCAACGAGGGCTTATGCATACTATCGTAGGCGATTCCAATTGACTAGAACTTCTATTTACTTGTTTTTTTTTTATTGTTGTCTGTTTTTTGTTTTAACCTGATTCCATAGATCTTAAAAGGTTGATTAGTAATTCAACACAATCATTTTGGAGCGAGGTCACAAATTCATATAGGTCCAATGAAATAGTACTCGAAGGCTTATCAGTGTTGCCGATTGTCAAAAGGAGAGAATCTACGAACCATCTAAAACAAGAAATTAAGAGTTGGACGTCTTAAAATACCTGGAATTGTTGGAATCCACCGTTAATAAAACCAATAAATCAGTGGCTGCTATTTTGTACATTACCATTGAAGATAAACCTAAGAATAATGACACCTTGGTGGAGATAAGAACTACTAATACTACTACTTCGGTTTTTCGAGAAAAACGGGATTTGAAAAATGGAGAATCCATATTTGAATCGTAAAAATACCGAAATAACGGTTTAAAGACCAAACCATCAAGCCTCCCAGAGTCTGAATGACTGAAAGCAGAGTGCTTATAGAGTATCAAGTAGATAGTCTCCTTGGTTGAGCGTGGTGAGCCCTTTAACTTATTTAGTGCGATTTGAAAATAAAAGATTGAAAGTACTTAACATTATTTTATACTTATTCTCATATCTTATATCTTATATCTTATATCTTATATCTTATATCTTATATCTTATATCTTATATCTTATATCTTATATCTTATATCTTATATCTTATATCTTATATCTTATATCTTATATCTTATATCTTATATCTTATATCTTATATCTTATATCTTATATCTTATATCTTATATCTTATATCTTATATCTTATATCTTATATCTTATATCTTATATCTTATATCTTATATCTTATATCTTATATCTTATATCTTATATCTTATATCTTATATCTTATATCTTATATCTTATATCTTATATCTTATATCTTATATCTTATATCTTATATCTTATATCTTATATCTTATATCTTATATCTTATATCTTATATCTTATATCTTATATCTTATATCTTATATCTTATATCTTATATCTTATATCTTATATCTTATATCTTATATCTTATATCTTATATCTTATATCTTATATCTTATATCTTATATCTTATATCTTATATCTTATATCTTATATCTTATATCTTATATCTTATATCTTATATCTTATATCTTATATCTTATATTTTATATCTTATATCTTATATCTTATATTTTATATCTTATATCTTATATCTTATATCTTATATCTTATATCTTATATCTTATATCTTATATCTTATATCTTATATCTTATATCTTATATCTTATATCTTATATCTTATATCTTATATCTTATATCTTATATCTTATATCTTATATCTTATATCTTATATCTTATATCTTATATCTTATATCTTATATCTTATATCTTATATCTTATATCTTATATCTTATATCTTATATCTTATATCTTATATCTTATATCTTATATCTTATATCTTATATCTTATATCTTATATCTTATATCTTATATCTTATATTTTATGTCTTATATCTTATATCTTATATCTTATATCTTATATCTTATATCTTATATCTTATATCTTATATCTTATATCTTATATCTTATATCTTATATCTTATATCTTATATCTTATATCTTATATCTTATATCTTATATCTTATATCTTATATCTTATATCTTATATCTTATATCTTATATCTTATATCTTATATCTTATATCTTATATCTTATATCTTATATCTTATATCTTATATCTTATATCTTATATCTTATATCTTATATCTTATATCTTATATCTTATATCTTATATCTTATATCTTATATCTTATATCTTATATCTTATATCTTATATCTTATATCTTATATCTTATATCTTATATCTTATATCTTATATCTTATATCTTATATCTTATATCTTATATCTTATATCTTATATCTTATATCTTATATCTTATATCTTATATCTTATATCTTATATCTTATATCTTATATCTTATATCTTATATCTTATATCTTATATCTTATATCTTATATCTTATATCTTATATCTTATATCTTATATCTTATATCTTATATCTTATATCTTATATCTTATATCTTATATCTTATATCTTATATCTTATATCTTATATCTTATATCTTATATCTTATATGTTATATCTTATATCTTATATCTTATATCTTATATCTTATACAATACATCAAAAAATTGCACGTACAGCAATTGAAAATAGACGTGTTTCCTTTATATTATGAATTTACCACCAAAGATGTAAGCTTATCGACCTTATTCGATAAAATTATTATGTATAATAGTATATGCAACAAAACTGCAACAAAATATTAGAGTTTTGCTTCATGTGATTTTTTTTTTGGGTTAGTAGAATTATTCCAGGAATGCCAAACAATTGTTCGTACATCAAACAAATGCACGTACACTGCTCTCTTCTCTAGCAAAATAGAAATAACGGTTCTTTTTGAAATGTAAAATGAGTACCTAAATGAAATTTGAACATGATATTTAGATATCTAATGATATGATGATATCTTAGATATCTAAGATATTTAGATATCTAAGATCACAGGTTCGATCCCTGCCGTCGTCTATGTCGTTTTAATTCCATTAAAAACCTTCTAAAATTGTCATCAATGGGTTGCTGGTTTACTCATTGCATGTTGTTCAGGCATAACACTAACAACATGCAATTGAGTTAAACTAGTATGCCCAACAAAGATGAACACGAATAAAATAATGTGAATTATAAGCGACATAGAAATAAGACACGGCATTCTCCGCTTTAGTCCAGCCGCCATCCCTGGAGATAAAATATCTGAGACAACACTACAGTCTCAGAACATCGTGTCACACATCTTTCCTATCCTTCTTTCTCTTCCGTAACTTTCACGCCCGCGCTGTGTTGAAACATTTAAAGGGTAATCATAATCCCTTGAGCGCGGGTAGATTATAAAAAAAAAAAAAAAAGTCCGTTGTGGTGTATTGAACTATTTAATTATTTTTTTTAGTTTTGTGAAGTTTTTTTTTTAACTAGAAGCTACGCATAAAAAAGTTCCTCTTGAGGTAAAAAAAACTTATTCTTAAACTTAGAAACGATGGAAAAAGTTACGCTGAGATATCAGCAACTATTGGTAGACCACGATCAACAGTTCAATATGTTTTAAAAAATTATTTGAAAAATAAAAGTTTTGAAGTGGCTCCAGGAAGAGGTCTAAGGAAAATTTTGGATGATCATATGGAGCGGAAAATTGAAAGAATGGTAAAGGCTGATCCCAAATTAAGTGCTCCAAAAATAGCTGCTGACATTAAAACAAATCATGGAATATCGCTGAACCCTCAAAATGTTCGGAACTTTTTGCATTCAAAGGGATATAATGGTCGCACGGTTAAAAAAAAATCTTATATTTCAAAGGCAAACGTTTCAAAACGTTTGAACTATGCAAAAGCATACGTTTCGAAAATATAATTTCTGGAAGAATGTTTTATTTCTCGACGAGAGCAAGCTTAACGTATTCGGGTCCGACGGTCGCAGATTTGTGTGGAGGAAACCAACACAGCATTAGATGTGAAGAATTTGCAATCAACGGTGAAACATTGAGGCGGAAATGTTATGGTCTGGGGAGCTATGGGGTGCAATGGTGTGGGAAATTTGGTTTTTATAGATACAACAATGGATAAAAACAAATATTTACAAATTTTAAGGGAAAATTTGAAAGCCAGCGCTTTAAAAATTGGGTTAAAAGATGACTTTTTGTTAGTGCAGGACAATGATCCCAAACATTCGTCAAGGAAAGTAAAAGAGTGGCTGATCTATAATGTTAAATCAACATTGCCTCATCCTCCCCAATCCTCAGACCTTAATCCCATTGAGTATCTTTGGGATTATTTGGGGAATAGGGTCCGAGAATCAAAAATTACCAATAAAAACCAACTCAAAGCCGTTATGTTGGAAGAATGGAACAAAATTTCTCCGGAAGTCACTTCAAAACTTGTTCTTTCTATGAAGAATCGCCTTCAGGATGTGATAAAAGCGAAAGGTTATCACACTCGCTACTAAAATAATGAATATAATTAAGTTTTATATCACTGTACGTGCAATTTTTTGACCTATGATTTACTATTTTGTCTAATTTTTTGTAGTTTTTTCTTTTCTATGAAGTTTGTATTAATTAAGTTTATTTTATTTTAAGTTCTACAATAATAAACAATATAAAAAAATGAAAAAAGAATGGTTCAAAAGCTGTTTTTTTTTAAATAATTTAATCTTTCCTTTTGAAGAATCACCTGTACGAACAATTTTTTGATGTAGTGTATCTTATATCTTTTATCTTATATCTTATATCTTATATCTTATATCTTATATTTTATATCTTGTGTGACTCAATAAATTTATTGTCCTTGGTGATAATGTGTTTTTTTATCAAATCTGAAAAAGAACATGAGAATAATTAAACGCAGGTAATCAAATCTATCTGAGACTACCACCAAAAGTTGGACTGCTTTCATACATCTTATATCTTAGTTTCTTTAACTATAAAGATCGCATGTTAATTTCATCCAGTGGCCTACCTCCATGCTTCGGGGGTCCTTGGCTAAGGTACACTTCTAGCGTTGATGCGGTCTGCCACATCGTAGTCTGCTTACCATGCAAATGCTTTACAAAGGGTTTTCCGTGCCGGCTGATCTTCACTCAAACGAACTTCTAGCTTCCCACTGGAATATGCAAACCATACAAGAATTGCATATCTAGATAGAATTAAAAGTACATAATATATCAACATCACATTAAGAAATAAATATTTTTTTTTTCTGTTTCCAATATTAAGGTCCATAGTTTGTTAACAGAATTGTGCCGTGTCTATAAAAAAAAATATTTTTTTCGTTCACTCCTCAAAGTGCATACAATTTCCATACCACCTGACAGCAGACACTACAAGTACTTCGCACATACCTTACCTTCTTATTCAAAGCAAGCCACGTTAAATCAAAAATTATGCAGATGTTGTCGCATAAAGTCTCAGCTCTAACTTGTACTAATTTGCATAGCACCATCAGCTCTCAACGACGCATTAACTTCGTTCAAAAGTCAAATATGTTAAAATGCAGTTGGAGCAAGAAAAAAAAATACCCCAAATGTCTTATGTACATATTTTGGATACCTACATGAACTCTTTAGGAAATTCACATCTTAAATTCCAACAGATGTGCTAATGGGCAACAGGAACAGGAAACTGGAGCTGGACAGGTGAGCTGAAGGCAGCACGAGCAGACACCGTGTCTCTACACTGAATATTCGATAGCTTGCAAAAGAAGCAAATCTTCTTATGCTTATTTATACTCCTTTCATGTAAAAGTTCCTTTTGGATTTGGCTGTGCTTGTGTCTTCTTCTTAACTTAAGCCTTTGTCCTTTAAGCAAAAACCAACAAGCAGATATAAGCCGATTAGCTTAGTGGTTTCAGGAAACACTATCGCCCGGCCATCGCATGGCACATGGCCATCGTTGTCCAGGACATGTAGAGAAAGAAAGCTTTTGGGTGTTTTAACGAGGAGCTGTCAATATTCGAGAGAGGAAAGATGTTTTGGCATTTTGTAAAAGTCTTTAATATTGAGCTCGCTTAAGCATTGGAATGGCGATGGTGATAGCCATGGCGTAACCGTCACATCCTCAGAGTGTGTGTCTGAATAAAATAATAATACATATGTACTGTGCATATTAAGGATTGTTAGAGAGTGAAATCAAGTTAATACGAGTTACTGTCTTGGTTTATGGGCTTAAAACGGATAAATTTTACAAAGGATTTGCAAAAAGGCTGTATGTAATGTATTTACTTAACTTTGTAAGGAATAATCGTGTGGGGGCTTAGATATGCTTTCATTTTTACCGGTTGATTTTCAGTTATTTATGTGGCTTATATAAATATGAAGAAAATTGAGGATTACCCACAGTTTACTCACTGCTTATCAAAAGCACCCGTAAGTCAATGAGATTCAACCAAGACAATAATTCAAAGCCAACTTGAAATATCAAAAGTTTGTATCTCTTCTGTAAATGAAAAAAAAAAAAAAAAAAAAAAAACACGATTCTACCATGTCGGAATGTCCATTCTGTTTTTATCCTCAAGTAGCCCTCGACTGTCTGAAAAGAGGTATGAATTGGGCACTTTAAATCCCCTGAGACTCAAATTTCTATTCTTCATTTAAGCTTTTCGTCAGTTTAACAATCATTACTTTTAGCTTTATTAGAAAAATATAGATTGTATTTGTGTTGGTCCCATTTTTGTATAGAACCTGGTTGAATCAATGTCATGTATACTCCTAATCTTGTGTTCTTCTATGCAATCTAAGATAGATTGTATGGAATTGTCCCTCAAACATCTGAGTTCTCAAGTAAGCTACTATAAAAATCAGTTCGTCACGGCAAAGCTTTCTCTAGCCCTGCTTGTAATTCTGTCAAAATATAAATACAAGTCCGACTAAATGCGAAGATAATTTACTATACCTTTACTCGCCAGTGGATGTTATCCTAAGATCTTTTCAGTTTATTTAATGATTTTAAAGCTGCGTTGGACAAAGCCAATTTGTCACGTAAGTTTCTCCAAATCGATGCCAATTTAATTTAGTTGACAAATGCTAAGATATGGGATGGTCTTACGTTTTCGAACGAACTAGTTTGAAACAACTGCGGGTGTTCCTCAAGGATGTGTTCTTAATGTTTTCCTTATTTATTGATGATGTCTGTGAAATTCTTTCTGAAGGAGTAGTTAATTTCGACAACATTAAAGTCAAAGTCCTTTTATGCGCCGCCGATTTAGTTATGCTTGCTGAAAATCCGTTTACCCTTCAAATGACGACCTAAAAAATAATATACACGACTGGGTCGCACGAACTTGCTCATATGTAAAAGACTAAGAATTTCAAAAATGAGTGTTATAAGGAAAAAACAGTTCACAAGCATAAAATTTATTTTTTAAATGACTAAAATAACTCCTTTCTTGGAGCTAAGCACAAGATCACAAGATGCCATGTGATTCAAGATAATATTAATTTATGCAAGAACAAAAATTAAAATTCGTTGTAGTGGTTTCTTAAAATAATAATTTTTAAAACATTTTTAAGAAAAAATGATTGGACGCTAACTCAAAGTTTTTATTAATGTGAGATATTTGATTTTTTTTCAAAAATTCAAAAAATATTTTTTTTTGTCAAGTTTTGAAATACAATGTTTTTCAAACTTTTTAGAAGATTCTCTATAAAAAATTTCATTAAAAGCCGTTATGCCGATAATGAGAAATTCGAAAAAATCGTTCTGTGGCAGGTACAGTCAGTAATATCCTGGTTTCAATTTTTTCATTAAATTATAGATCGTAAAAATTAAAGGAAAAAAAAATTTTAGCAAAATTTTCGGAACCGTTTTCGAGAAAAATGCGATTTTCGAAAACCATTTTTTTTGCTTGGAGGGTACTTTTTTTTAAATTGATATAAAAGGGTAAAATATTTTTTTTTGAAACTGGAACCAACTAGTTTGTCTGAAAATAATGTTGACGAGTGGCAGGTCCTATTTTCTGATGTCATTTAGAAGATTGATCATACAATCCTTCTTCTGCATCAAGAGGTATTTAAAGAAATTGAATGCATTATCTGCATTCGGATGCTTTAATTTTTATTAAATAAATAGACACAGTAATAAGCAGTATTTTTAGAACGAGAATTGAAATTTAAAAAATCTTAATTTCATTGCAGTTGCAGTTGCAGTTGCAGTTGCAGTTGCAGTTGCAGTTGCAGTTGCAGTTGCAGTTTCAGTTGCAGTTGGAGTTGCAGTTGCAGTTGCAGTTGCAGTTGCAGTTGCAGTTGCAGTTGCAGTTGCAGTTGCAGTTGCAGTTGCAGTTTCAGTTGCAGTTGCAGTTGCAGTTGCAGTTGCAGTTGCAGTTGCAGTTGCAGTTGCAGTTGCAGTTGCAGTTGCAGTTGCAGTTGCAGTTGAAGTTGCAGTTTCAGTTGCAGTTGCAGGTGCAGTTGCAAATGTTCGATTCCGCTCTATTGCGGATTTTTGATATCAATATTTTTTATTTTTTTTGATAAATATATGAAAAATAGAAGGACTATATTTTTGATATTTCAAAAACAAAAAGTGAGACCTAATTTAAAGAAATCATTTTTCATTGTCATACGAAAAGTCGGTACTAATTGCAATTATTATGACTGGTAACATAAGCGCGAGTTATGGTTTACTTATTAGACGTATGAAGAAACATATACACAATTCATTCGTTTGCACAAAAACGTGTACGAATTTCTTATAATATTTTTGGCATTATTGATTGCAAATAGCCATTGTAAGTTTGTCGCATCCGCGACATAAAAGATATAAAAGTTTGTTTTCTTGACACAAATAAAGTCCAAACTTTTTAAAACTTTCTAAAAGTAAGAAGAAAATTAAATCAGTCGTTATTAGGAGTAAATGTAAGTTGAACTACAAAAAACGTTGATTCAAATTGGTTAAACCTGCGATTGCAATATTAGCATCGCGGGTGCAACTTATTGACTACTAACATTATAACGTGATTTATCATATTTCATTGATAAAATAAGCTTTGATAAATAATTTTTGCTGTTCAGGGATATTTTGGTTTGTTAATTGTGTAACATAATATTTTATTCCTTTTTATAAAAATAAAGGTATGGTTAAATGGAAAAAGACTGCTTCACAGAAATATAGGCGCGTGATATTAAAATGGAGGCAGATAAAGATTTAAAAATACTGTCCAGAATCAGACCAAATATAGAATTCAGGCAACTAGAAAGCGCCGTAAAGAAAAACAAATTAAACAGACAAGCACTCGTAACATCTGTGACAAAAGTGAAAAATAATCACACAAGTAGTCCCATTAAAGCAGTTGAAGTTGTAAAATAATAGCCACTTAATTTGAAGTTGTTGTATCTGAAAAAACTGATTACGCCAAAGCACTGCTTTATGAGATTTCTAAAATAGGGATAATATTAGCAGACAAATGCCGGGTATGAAAGATGTGAAATCGATATAGTCAGGAGTTAAGAATCGAGAAGAGAGCAATGATTATGAGTATTCGTGAAGCTTTCAAGGACTTACAGCTTATCACTAAGCATCTGTTTGTAAGACTATATTTTATCAAGAAAGACCTGCTTATATTCTACCTATCATCACATCTCTCTTAAACTACATAAATCTATTTTTTGCTATTTTGGAACAAGCGACAGACTTTCCTAAAACATAATGGGAGTTTTTGACGTATCTTGTAATGTAAGTAATGAAGATTGCATGTCTAACAGTTGCGACGTATGCAAAGAACCCAGCATTTAGAACATAACCCTAGATTCAAAGCCTAGTTTAAATTGGAAGATATGAATTTTTCAGCATCACTATCAACAAAAATTGCGTCAGAAGATGAAGCTTTAAATTCTAAATCGCCAACAGCGTTGAACCCTCTATATTACCAGCAGATGCATGTTCTAAAAAACCAAACACTTTTTACAGCAGTAGTCTTTCTAAAAGTTATTTCTGCTGGCTTGTACGTTCTCGTACAGGTGCCCTGCAGTATCACAATATCGCTATTTGGGGTCGTCTCTAACCGATATCGATGAAGATTGAGACGTTAAATTACAATTTTTGGAAACAATTGACCGTCGACGTTTCACTGAAATAGAGCATGATATATAGCAGACATCATAGTCAAGTTGGAAGCACCAGAGAAAAAGATTCAAAATTAATGAACATGGTTACTGACGAGTAATAAACGTTATTTTATCTTTTACCCAGTTCTTAATATCGTTTTACTGATATTAATATTCATTAAAGTTAGACGCGTAGCACCTGCGAAAATTGGATGTAGCACCCCCGATTGATTAAAAAGCGGGTATTTCGATGTTTACTTTTGTTTTCTATCTTTATTTTTATTTATTTGGTTGACTGAATCAACGTCGGTCGTTCAATTTGTGTAAGAATAGTATAATAAATGTTTCACAATTAACAGAATTTGTCTTTTTCGTACTATGATCTAGAAATGTCAGGCCAATTCTGTTGCACCCGCGATCGCACTTTGAAACCTTTATTCTGACGACTCATTTATTTTATTTTAGATTTTTAAATGAATTACAAAAAAAAAAGGTGAAAATGTATAATTTCATTAAATTTTTCCCTTATTTTACTATAAGTATACTTCAAATGAGTCCAAATGTTGCACCCTCAAATGTTTTTGACTTTTCGAATAGGGGTTTTCCTATAGGGTTTTTTAAACTTTGACAGATAATTTTGGCCACATTATTAAAGCTATGCTTATCTGTCTACTTGGCTTTCATAATTAAACCTGTCTTTCTAAATAAACATGGAGACTTACATATAAACTTCAATGACATTTGCTAATGATTAAATTGTTTTATGAAAGCGAGTCACTTTTTGCACTCTTCGCCAATTGTACAGTCGCCATAATTATACTTCAGAGAGGAATACTCGCAACGTGGTGGACCGGTTCAGTGAACGATCTGCCAACACTCTTACGTCAAAAAAACGTAAGATCTGTAAGAGTCACAAGAATTTGGCTTTTCGCAGGCCACAACTTGACTGATTTTGCGTCCTGGCTTTGACCTTCATCCGTTTAAACTTCATCTGCACCAGGAGCTCAAAAAGTTCGAAGTTAGCCCCCAATTTCGGTCGAAAATCAGATTCAGCGACGAGACCCGTTTCGGGATGAACGAGTTCACAACAACCAAAATTGTCAAATATGGAGCGAGCATAATCCACATGCGATCCACAAATTGCAATGCATCCAGAGAAAGTCAGTTTTTATTATGCATTTTGGGCTGGAGGCATCTTCGCTCCATAGATCCTTGAGAACAACATTGGCCAGTCCATAACCATCAATGGCACGTGCTATCGGTCTATGATTACTAATTTCTTTTGACCCGGCACGGACGCCACATATTTTACGAGCGATTTCCAAACACTGTTATATCGCTGTTATAAACTATTATACTCTGTCCAACAAAAATTGTCAGTACAGGCCTTATGGGAGAGCTTTTTCTAAAGCAGTGGCGCCTGATGCACCCTCACTACAATGCGTTAGGAAAAATGACACTAAAAAAAAGAGCAAGCCACTGAGTTTTCTTAAGGAATTGTTGTTGTAATTCTTTGCAAAAAGTTGTACACCTCAACACGACCGTCGTATCCCACTGCTGATGAGAAGATGAGATACTGTCAAGAGTGTTAAGTGTCACTCAATACGATCGTGCGCTCTTTATCTACATCAAAACAGAGTTACCTACCAGTATCATTCTCAATTGCAAGCAAGGAGCTTTTTCAGTGGTTTTTATTAAGGAGCTTTTGGGATTTGAAGCTTTTGAGAGCACATTTTAAGAAGATGAGTATGTTGAGTGTTGTCTTATTGCTTTTCAACTTAAAAAAAAACGCGCATATTATCTTACCGCTTGGTGTTGTGGGAAAAGGTAAATTGAATATTGTTTTCAGTCGTTTTGAATCGGCAGACGGTAGCCCTACGCGTTTTTTACTATCATTTGCGGCGATTTATAATGTAAGCTACGGAATCCCTGTGAGAGCTTTACAAGGCGACACACTTATGCATGGCAATGCAACCAGAATGAGAGACAAACTTCCTATCTTCCCTGTACTGACAATTTTTGTTGGACAGAGTATAGATACGTTCTTATTTCTTTAACAGCTTGAGTTTGCTTGCATTTTGGACATCATTAAGCGAGGATTTAATATACTGAAGCTTACTATCCTGACTATGTTTACACAATAAGCTCTAGATTTTTAGTTGAAATTTTAGAAGAAATACTAGCCTTTATGATATGTATTAACTGAGTCTTTAGATCCAATTTCTAAGCCTTTTTAATTGTTCTTTCCATGCTAATTATACGTGTGTCTTTGCTAAGAGCAAACCAAAGTAAATTTAAGTGAATGTGGGGGTGCAGCTTCTCGTGAAGGCGCAGGGCCTAATAGAGTGACAACTCCCAACTAGTCCCTTGTGCGTGTTATCGCCTGACATAGAGTGACCTTAGAATTTTCTCTCGACTTCAAACGGCAGAATTTAAAATGGTTGAAATAACCGCATGTTTCAGAGTCCTTAAAATCAAATTTAAAATATCTCATGTACACTTCTGGGTAGCACAATCTAGAAGTAGACACAAAATTGAATTTGCTTGTATTTTTCTCCCTAACAATATTTATTTTTAAAGTGTTTACCATCTCATTTCCACGGTACAGATAAATGCACATCTTAAAAATTTAATATAATGCACCCGGTCTTTGGTTACGAAAATATACAGAGATACCTACACCTATCTTGTTATGTACAGTCTCCCGAAAAGTCGCTGAACTATACCTAAAACACATCATAAATGTTTGCCTTCAATTTTTTTCTTTTATATCCGTAAGAGAATATATTGTTTAGAACCTGGATTACTTACCACAAAGTGTTCAATCAGACGAATATTCAGGGTTCCTTGAGATTTTTTATTCAGCAAATTTGATTTTCTCTGCTATAAAAATTGCATATGCATGTGTAGATGTTTGTGTTTATACAACATCAGTTTGATGCGGAATATTCCTTTGGGTTCTTGAAGCTAGATCTTGGTATATGGCTGATTTGCTGATATCCTTGGGAATCCAGCCATCCAAACATATTCTACCCGTTTGAAGATATCAAATGAAAATAAAATATAAGCCATAAGCGAAATAAGGAAAAAAAAATACGGTGCATACTTTTATTAAATCTAAGACACCATTTGAGACTTTACCGTAATATTGGTAGAGGATTTTCAAAGGACGAGAATCCAGCATTATGCTATGGCAAGGGCACACATATACAGCGTCGCTGCCGCCATTGCCATCGCCATCGCAATCGTACTGCTCCTCCTTCATATTTTATTAAAATCACTTTCGTTGCGTTGAGATTTTCGGATGATGACTTTCTTTCGACTCCGACTCGAGGATTCGTCGTCTTACACCTCAACTCAGCCTCCCATCGCACTCTGCACACTCAGGGCCAGCAAGCCTTCTCTATTATTTCACCAAGAGCAAATAGAAGAATAACAACATTCAGCCAAAAATAAAAACCAACGAAGAAAGTCTAAGATTCAAGTCAAATAAAAAGTGAAAAAGGGCATAGAAATAAAAATAGAAAGCAAGGACCAACGCAAATCCAATACAAAAGTTGTCCTTAGGAGAGGACTCGTTCCTCTCATTTCAGCCCATAACATACCACAACGGCACAAACTACAAGAAGTGAGCAATCGTGACGAATATATTATTCATTGGCAATAAGAAAGTGCCACGGTTAAGGAATAAGACTTTTACTTCTCTCTGTTTTGCCCTGACTCTACATCTACCTCTACGTTCTGACCCATCGGGCCTTCGGGGTAGGTGCGTTCAGCGTGACGTTCGTATGTCCTTTTGCCATTATGGTGTTTTGTGTAGTGGGTTGGTACGATCAAGTGAATCTTATAGAAATCTCTCCCGAAAGGATACCAAACATAATGCTTAAGGAAACATCATTTTCTTTTTTTTTTTCTTGTCTCTAATTTATTTATCAAACCGTTTCATTTTTTGTTGTTGTTGCATAAGACCAGTATGAGTGGGTAAGTACAAGTGTAGATTACTGAATTTCACCAGAAAATAAAATAGTTATTTCCTGCCAGTTCCTATTTTGTGTCGGTCAATAATTAATCCAGGACAATTATTAATCTTTTGGAAAAAAAATGGAAGAAGCTGGATGTTTGGCATCTGGAACTTTGTTTGTACGGCTTACTATCCTAGCCATGTAAGACACAAAATAAATAAGGATAAAGTCTCTGGGCTGTTTGAAAAAGGAGAAAATTTAGAAGAAATACCAGCCTCTCTAATTGCGTTCCATTTTTACTTGCGACTTATACGTACTAAACGGGGGTCCAATCATAATGAACGATGTTAATTATTGTGAGTCACACCTTAACGTCAAGTTTTTTTCCCAACTTAATTTGACATTTCCTTATTGCAGTGTGTGACAAATTTAACCAACCAAATTTACACAATTGAGCAGCGCGTTAAGATTTTTGAATCCTTTTACGAAAATGATCGTTCAAATTAAAATGCATTTCGTGCACTTCTTGATTTTTTGGTCAACATAATCGACCAAATGTGTCCACAATCGCACAATTGTGCGCAAATTTGAGCAAACCGGGTCTGTAGGAAATGTGAAAATACCTGTGCATGCTCGCCCAGTTCGTTCTGCGGAAAACATTGCTATTGTTCACAATAGTGTGGCAGTAGAGCCGTCAACCTCGGCTCTTCGTCATGCCCAACAATTGAACATCTCACGATGCGAATTTTGAATAAAGATTTGAATTTACATGCTTACAAGGTTTAATTAACTTAAGAGCTGAAGATCACTGAACAGACCATTTCAACCGTCGTCAATACGCCGACGACAAGAAAATCATCTTCAGCGACGAGGCACACTTTCACTTCAGTGCATTCTTTAACAAGCGGAATTGCCCCATTTGGGCAAATGAGAATCCACGAGTGATTGTTGAAAAGCCGATGCATCTTCAAAGAGTGACTGTTTGTTGCGGTTTATGGGCTGGCGGCCTCATCGGGCCGTACTTCTTCGAAAATGAAGTCAGCCAAGCAGTTATCGTGAATGGTATTCGCTATCGCGGGATGATATGGTCCTGGACGATATGTGCTTTCAACAGGATATAGCAACTTGCCACACAGCCAACGAAACAATGGCTCTTTTGCGCGAGAAATTCAATGGCCGTGTTATTCACGTCGCATCGTGGCGATGTTATTTAGCTACCTCGATGATGTGATTTGACACCGTTGCACGTCTTTCGTTGGGTAAATTTAAAAGAAAAAGTTAACGTCAATTAGCCAAGAACAATTCAAGAGCTAAAGGATGAGACAATTCGGCACATTAACTACATTAAACCTCAATTATGTCTCAGAGTCATTGAAAATATGGACCATCGGATAGAGATATGCCACCGAAGCCCTGGCGAGATTTTGGCCGATATTTTGTTTCACACATAATTGTCATAGATCCTTCTATCATAATAAAAAGTATTAACATAATTCTCTGAAAACTTTTAGTTCTGTTTACAATTAACATCGTGCGTTTTCGTTGGACCACCCTTTATAAGGCACGATGATATAGCGAAGACGAAAAAAGTAGGTCCTGCAATTCTCTCTGTCTGTACGACTGCAGCCTATTCAGCTCGGCCGATTTTCTTCAAACTTGTTAGATAATCACTTTTAAATTTTCGAAATCTCAAAAATAATTTTCTCTCGCAAAAACTGTTCCACAGATTAAAAAACAAATTAAAAAAAATTCAATTAGTTAAAGCTATGTAAGTAATAGTTGAAAAAAAAATGTACATGCAGCTAAAATATCAAAACCTTTTGAAATCCATCCAGCATATCTGGCAAGCCACTAGATGGAGGTCAATCATCCGTGCTTGTCTAACGAATTTGAGAATGTTAACGCCCCTACTAATGCTCCGAGCAAATAGTTGTAGTGTAACTGCTTTTAAGTGATGCGATATCACTCTGCAGTTTTTAAGCATGTTGGCGAGAGACGTATGTATGTGGTGGCAGGGTTAAACGCAATTGCTGAGGTTGAGAAAAACGTTTGACCCATGAAAATCAAACAGAACAAGAGATTAAAAATTGGCCTCGTGTAAAAACAGTCTATTTTTTTATCAGATAATATCTCTGTTTAACAACACCCCTGTTTAAACTTAAGTATAACAAACTTTACGTTACATAGCGGAGTCCAGTGGTGCGTTCTTTTTCTTATAATGTTTAAATTATGAAATAAATAGGTTTATTCATTTACTTTGAAACTCTACTACAGAGACGTTAAGATAAGTCTGAGCAGTAAGTCCAATTCCAATGTGATCAATATCTTGAAATTAAAGTTTAAAAAGTCAATGATAATATAAGTTTAAATGATGGCTACGTATGCATGTGTATAACTGGCGCCTTAGTCGCCTATATTTCTATCAATGCGATAGTTACATGACATGGTCCAAAAATACATATTTGTTTTGGGGGAAAGCGTTTTGTACAGCTATATAAAGAATCTAAAGACTTTTTTGGTTTTAAGTGTTAGTGAAAGGGACAAATTGTGGGAAAAATAGTGGCTTGATTTGAATATATCCAAAGTCACAAACTAATAGAGAAAATACAGCTGCCATTGTTGTTACGATTGCATTTATGTTGATTAGAAACGTTTGATGACAAAAATTCAGCACTCGTGAGTCCTGGCACTCACATTTTTTCTGAAATTTATTTTCTTCCTACAATAATAAAGACCTATCAAAATATATTCTTAAAAAAGTTTTAAGAAATTTTTATATAAAATCCTTTTTTTAAAGAAAAGGCTACCAGGACTTATAATTTTGGTGTAAGAAATCATATGGCATTCTGTTTTTATCTCTCACTACTAAAAGAGCATTAAAAATTTATCTAATGCTTATAAACAATTTTCTGTGATAACACTGGCGCAAAATTTTAAACGTTGCTCGTTTAATGAATAAAACCGGCTCCACTTAACACACTCGTTTAGTTTGGAGAATTTGTCTAACTTGTGCATAATTTTAAACACGTTGGACAACTCTTCTACCTAATATAGATTTCGCAATAGAACTTTGGTGAGTTTACGTTAAATAACCCTAAATTTGACAGATAAAGATCAGAACTACACAAGAAAAGAAATTGAAAAGAACGCAAGCAACTTCAAAACCAAATATTTTGCGCCGAAAAAAGCACATATTTTGAGCCGTTTTTGATATATCGAATCTTCCAAAAAAAATGCTTTTTTTCCTAAAATTCAAAAAATACTTTTTTTTAGTTCTGAAATGCAATATTTTTTAAACTTTTTAGAAGCATCTATATAAAAAATTTCATTAAAATTCGTTATGATAATGATAAATTTAAAATTAGAAAAAATGGTTCTATGGTAGGTACAAGCTGTAATATCTTAATTTCAAAAGTTTTTTTATTAAATTAAAAATCATAAAAATTAATTGACAGACAAAAATTTTTATCAAAATTCTAAGCGCAGTTTTCGAGAAAAATACGAATTCTGAAAACCATTTTTTAATATTTGTATGCGGGGTAGGTACATACCTTTATTTTTAGGTAAAGTAATCTTTTTTCTCACATTTTGTAGATTATATTGAGAAACTTTTATTTATCAAGTTTAAAAAAATCTAGCGTGGGGTTTTCGAAATATGTATTTAGTTTTGAAAAAATTTTGAATTTTTTTTTAAAAATCCATTTTTTTTAAATTTAAATACACCATACATTTAAGAGCTTTAGCAAAAAAATAATGATCAAAATTGGTGCTACCGTTTTTGAAAAAATCAAAAACAAAAAAATGGTTCCATGGGGTGTACCTTCAATAACCATTTTTCGGGAAAATTTTTCAACCATTACCTAGCTTTAACTTAATGAATTTTGTTTGCATTTTTATTTTTTAAATCTGTCGAACAGTTTTTGAGAAAAAAATTTATGAGATTTCAAAAAAAATCGTATGGCAGGACCCATTATTTTTGATCTTAAAAAAAATTAAAAATGATATCTATACCAAGTTTAAAGAAAATCAGCCTCGCGGTTTAGGCTCTAGTCGAACTTACAGACAGACAGAATTGTGAGACCCACTTTTTTGGTCTTTGCTATCATCGTAATGTTAACTTTGATCAAAATCTCGAAATCGATTTTTTTACGAATGCATAACTTGCCTTATAATGTGTGATTTTTTTGCTATTTTATTTTTGGCAACACTGGTTTTGACAGCTCACGAACGTTTCGTGTTTTGTGTCACTGTCAAACACCTTCAGTCTATGATTTAACCATGAATCGTCTTACAAACGAACAACGCTTGCAAATTACTGAATTTTATTATCAAAATGCGTGCTCTGTTAAGAGAGTTCATCGCGTGACCGTGAATTATCGATTCGGCGCCGCTCGCAGCAATTGGGCCTCTGTTACTCAACTATACGTGGGAAATTTTGCGGAACGATTTAGGTGTGAAGCCTTTCAAAATACAGCTAGTGCAAGAATTGAAGCCGAAAGACCTACCACAACGCCGACTTTTTGGTGAATAGGCTCTTGAAAAGTTGGCCAAAGATCCACTTTTTTATCGAAAAATTATGTTCAGCGACGAAGCTCATTTTTGGTTGAATGGATACGTGAACAAGTAAAACTGCCGTATTTAGAGTGAAAAGCAGCTACCAATGCATCCAGGAAAAGTCACTGTTTAGTGCGGATTATGGGCTGGCCGAATCATTGGGTCGTATTTCTTCAAAATGATGCGAATCGCCACGTTACTATGAATGGTGAGCGCTACCGTGCAATGATAACAAACCTTTTTTGCGCAAAATTGAAGAGCTTGACTTGCATGACATGTGGTTTCAACAAGACGGTGCCACATGCCACACAGCACTCGTAACGATGCACCAATTGAGAGGCGAGTTCAGTGAACAGTTTATTTCACGTTTGGGGGCTGGTCAATTGGCCGCCTAGATCGTGCGATTTAACGCCCCTAGACTATTTCTTGTGGGGCTATGTTAAGCCTCATATCTATAGCGACAAGGCTGCATCGATTGACGCACGGGAAGGCACCATTGAAGAATTTGTTCATGAGATAAGGGCCGAAATGTTAGAAAAAGTATGGCCAAATTGGACTAAGTGGATGGACCATTTGAGGCGCAGCCGCGGCCAACATTTGCATGGACTAATCTTGAAACGTTAATTTATATCGACCGTACTATCGATTCAAATAAAGATTTCATGCATTTTTCTGAATTTTATGTTTTTTTTTTATTTCCGATGGCTCTTAAAAAATCACTCGTTAGTACCTATATGTAAGTCGCAAGTAAAAATTGAAATTAAAAAATTACTGACTGTACTTACAATAGAACCATTTTGCCGAATTTTGAATTACTCATAACGGATTTAAATGATTTTTTTTTTCATTTCACATTGCATTTCAAAACTTAAAGAAAAAATATTTTTTGAATTTTTGAAATTTAAGACACCGGTCAATATTTGTTTTTGAAAATTAATTTTTATTCGCCCAATAATAAATACTTAAAGTTGGCGTACCAATTTTTTTTCTTAAAAATGTTTTAAAATTTTGTATACATAAGCTCATTTTTTTTAAGAAACCGCTATAACGACTTAAAATTATTGTTCTTACATAAATTCATATTTGCTTAAGATATCACAGGGCATTCTTTTTTTATCTCTAGCTACTTATTTATTTATTTCGAAAGGCTATACACATTAAGATATATATCTTATAAACTAGTGTTAACCTATAAAATTAAACAATGAGAGCATTTCAAAAGCAAAAATTAAATAACATTTGTTGGCAATAAAATTAAATCGAAGTACTAATTGAAGAAGAACAGAAAAGTAAAAAAGAAAAAGAAGAGATGATAATAAAGGCGGATAGGAAAAGGATAAACTGAGAAAGGTGAAATGATAGAGTATAAACAAAAATTTTAAGATACTGACAAAAATTGTCTTAATTGAGCCTTGAAATGTGTATTGTTGTTGGTTCTCTTGATATGGCGAGGCAAAGAATTCCACAGACGTGAAGCGTTAATGAAAAATTGGTGCTCAGACGTTAGGGAGGCGTAGCGTGGTTGAATCAATTGGTCAGATCTGGCTGAAGAGGCCCTCGTAATTCTCTGAAAAAGATATGGTGGTTGGGTTGTGTACAGGATATCGGAAAGCAAGGATAATGTGCGAAACTGAAAGTATTTCTCGAGTGACATGCTAAGTAAACAATTCGAAAGATTACCCTGTCGTACCTACGTAGTCCAAAGATGTATCTAATGATGTTATTGAAGACGACATTCAGCTTTCTTTTGCAGGCATAATTACAACTGGAGAAAATTTCGCAACCATAGACTAAGATGGGAAGAATTAAACTTTTCGCAAGCATTGCACGCGTCTTGATCGGTGTGTATGACTGGGAGACCCAGAGCACGCGTAACGTTCCGTATGCCTTACCGACTACACCGTTAATGTGCTTATCCCAAGTTAGATTCCGCGTAAAGGTTATTCCGAGATTTCGAACGGAATTTACATATTCAACTGTTTTATTATTTAAAGTTACTTGAGGGAAGTAGGTTAAATCTAAAATTTTTTTAGATATAACCAAGCACTTAGATTTTGACGGGTTTAAAGCCAGTCTATTAGTCTTAGCCCAAAGTGCTAGTTTTTCGAGCTCCTCATTCACACGGCAAACACCATCTTCAATAAGACCAAGACCGCAGCCGAGGTACATTTGTACATCGTCGGCATACATATGTAACGAGCAGTTATCAACGATGGATGGAATATCATTGACGTAGAGCGAAAAAAGTAATGGCCCAAGAATGGATCCTTGTGGAACTCCAGTAGTAGTAGGAAGAAAATTGGATAAATTGTTACCTATTTCAACTGTTTGCATTCTATCTGATAAATAGGAAGATATAAGTTTTACAGCATCAGGCGAGAAGTTATAAAGCTGGTAAAGCTTACCTGTGAGTTTCTCGTGTACAACTGTATCGAATGCCTTTGAAAAGTCTAGGAGGACTAAAAAATTTACTTTATTTTCATCCAGTGCTTGACGAAGGTCCTCAATTACATCTAGCAAAGCAGTGACACAGCTGTGTTTCTCTCGGAAGCCACTCTGACATGCGCTAAGAAGATTATGCGTCTTAAGAAAAACGCTCATTTGATTTTTCAGGATCCTTTCAAAAACTTTTGAAAGGAAAGCTAAGATTGAAATGGGCCTAAATTCATTACATTTAGCATTTTTGGGTATGGGTAGGACTTTCGCTAATTTCCAATCGGAAGGGAATTCCCCCGTTGTAAGTATGGTGTTGAAAATATGCGTGATATATGGCAGAACAATTGGAAGTATTATCTTTAAAAAAGAAGGGTGCATTTCATCGAGACCGATGGCATTTGACCTTACTAAAAGTATACTTTCAACAACTTCAACACTGCTAACCCCTGTGAACCCAAAACTAGGGAAATCAAAATTATTTGAAGAGAAATTAACTGGAATCGCAGGGTTAGAAGGATTAGGAGAGAGAGTGGAGATAAACTTCCTATTTAATGAATTACCGTCAACATTCTCAACATGATTGTGTTTGGTCTTACCAAGCCCAATACTACGCAAGTTATTCCCCAACTGTCGGCTATTAAGGGAAGTATTGAGTTTGCCAGAGAAAAATCTAATCTTAGCTAAACGAATTTCTATCACAACTTTATTGCGAAGTGATTTATACATTTGTCTTAGTTCAGGAAGACGATAACGTTTCCACGAGTTGTAGGCTCGATCTCGCTGCTGCATTAAGATGCGTATTTCTTGGGTTAGCCAATTTGGATTATTCGAATTATTTTGCTTGGTTTTAACTAAGACATATCTGTTAAACAGCTGAGCAACGTTGTGATTGAAAAACCGTACCTGCTCAGTAGACGAGGACAAGTTGAATAAATTATCCCAAGCTATATTTCTAGCATCTGCTTCAAGTTGGGAATAATCAATGTTTTTGAAATCGCGATAGCTGTAAGTTGTTGCTATAAGCGTAAGTATAAAACTGTAACATACAAAAATTAGGTCGTGTTTGGAGAAACCGGGTGCAGAAAGCTGGTCGTACAGTAAAACTTTGTTTGTATCGTTTACAAGAATTAAGTCAAGTAGCGTTGATTCTCCACCTAAGTAGTGAGTTGGAGTAGTTGTATTAACGGATTTAAGGTCAAGTCTGCTCATCTGATCCGAAAAGATATTTTCACATAAAAGGTTGCTATTGAAGTCACCGCATAATATAATGTTTGAGCAATCACACGTTATGTCCTCCAAGAGTTCATATAGGGGGAAAAGATTTATGTTTTTGTTGGGCCTGTAAATTTCACCTATGAGCAATTTTTCATTATTATTTCCGATCAAATCAACGAAAACGTACTGGATGCCTGTACTACACTCAGAAGAACATCTCAGCTTGCATTTAATAGATTCCTTGACATACATTGCCATTCCACCACCTTGACGATTTCTATCTGATCCAAAAACCCGATAACCATTTAAACGACAACACTGATCATTTATATCATCAACCAACTAGGTCTCTGAGACAAAAACAATATCCACACCAGAATCTACAAATAAATCCCGGAATTCATCAATTTTCGGCAGAAGACTCTGCGCATTAATGTGACAAACCTGAAGACCATTATATTGTTTGCTTAGAACATTAATCATCAAACGCAAAGATCCATCAACTCTAACACTGTTACAGAGTGTAAAAAATGAATCTTATGCTTATCAATAGTTTTCTGTAATAACATTCTTAGTCTTTTACATATGTAAGAGCAAATTCGTGCGACCCAGTCCTGCATTTTATTCTTTATGGCACTGTCGTAGATAGGAGACCCGAACTGAAAACATCAAAGTCATACTACTTAATCTTGTGTAATGTGATATGCACATTGAAGAATATAATAAAAAGAATAGGTCCAATATGACAACCATGTGGAACTTCAGATATAATGAATATATATGCTTTTAAAGATGTAGTTTTTGAAATAAGAATGTTAGCTTTTGTTTATTTAATTACGATGATATCCATTTCGGTATCCTGTCTTTGAAGTCGTTCAATAAGGTTATTGTTGTGATAATATATTTCCTCAAGTTCATTACTGTTCCTGGGCAACAAGTCTTCTGCAGTGGAACTGAATGCATTTGAACTGTTTTTGATAGCATGAATGTCTTGCTACGCCTCACTAATTTTCAATTAAAGTTCTTCTGTCATATTTTTTAAGATATACGAATATAACAAAAGAAGATTTCCGAAATTCAGGAGAAACACCAGTTGATAGATATCAATCGACAACGGCTCAATCAACTCAGAATTAGCTTTGTCTAAAGAGATTGGTAAAAAAAGCTGAAAAGGTGAAATTCGCCTGACCATATTCACATAAGCATTGAACATACGGCAAATGCTAAAACTAGTTTTCTTCGTATCAAGTGAATAAGGCTACATGACGAAGGGGCATATCATCTCGCAAGGCAACATTGAAGCATCCTCTTAATTCCTGAACATTTCTTCGTTCTCAAGAAAATGAAAGCTGCTATGGCAGCACATACATATATACATATCTAAATAGTAACCCCCTGGGGGGAGGTCGACTGATCCTTAACCCTGAACATGTTCGTAATGGCGGTCAGTACAAAACGACGATGGATGGATATAGTGTATAATTTGCCAAACTCGGTTATTTGGTTGTTGTGGCTCTGTTTGCGAATAAAGCTCGAGTTCCTTTTTTTTTTTGTATCCATTTTTACTGCTGTCGTATACTTTCTCCGTTGTCATAGTGGATGGGAGCGATTTCTACTTTCTAGCTAGCTGCTGCCTGTGAAAGAGGTCTGAAAATAGTCAATGTGTCGGATGATGGAAGAGGTGTGGCAAGCCAAGCCAAGTCAGGTTGGCTTGTAATAATCGAGGACTGCAATGATGATTAAGTAATTTTATATTACTTGAAACTACGTGCCAACTTTTGATCTCCTTCTTGACCTGGTTATGGTAAAAGGATTCTTTTATTCGGAAGAAATGGTTGCGTCGTCGGCCGGCGTTGGCGGTGGCATGGCATAGTAAAAACGAGGGACGAGGATGCGATGAGAGGGCGGGACATAAAGTCACGGCCATGGAAATGTAAACGTACTCAGCGTAGTTGATGAGGTGAAAGCAAAAGGCAAAAGCGAAAAGTTCATCAAAGAAAAGTTTCATTTCACTTATATTCTTGCTCGCTTGTTACTTTTTTATTATTTTTTTTTTTTTTTTTTTTTGTGAACCCTTGTGTGGCACAATGTTGTGTTCCTGGTTTATTAAAACGGAGGAATCTTTTTTTATTTTGAATTAATTAATTTTTTTCTTTCTTCTTTTTTTTTTGTTGATAATATTCCCAAGAGGTTAGATTATTACATCCTTAAAAATTCTTAAAATTTATTTTGATAGAACAAAAGGCAAACTTAGTTCTGCCTTAAAATGTTTGATGCATGATGAACAAGGTGAGAGAGACGAGGTCACGTTCATAGAGCCTTATACTACGGTTGCTTTGTGATTTATTGATTTTAATTAAAAACCAAAAATGTATATCTAGATAGATTGGCTTTTGCATAAGATGGAAGATTCTCCTCAATGATAAGGAAAATATCAAAGTCATGTGGTTTTACGGAATAATAATATGTTATATTATTATTGCAACACACAAACCGCAAAGGAGGGAGGTATAACGCATGAATGCATATACGTACTTACTTATTTTTATGCTCAAGAGACTCAGGATTTAGCTTTACAAAAAATGACTGTTATTAGATACACATGCTTAAAAGCATACATTTATTATTTGAATTCCCAAAACAAAAGTTAGAGCTCAAAAAATTTAAATCTTATAAGAATTCTTGAACAAATATAAGCTCTTATGCAAACGAAAATTCCAACACAAAACGAATGGCATACTTTTGTTTAGTGAAAAGAGTGTCAATATTGTCGTGGGTACCACGCCAACAGGTTAACCCATACTGAAGTCTTGATTAAATAAACCGTTATAAACTAATTTAAATACAGATTGACTACAACAAAGGCTAAGAATAGACTACAACAAATGCATCTTCTGCCTTTTTTGAAGCCAAACTAAGAATTACTAAGAAAAATTACTTTTATTTAAAAACGAAAGCTTCCTTGATATTGTACCCTTTTCACAGACTTTAGAAAAAGCTGATAAAAAGTACTAACCAAGTACAACAGAATCACAATCGCTAACTTTAATCATCAATCAGGAAAAATACCCTTTGTTATACTTTGGTTGAATAAATAACTTAATACATCAGACACAAGATGAGAAATATTTTTCAAGATTTTAGAGGCGGAATTAGACAAATTTAGACATGCAGTAATCAAAAAAAATAAGATTTTATATTTAAAATCTTAACGAATTTTTCAAGAAAATATTTTGCTATTACACGAATTATAAATTTTAAGTAAATGAAATTTAAATTCCAAGAAAATCATTCACCCGTTTCAAAAATATCGCATTTTCAAAGAAAACAAATTGAATTTTTACTTGCGACTCATAGATACTCTAAGATAAGTTATGCATTCGTAAAAAAAATCGAACTCGAGATTTTAATTAAAGTTGACATCGCGATGGTAGCGAAGACTAAAAAAGTGGGTCTCGCAATTCTGTCTGTCGGTTCGACTACAGCTTAAACGGCTCGGCCGATTTTCGTTAAACTTGGTAAATAGTATTTTTAATTTTTACCCCCACACGTTCTTTTCTTTCTTTTTAAGACCAAAAATAACGGTATTATTAACGGTATTAATAATATTGTAATATTTTTGCTAGGTTCGTTAAATAAAACTTATTACTCTTTCTAATATTTCTTCTTTATTTTTACTTTCTAAATCACAACAATAAATCTCAATTTATAATCAACTCAAATACTTTATTCAAATTAAAATCACACTTGTTTTACACAATCCAAGAAGCAGAGTTTTGCACACTTCCGTAATCAAAAATCAACTGTCTCTCGCTCACCAAGAACACTCCCTTATATACTCAAATTAGTTGTTCTCGAAAGTTCTTGTCTTGGAATGTTCTAGATGTTTGGAATAAGGGGAAATACGTTTGACATTGGAAAAGAGCTTTTTGTTTCCAACAGATGGCGCTGTAGTAGTATAAAGCTCTGTTTACAACAATATTTATTTTTTTCAAAAAACTGTTAAAGTTAAAGCTAGATAATGCTTGAACAAATTTCCGAAAATTGGTTATTAATAGTACCCCCCTGGAACCATTTTTTGTGTTTTTGATTTTCTCAAAAATGCTACAACCGATTTTAATCATTTTTCTTATGCTAAGGCTCCCCAAAAATTTTAAAAGAATTGCTTATCCAAGTTTTCAATAATTTTTTTTTTTGATTTTTAAAAAAAGTTTCATTTTTTTTAAACTCAGTATTTTTAAAACCCCGTGCAAGATTTTTTTTAAATCTTGTTAAATAAAAGTTTCTTCAGATAATCTACAAGATGTGAGAAAAAAAATGTATTTCACCTAAAAATAACATTTGTATGGTGTGTACTGTTATTTTTCAATAAAATTAATTTTTTTCTCATATCTTGCAGATTGTAATTAAAAAATTTTATTTACCACGTTTTAAAAAACTAGAACATGGGGTTTTCGAAATATTGAATTTTTAAAAAAAAATTTAATTTTTTCTAAAACTCAAAAAAAAAAAAAATTTGTTCAAAACTTGAATACACAATACAAACTGTTGGGGACATTTAGCATAAAAAAAAAAATCAAATTCGGTTGATAAAATCAAAAAAAAATTATTTAAAAGGGGTACCATTAATAACCATTTTTCGAAAAATTTTTTTCAAGCATTACCTAGTTTGAACTAAATGAAATCTTTTGATTTTTTTTAATCTGTCGAGCAGTTTTTGAGCAAAAAAAAAAAACATTTTATAAAATTTCGAAAAAAATCATATGGCAGGTACCGTTTCGCTTGGGATTAAGAAAAAAAGAAAAGAAAGTCTGGGGGGAGAAAATTAAAAATGATATCTTGCAAGCTTAACGAAAATCGGCCGAATCGCTTAGACAACAGTCGAACGGACAGACAGTCAGAGAAAATTGCGAGACCTATATTTTCATGTTCTCTATCATCGTAATGTCAACTTTGATCAAAACCTATAAGTCGCTAGTAAAAATAAAAGTTTATTCGGCCCAGGGTTGCGAAAGCTTAAGTCACTTTTTAGCTTAAGCTTGGCCTTAATTCACAAGCTAGTGGGTGACTTATGAATTAAAGAAAATTGATTCCCAACCTACTAAGTGACTTATGAATTTAAAAAAAAATTAATTCATAAGCATGGATGAATTCTGATTAAAAAAATATAAATTGGTAAATTTATAAGCTAGCATGATAATTTTATGACTCATACAATTCTCCAAAAGCTTTCATTAATAATTAAATAATTATGTAGTCATAGTCAAAACAAGCAAAAAAAAAAAAAAAAAAAAATGGGATTTTTTTTTGTTATAGAAAAATTAACTTCAATGCCAATATAGTAGCGAGTATAGACAAAACGAAAGCGCACTGCAGAGTTATCAAGTATTGTTCCAAGACCTGAACTTGTTTTTACTCAAATTACCTTACGAGCATCCGGTCAAAAACAAGATACTGATTTGGTCAAAGAAGGTTAGGTTAGGTTAAGGTGGCTGCCGACCGGAAAAGGTCAACATACTTAGACCAATATTTGGTCCGTTGGGATACCACAGGATTTCAAAAATACCCTTACTCGTTAGACCATTTTGAGCTAACAATGGAGCGTTTGAGACAGTGAATGTAGGAATTATTTAGATCACTAGGATCGTTATATTTAGTAGTAGTTTCCCAAGTGGAGCCTACGTCTTTGTGCTAGTGCAGGACAAGAACATAGAAGGTGAGGAACTGACTCCTCTTCTTCTTCATCCATGCAGCTTCTGCAAAAATCATTTGCAGTAACTCCAAGACGGAAAGCATGTCTTTCCATATGCAATCTACCAATAGAAATTAGTTGTTTTTAGCGTTAAGCGTCAAACAATGGCCAAATTAAAGGGGTTTTTGTATGGTTACATACATGCAGTGTGCCTGCGAAGCTTCATATATAGAAATAAACCGAATTTACAACAACAAACTGAGCTTATCACGGTTTGTTGCTGTTTCCAGCGCAGTCCACCATACTGTTACTCCAAATGTAAGTATCGGTCTAATGACTGAGATGTATAGCCAGTGTTTAATATGAGTTTGTAGACCCCATTTGTTACCTACGGCTTTTTTGCAAGAGAATTCTCTCTTGGATATTGAGCTTCCAGCTTGATTTCTTGTCCAAAATAAGACCCAGATATTTTGCTTTGTCTGAGAATTTAAGCGGTATACCTTTGATGAAGGGAGGGTCTATTTGTGGGATTTTATATTTCCTGGTTAATAGGATAAGTTCAATTTTGTGGGGGTTGACACCGAGTCCACATTGATCTGCCCCGGTAGTAAGCTTGTTTAAAGCACTTTGTAGGAGTTCCTTCAGAGTGTTAGGATGCTTATCAGATATCGCCATCGCATCGTCGTCCGCATAGGCAATCACCCTGTGCCCCTCCCTTTCTAGAATCATTAGTAGTTCATTTACGACTAGGTTCCAGAGGAGAGGAGAGAGGACACAGCCTTGTGGCGTGCCTCTACTGACAGTTCTTCGTGTAGTAAAAGCGCTCAGTTTTGAATTTATAATCCTGCTTATCAGCATATGATTTATCAACTTACTGATCGATTTATCCACCTTCAGAGATGACAGCGCAGATGTGATTGCGGATGTGTCGACATTAGTCGTTTTTCTTTTTCAGCCCCGAGCAGGGCACAGAGCGGGGCCTGAGCGCTTAGAGCTCGCTCCGAATTGAGCGTGACCTGAGCGTTCTGAGCTAGTTAAGAAACACATCTAAGCACTGAATTGTCATTGTATCATTTTTCAAATAAAATGTCAAAATTCTCAGTTTTGTTTGTGAAGTTTGTGTTTTCATATTCTTGAAAACTTGTTAGCAATTATTTTAAGGGAAGCGTTCAATTTGTTTTTTTGATTTTGATGATGGGGAAAATTTTGAGCAAAACTCGCTCATAATTATATTTATTTTTCCTTACCTTCACTGGGAGAGCAACCAGCTTCGTCCGCCATTTCCATTTGTTTTGATTTTGTATTTCTTTTTTTTTTCTTTTACTATCATCCCTTCCAAGAAATTTAATGAAATTAGCCGCGCTCAGTTTTTTGCTCGGTCATTTATTATCGAGCTCATCGAGCGAGCCCCGTTCGAGCTCTGAGCTAAAAAAGAAATGCAAGTTGAGCGCCTAGGGTGCTCTGGGTTAAAAAAGTAACATAGTTCTTTTTTTGACAGGTCAGTGCCCCGCTCGGAGCTAAAAAAGAAAAACGCCTATTGTTAAAAGCTCTTTCTATATCTAGGAAAGCAACTAAAGTGAACTCCTTGATGAAGAGAGTGTTCAATAGTGCGAACCAGCGTATGTAAAGCGGTTTCTACAGATTTCCCTTTATTATAGGTATGTTGAGCATTGGATAGTAACGACTTATCAATGTTTGCCCTCAAATGGATATCAATCAGACGTTCAAATGTTTTAAGAAGGAAAGATGAAAGGCTAATAGGTCTTAGATCTTTAGGATTAACATGGCTAGGTTTGCCTAGCCCCTTTGGTGATGAAAATAACATTTACTGCTCTCCATGACAAAGGAATGTGAGCCAGAGTGATACAACCATGTTGACCAGAATGGGTATTAAGACGTCGAAGCAGATTTGTATGGATTGATTGGAAAGCTATATGGGAAATGTACATCCAAGAGCAGATTGAGCGATTCTTCACTTGAGTTTGTCCAGGAACCGTCAGTGTTTTTTAGCCAACTTGGCATGACTGGATTTTTGGAGAGGATTTTTCTTAACCTTGATGCCTCTGAGTTGCTTTCTATATTATTATTATTACAGAAAGTTCTCCGTGACACCCGAGTGGTTTTCCTCAGTTCTTTTTTAAATATCTTGAGGGAATCTTTATAGGAATCCCAATCAGAAGCTTCTCTGGAGGTTTTCGCTCTGTTAAAGAGTTTTCTGCAATTAAAACCACTCAGAAGTCGTTTTATCTATCATACCGAAGCTAAGTACAAAATTGTAACAAGTTAAAAAAAATGTCTATGTACCTTAGAAGTGTTATCAATGATGGTTGAAGCTAAATTGCCTTGACATCAGTACAATAACGAGGTATGCAAAAAATATACATATTTCCATTTTATATAAAGTAGTTCAAAAAGATATACAAAATTGCTACTCACCAGACTCTTACAAGTCACTGAAATTGATGTACAAGCTCCTATGTAAGATCTCATTGGACCATACAACTGAAAAAATAGTAACTTATCAATCAAACGTTTTCGATTCACTTACCGCTGACCATGATATCATTTTTGTTCAAAGTATTATTTATATTATTTTTTTTTTTATTTCAAACGCAAAACTTTTCTAATATTCATAAGATATTGTTAAATTATATTAATAATCCTAGACATATATTGTCAATTGATAACAAAATAATTCTTTACTCAAAAGTCAAATGTTAACTTTTACAAGGTTTCGTTCCAATACGTTTTCGAATCTATCGAAATATTCATATCTAAATGTACAAGAAGTCCAGTTCTAATACTTGATTCATATGGAATTATATATTTTTTTCAATGAACTTGGAACGGTCTTTAAAAAAACTGAAAGCCGCCAGACAAACTACTTTTAAGCGCTTTTAGATATTTTATTACGACTTTTGACTATAAAAATTATCCCGAAATTTAAAAGTCAAAAGTATCAAAAAATATTTTCTTTTCATTTTTCAACATTTTCAAAAGCGTGAAAAGATCTTTTTAGAATATCTAAAAAAAATGTTGAGTCGTGGAATTTTTTAGTTTCGACTTCAATTTAGAATACTCAAATTCTTCAAAAAAGTAAATTTTTCATCATAGGTAAGAAGAAAGATATTTTTTTTAAACAAGTAGAAATAGTCAATTTCATGTTTTTGATGTGTAAACATCTTTCCCGGCGGTAGAGTGAATCCAAAACGTGGGTAAAACTTGTAACCCGTTACGGTTACACGTTACGGTTACACGTTACGGTTACTAATTACGGTTACACGTTCTGTGTAGCAACCTACCTTACCGACGATTGCATTTAACACCATGTTTACATTGGAAATATTGCGAACTTACGACATCGTGTTTACATTAGCCGTGTTTTATTGGTTAGTGAATACACTACATATCAAAATTTAACATTGAAAACAACAACAAACGATTAGTGAATAAAAATAAGCTAGTAATTGAAATGGATAATTTAGTGAAGATAGAGTTTCGGATGTTAAAATGTAGGAGGTGTTTAGGTGGTGTCCGAAAAAGTATATGTGGCATACTTGAGGGTATGTTCGTTGGTATTTATTTTGTTATACTTTGCCGTTACTAATCCAAAGTGTGATCGCTCCGAAATTTACAGAACAAATATTTTTTCAAATACAAAACTTTAATTCATACCATAATTCCGGCTTTACACTACTGCCATTAATTTTGTCATAAAATATTGAATCAATTTACGCGAAGGCGATTGGTTTCGACTGATATATTTTATCAGTTCACTGGCATTTGTTCAAAAATGTCATGTAATTGCGGCATTATGTTGAATTTATATGTATAACAACTGAAAAAATTGCACATTTTAGTTGAATTAATACGATGTTAAGGCTGTTTTCGTATGGAGCTAAGTTAAGACAACGATTTTGCAAAATTTTAATCAGACACAGCATCATACTTTCTCTACACTTTTATTGAAGTTAAACTCTCAGAATAGGTACCTATTTTATTTTGTTAGTATCGTTCTAACTTCATATTGTAAGACATTTTCATACACTTTAACATTAATGTAAATATATTATTTTGTATTACTTAGTAATATCTTTCATTCAAGTATTGACTACATATATTATTAATAAAGTTTTTGCTGAAAGAAGAAGTCATTGATTTTTAATTAATTTAGAAATATTGCATAAAATAATTCAATATACTTTTCTTGTGTTCAAATCAATTTGAGATTTTTTAAAATAATCTCTCATAATATGACTCTTTAACATTTAAAAACGTCAAAATAGGTCTGTTTTCTTAGTTTTTTGCACGAACTACCATTGTTTTAAGGTTGTTCGGAATCAATTTATTAAAAGAAATTGCCTTAGGCTAGGCGGTTTCTTAACTGTTTGGTTCAAGAAACTAAAAAGTTTGTGTTTTGACACAAACAAAACGATTGCCTAAAATGAGTTCGCTATTTTGTGTAACATATAATAATATGCACCTGCGCGGACATTCAACCAAATTGGTCATCTGTTTTCTATAAGTATCCAAACAGTTGTGCAACTAAAAATTGAATGTGCGCTCCTAGCCTTAGGATGATATTAGTTAAAAAATATTTAAAGTTAGAAAACTACTTTAAAGTTAGGAAAAATATAAGAAGTATAATACTACTACCTTAATAAGAGGCTGTTTAAAATTTTGCGCCAATATTATTTTATTGAGTACAATGTTTTTTTTCTCCAATACTCCAATACATATATGTGAGAACATTTTGAGTAGATTGTAGAAAAAATATATATTTTCGCACTTTTGTAAGTTTTAAATCAAATTTAACAGTGAGAAAAACTCTAAATCAACTCGATCTGCATTTTCATGAATATTTCAACTCCACCTTAAAACGAGATACAGATCTTTCGAACACATCCGTGTAAGAATTCAACAAGTAGGAAGGAAGAGTGAGTTAAAGAGTGAATAAAGCGTTTTTTTGGTGCTTGTATTACTGCGCTAGATATAGATTAACAATAAAACGCGCCTATTGGAAACTTTGAGTACTGCAATCTCGATTTTATTTCTTTCCATTGCTGGCTAAAACTAAATTCAATCCATTAACGAAAGATTTCATAGTGTGTTCATTCAATGTTTGTTAAACACATCCAGTTCACGTTAATGATGGACAATTAAATTTTATTTTATGCTCCCAAAAATGTATTTTCAGAATTGACATTAAATAAAATGTACGATTGGGTCGCACGAACTTGCTCTTATGTATTTGCAAAATCGTCGTTTTAACCAAGTTTCATTGTAAAACAGCTTTAATATCGTACTTATTCGACTAAAATTTTGCATCTTTGTCTTTCTAGAAAAAATTTGGAATTTTGTTTCTAAATACAAAAAAAATAATACTCAAACTTTTGAGGAGCTTTAGCATAAAAAAAAACGATCAAATTCGGTTGTACCGTTTACGAAAAAATCAAAAACTTAAAAAAATGTTCCAAAAACCATTTAAAATGTTGTTCAGGGCAATCAGTTGACATCTACAACGAAATATTCTCGATACGTCAAAATTTAATTTGTCCTCTATATCTGTCATATACCATATAATTATTTTAATTATCGAATTAAATATTCTTTATTATATCAAAGTATACTTTTGGCATTCACTATATCAAAATATAGATCGTTCTCCATCTGTCAAGCCATGAACTGGATGATGACTACGACTTCAATGGATTAAAAAAATTAGTTTTTGCCACTTATAATTCCATTACAAGGTGGGAATGATGTCAATTGGTTTGTAAATCTCTGACAGAGGGAGAAAGATAAAGTACAGAAACCTAAAACAAAAAGTTAAGGGATTGGTTTGATTTTGATAAGGTGAACGCTCCATCTAGGATTGTCAAAAAAAAGTTTTGACATTTTCGCTGCATGACAAGTATATTTGTTGGCGGCGTTAAGCCAGATATACATTGTTCAAATGCATGAAAATCACGTACAAGTCTATTATTTCAGTGGCGAGAGAACGTTGCCCTTTGTGGTTTTTTTTTCAGCAAAATTTTGTTTTTACGAATTTCTTTGGGATTTTTGTAATTTTATCCGAGTAATTTGTTTTATTTTGTCTGTCCATTTCATCATATAATTTTCGTTCTTGTTTTAATATTTTAATCAGTGCTTATTATGCTGTGTTCTCATCTCTTCGACGCAAATACGCAAATGAACCAATAAATGCATGATCAATCATCAATCTTGCATATACAATATTTCTATGCAGTACGCTAGATTGAAAGGATTTGGATTTTTCTTCAAGCCTACATCCGATCTATATGTGTGACTTTTTCAATAATATACTTACACGCGTGCTTGTCATGCATTTGAACAATTTATATCTAGCTTTAAACGCAATTGCTGAGGTTGAGAAAAAGGCGGAGTTATCGTTCATTCTTCTTTGTGGTTTTCTTTTTTTTATATTTGGCGTTCGCTCAGTGAAATTCACTTAACTGAGTAGAGTAAGGAGTGTGAAAAGATGTCTCCTTTTTGCATGAACAAAGTTAACTTACATTAAAAATCGCTGTGTTTAAAAGCACTGATGTACTCGAAATTAAGCCAAAAGAGAAACAGAGATTAAAGTCGGATTCGTGTAAAAACAGTCTATTTTCTATCAGATAACATCCCTGTTTGAATATATGTAAGTGCAAAAAGCAACATCCCTGTTTAAACATAAGTCAAACAAACTTTACGTTACGCAGCGGAGTCCACTTACTCCTAACACACGCCACGAACTACTTCATCGAAGCATATTGTCAATAAGGTTTTTGGGTTGTGTGAAATGAATAAGTGCAGACACGGCAGTTCACAACTGCTTGGCTCGAGCAACTAAAAGGTTTGTGTTTTGACTAAAAGGCTCTGTTTTTTAATAAGGAATAATCATAGATGTCTATAGTTTCTATGTGTAAAGCTACATATATGTAGAGATATTTTTAGATTTAAGTACAAGTGAAAGGGTTAAATTGTGGGAAAAAAGTGGCTTCCATTTGAATATATTATGTACATACATATCTAAAGTCACAAACTAAATAGTACGATTGCATTGTATGTTTATTGAGTACGTTCGATAACAAAAATTTGGCACTCGAACGAACGTTGATGTTTACACATCTTAACCGTGAGTCCTGGCACTCACACTTTTTTAAAAAGCGATTCCAGGTTTATTTATACTTTTCTGAAATGTAAGGCTATGCGACAAGTTTCGATTAACTAGCAACATTTTTACATTATAAAATAAATTATATCATAAAATGACCAACTTTTCTCCACTGGGCGACGCACGTGACATCTGAGCTATATTCTCTAGATTCTTTGGTCATATCAAATGTCTAACTATGGAATAGAACTGATCAGAAAGGTGTGGATCTTGATATCATACAACAGAAAAAAAAATATGAGGAATTCTTCCTCTTCCTCGGTTCCTACGCTTGTTGTCAATGACACTCCTTTCTTTCTCCTCCTTTTCTTTCGAACCGTTCAATACAAGTTGTATTAGACGGATTCAAGTCTGATACCCACAATATAAATGCTGGTGTGCCCCAGGGCTCCGTTTTGTCCCCAACCCTCTTCCTCATTTTTATTAATGATCTCCTGTCTGCAACTTCTAATCCAATTAATTGTTTCGCTGACGATAGTACTCTTAGCTTTTCATATACGTTTTCAGACTCACATCTCTCCTATTCGGATGTGGAACCGCAACGACAAAATATGATAAGTTCATTAAACCACGACCTAAACAGCATTGTACAATGGGGAATAAGAAACCGCGTGGAATTTAATGCTTCGAAAACCCAATGCTGTCTCGTTTCGTTAAAGAGTGATATACCCCCTTTGCCACTATCTATGAGTGGCACTTGCATCAACGAAACTGAACATCTCGATATTCTCGGTATGTGCATCACGAACCACCTCTTGTGGAACGATCACATACGCGATGTTGCCAAAAATGCCGCAAGATGTTTGGGTTTTCTGAGACGGTGCAAGAAATTCTTCTCTCCTTCTGATCTGGCTACAATCTATAAAACCTATATACGTCCAAAGCTTGAGTATAACTCCCATATATGGGCTGGTGCTCCAGTAACTTATTTAAGTCTCTTGGACAGTATTCAAAGAAGAGCTTTTAAAATGATTGGTGACAATAACATCATTGGCTCATTTACGTCACTCCAACATCGTCGTAATGTTTCTTGCCTCACCCTTTTTTGCCGTTATTTTAACGGAATTTGCTCTAGAGAAATAGCCAGTTGCATTCCTCCCCTTAAACAATTCAACCGTAATACCCGCACTTCTAGGAATGCCCATCAGTTTACCCTCGAGCCCAACTTCGGTCGTACTGTGAATTACAAAGATTCGTTTTTTAGCCGTACTACGCGAATGTGGAATTCTTTACCACGCTCTGTCTTTCCCAATCATTGCAGTGTTCAAGAATTCAAAACCAATGTACACCGACACCTCCTTTCTAACCTCTTCCTTTTTTCCTAATGCTCACACTGTGTCTCTGGCATATTAAAGGTATACAAAAACCTTTGAGTGTGCGCTAATTATAAAAAAAAAAATGAGGCTGGCTTGGCCATGTATTAGGGAAACCAAACGCTACAATACCCAAGAAGGCCTTGCATGGAATCCTAAGGGAGCTGAAGGGAGAAGAAAGGCTTGAAAGTCTATGGTACTTAGTGCAACTCAGTCTCTGAACATTCAAAGGTGGACAAACCTAAAGCAACCTGCCGCAAACCATGATATATGAAAGGAATCTGTTTCTGCCCTATGATCCAGGGTGAGTTATTAAAGTGTTTTTATACTGTTCCTAAAGTAAAATAAATATGAACATTTATGTATTGAACACAGGTTTTGCGGAAATATTCCAGTATAGCCTTTAGGTATCATCTAGGTCCTATAAATCTTAATCATGAGATAAAAATATGTCCTCAAAAAATTTTAACATAAACGAAAAACCAACCTATGAACCTATGAAATGATATGTATATCTATGCTTCCAACAACACCAATCACCAATCATTGAAAAACTAATAAAAAACTTGATTAAACAAAACGGTGATGGATGGAAAAAACTTTCTAGGATTAGCGAGAAGAGATACCCTTTCCAAAATCTTAAAAATACAAAAAAAAAAACATAACAACCCCAAGGGTACCATTGTAAATTCTACGTCGCGTCAGACAGCCACTTGTCTGATTTGGTCTTAATTGCATAAGGATAGATGTTATGCCCACATGAATTGCTGCTGCTTTAGCAGGACATGAGCAATAGGTTTTTGAGAAAAAATCAAGGACTCTCGCGTCTCGCCTCTTTTTGTGTGAAACAAACATCTGAGAAATCAAGAGATTAATAATTTAGAAAATGAGAATGGTTTTTGCGCAAAATCATGAAAAAATGGTCGAATTCATTTTATTTTCTAGCTTTACAGAGTTAAGAGCTAAAGGAGTGCAATTCGAATTCATTTCAAAAGAGTATCTACTTCCCGATGAAGTTTAATTCACTTGTTACTCAATTCATTGAATTTTCAAAATAAATGAAAATAAATTTTGGACTTGATTCATTCAATATTATCTCATTTAAACATGAACATTTTTCAAATCGTCGAAAAATGAGAGATAGCTCTTGAGGCACACGAGGAAGAGGAATCGAGGATTCCAAAATTTATCAATATATCAAAGTTCTACACCATTTGAGACATTACATTTTGGATTCAGGCGAAAATAGTAAATTGTAATACACAAATCATCTTCGGTAAAGAGAAATACTACACCGCAGTTTTTTTTTACTTTGGTCATTAATTGGTGTCTGTCCTGTGCTATAAAAAGCTTTTTTATTCAAGTTCCCCTCGAAAGCCAAAAATGAATTTGGAATGCACAATAATAACAGAGAAAAAACCAATGTATTTCCCTGGCCTTCAAAATTAAACATAAGCATTTGTACAGAATGTTAATTTGCTATCATCTGACGTACATTTTTCAACTAAAGTTAAACTAAAAAAATCTATGCAGTTTTAACTATGTAAACTTATATAAACTTTATATCGGATGAAACCGATGTTTTGTTTAAGTTTTTTTTAGCACAGCTTTTGAGTAAATTAAAAATTGGACATAATTTAAACATTTTATTTTATTTACAATTAAAACACACAGGCGAAAAATTTTAAACAGCTATTTTTTAAAGCTATTAGTTTTTATATAATTATGGTTTTACTTAACAATTTGCTAACTTAAAAGTAGATTATTAACTCTTTCTTACATTTAAACATTTTCTAGCTAATAAATTGCTTCTTAACACACCTTAAGTAATGGCAATTCATACAAAAACCTAAATAATCAGACCTATTTTGATTTTTGTAAAAATGTCAAAGACTCATATGAAGTTCGCACGATACTAAAAAAATAATATGTATAGGTATAGAAAGTATGATACTGTATTCAATTAAAATTTGCAAAATCGTCATTTTAACCTGGTTTCTAAACTAAAACAGCTTTAAAATCGTATAAATTCACCTAAAATGTTAATGTGAGTGCACGCATTTGCGATAAGTAGCAAATGATTACCACATTTTTTCTTGCGACTTATAGGTACTAAGTATAACACAAGTTATGCATTCGTAAAAAAATTCGAACTCGAGATTTTGATCAAAGTTGACATTACGATGATAGCGAAGACGAAAAAAGTGGGACTACGGCCTAAACGGCTCGGTCGATTTTCGTTAAACTTGGTAGATATCGTTTTTAAATTTTTACCCCTACACATTTTTTTTTTTTTAAGAGCAAAAATAATGGTACCTGGCATTCATTTTTTCGAGATTTTATAAATATTTTGTTTGCTCAAAAACTACCCCACAGATTTTTTTTTTAAGAGATTAAAAAAAAAAAAATTCCCCTCACGGTTTCCGACTTGACGATGGCGTGGGGGCTTACGTTTGACCCTCCAGCAATCCAGCTGCAGGGACCTTCAACTAAGAGAAACCAACAAAAACCAGGGATGTTTATCCAAATTAATAAAATATGGACAAAAGTTTACAAGGAAATGATAAAAATCGAGTAGGGATATACACTCAAGTGTCGGCAGAAGTCACGGCTGCCGGCGAGGGCTTGGCTTCTTAGAAGCTAAGTCGCCAGTGACAAAAAAAAGTAACCAAAGCAATCCTTATTAAACAGCACAACCTTACAGCCGCTCTTCTCCCTGCTCTAGATAGCCTGGTTATTGACGGTAAGGAGACCTGGAACAGTCCTCCTTCTATAGCAAGTCGAACCGAGGACGAGTTGCTGGAATACTCGAGTCAAGAAGATACTATGCTGAATTCTACTGCACCGCCCAATGCTTAGGGGCAACGCAGTAACTACAGATCTTCTAAAAGATTCGTGAGTGTTACGGAGAAAAGGACGGAGACAGGGCCCGTAAAGAAACACCGGAAGTTAATAAAGAACTATGAAAGTCAGTTGGCAAAGACCACCACTGTACCCATAGCTTCCTCCCAACAAGAGAAAGAAAAGAAGCCAGTCAGTGAAAGAGTAGTTGCTTCCACATCGAAGTCTATCCCTGAAAAGATAAACCAAGAACAGGACAAAAACAACTCAACAGCTCGTACCGGCATAAACAAGAATAAGACGACTTCATTCAAGAAACAGCAAACCATCGCTTAATCGAACCTGAAAGTGAACGACAAAGCAAAGGTAGGCAACTCTTCTGGGACAAAGTCAGTTTCGTCCAAGAGGGCAAGTTCGAAGGAGACAGCCAAGGCCGATGGTTCTAAAAATTTTAAAACCAACAGCTTTGACAACACCCGGATCGATCTGCAGGTGGCCATTATTAGTCGAGAGGATCCAGATGGGAAAATCACGGCCAAGAATTGGTTACTTGTGGAAAATGAAATCCTTAAAGCCATGATGGTGACTTCTGAAGACGATAGTTCTGAAGACTACACCTTCAACAGAGCTGGTTGGCGGAAAGGAGTAAAAGTGGTTTGCTATGGAGACCAGAAGTCCTTGGAGTTTCTCACTCACACAATCGCCAATATTGGTGAACTGTGGGAGGGTGCATCTCTCGGGGTTCTTCCTGTCACGGCTCTACCACTATGTCAGCTGGTTAAGATATGGATTCCTCCTCCTGCCACGCATGAGGACTCATCCATTATTAAACTGATAGCAAAGCAAAATAAGTAAGTAAGTAAGTAAGTAACTTTATTGAGGCATTTATAAATCAATACATTTTTTTTCTTCTTAAATCAAAAACTTAAGTTTAACTTTTGGCCGACTTAAAGATATGTCTGACTGCATCAACTTATTTTAAATAAAATGTTTGTAACATTTAAATGTTTGAATTCATTGAGAAATTAAGTCAATTATTATATTTTTTTTATTGTGTACACTTGTTCCCGGCGTACAATCTCAGCTTTGCTTTTAAAGCATCTTAACTTATGACTAGAACTTAAAACTAAATAAAAACCAAAAGGATAACCCTATCAATATACTCGTATAAAGCATGAAAATATCTTAAACATACATACACAAGGAGCACAAGTTTAAAATATTCTTAAAGATAAATATAAAAACTTATATTATCCAAAGAATATTCCAAGCTTGATGCATTGTAAACAAAGGTTTATGTGAATATAATATTTATTTGTTAGTTTTTAATCAATATCATCTCCTAAAATTAAGTGTAGATGCTTTTTCATAAAATGGTACGGAGAGTGTGCTACTTGTATCTGATCTCAACAGAGGAAAAGATTGCTCATTTAATAAATTAAAAGGTGATAGGTAATAGTTATCATTTAAACTTAGAACAGAATGAGAATCAACTAAAGTTCTTACGAGTGGGTTTGGGTGTGTACGGATTCGCTCAGTTTTCTTTAATAGCAGTTCGATTTGATAGACCGTCAGAGGTGTTATTTTTGTTGCTTCATATATGACTTTATTAGAAAAATATTTCTTGTCGGGTTTTCTAAATTTTCCACAGCAGAATCTCAAGAATTTTCATTCAAAGGTTTCCATTTCCTTGGCTACAGAAGGTGATATTGTAAACCAAATAGGAAAACCATAAGTAAGAATTGGTCTAATCAATGTTTTATACATGAGGGTTTTTGTATTACCCGATACTTGCTTGGAGTTAAGTAATGGTTTTAACATCACTGAAACCATTTTGGCTCTGTTTAAAACTATTCTTGCATGTTTATTAAACAAAAATCTGTTGTGAAAATGTATACCTAGATACTTTGTTTCATTGCGCAATGCTATTGGGTTTTCATTTATTTTCAAAGATAATGTTTTACTCTCTTTGACGGCAAGGTAGTGTCCTTTGCCACTGGAATTTCTAAAGCACGTTAAACCACATTTATTAGTGTTGATTTTTAGTCTCCACTTTTTGAAATAATTTTCAACATGTGGAAGTTTTACTTTGATTTTATTCAGCGCAACACTAGGTCGGGGATCGCTGGCTAATATAGTGGTATCATCAGCATAGTGAATTGATCCAGGTTCGTCTGTGATTGGATCTGACAGCGGGAAGTCTTGAAGGTATATATTAAATAAGGAAGGTCCAAGGATTGATCCTTGTGGAACGCCAGAAAGCACAAAAAAAGGTTCTGATTTTACAAAACCTATCGCTATTGCAGTGGTACGGCTAGTAAGAAAGCTATATATCATTCTAACAAGCCAGTCAGGATATCTTAAATTCAAAAGTTTAAATATAAGTGCGTCATGCCATATCGAATCAAAAGCCTTTTCGAGGTCAATATCTAAGCTAACTATACATTTTTTATTTCTTAAATTTTCAATTACCTTGTCTTGGATAGTGAGTAATGCGTGCTCAGTTAAGCTTCCTTTTTTAAAGCCAAATTGGTTATTTGGAACAATATTTGCTTCTTCAGTAAAGCTGTTCAAATGGTCTCCCAGAACTCTTTCAAAAAGTTTTCCAATATTGGAAAGCAAAGAAATTGGACGAAATTTTGAGATGTCTCTTGCAGCTTTCGTTTTTGCTATTGGTATTATTATTGCTTCCTTCCAAGCAAGAGGAAAGTAACCATTGTTAATACAATTGTTAAATATCAAGGACAAAACTATGTCCAAGGAACAAGGGCATTTTTTTAAAATAAAATTTGAAATCTGATCTTTACCAGCGGATTTTTTATTATTTAGAACGACTCTGAGACCACTTACTTTTTCAGCTGATGTGAATATGGATAAATTAGGGCTTGTTGCCTTATTTGAAATAGAAAAATTCATTAAATTTTGATCAAGGTGTGTTGATTTAAACTCATTTAAAACAAAAGAAACTTCGTTTTCAAAGTTTTGATTTGAGAGGTCCACAAAGCCCGAGTACAACGAAGAGTAAACATTTTTGAATGCATCTAACTTCGTGGCAATGTCATTCAAGTGATGACCATTGTATGTAAGTTGTAAGTGAATCTTTTGAAATATCCGTACCAAAATATTTTCGGCCCGTTATCTTATCTATTTCTTTAAAAGCAAAAGGTGATGGTTTAATTTTTTTTAGCCTTGATTGAAAAGCTGTATTTAAGTCCAAATTGACATTATCTCTTATTATTTTACTCAGGCATTGAATTTTTGAGTGAAGTTGAATATAATCAGGATTTATTCTATTTAAATACCGATTATAAATTTTTTTTAGTTCTTTAAGCCAAATACTCCGTAAATCAATTAGTTTCTTAGTTTTATCAGAAATAGACTGGAATTTTTGGTTTTTCGGGCAGAGAACGACCGAATGAGATTCAACATTTGATGCAATAATATTATTCAACTGGTCTATAGCGGAATCTATTTCATTATTTGATAAATTTCTATCAGCGGGAATATTCAAAGACGATAGATTACTATGAAGCCTTAGTCTAAAGGCATCCCAATCGGTGTTTTTAAAGCTTCTGTATTTCTCTGGGGGCGATGGAATAGGGAGAAAGTTTGTAAGTTTTATTTCTATGCTGATTGTGATCGGAAACAACGGGAAATGTTGTACATTTTAAAGGGCCTGAGGGACTTAAAGCTTTGTTCGCCGATGTGAGTGTTGACGAGATAAGAAAAAAATCCAAATATGAGGAAGACCTTGGGTACGTTGGGCCATCAGGAGGAACTATATCCAGATTTATATAAGGGCCATTGTAGAACCAATTATTTAAAATCTTACCATTGTTATTACAGACACTGTCTCCCCATGTAGTATGGCGTGAATTAAAATCTCCTCCAATTATAGCAGCATCGAAACTGCCTATGAGAGAATTAAGCCTATCAAGTTCGCAGGATAAATTCCTACCAACATTACATGGGATATATATACTACCAATAATAACACGTAAAGTAGAGCCATTTGAATTCTGTGAACAAATAGTTGCCAAACAGACTGAAAATGTATTACTTTCGAAAGGAACTGTGCTAAAATTGTACGTTTTGTCCAACAATATAGCCGTACCTCTACCAATCTTGTTTCAGATAAGAAACATATTTGCGGTTTATTATTTTTTAGTATATCTAAAAGTGCGAAACGTTTTTCATTAGAAATTATAGAATTAAAATTTATCGATATTATTTTTAAGTTGAAATAGTTCATCATTATACAACGATCGAGGCTACAAAGTTAAGGTAAGAAAACATTTTTTCCTCCTTACTTTGTAATTGTTGATATTCAGGCCAAAACTGTCTTATTTTGACCAACAAATCTTTAAAGGATATATTGAAAAGGTTTTTAGCTTCATCTAAAAATCCTTTCAAATCCCCTTTTGCTATTATTTCAGGATTGATTAACATATGTTGACTGTTGTTTTTGGGCACTTGTTTATTTAAACTCTTAGGATTGACTTGTTGAAAAGAGGATTTAGCTTTTTCAGCAAAAGAAATATCAGCATTTGTAAAATTAAAGACTGAATCTTCTACAATAGCTCTAGTTTTAAATGAATTTTGTTTAGCTTTTTGGCTAGATAATAGTTTTTTTCTTTATATTTTAGATATGCAGGGCAACCCTGGTAACTGGCTGCGTGACCGATCTCATCGCAATTAACACATTTAGCTGGAGGTGTCAACTCATTTTTTTCCCCAAAGCAAAATAAGGAGCTCCCCATATTGGAATGGAAGCTCTTGAATTCCAGAAAGAGTATTAACGGGGAAAGTAAGGACCTCTTGTTCGCAATAGACAAAAAATCTGCCCTCCTCCTGAAAGAAAAAGCAGACGTGGTGAGATATGGTCTCAAAACCGTAAAGGTAAAGAGGCATGAAGGCAAAGGAAATTAATTTGCAGCACGCTAAAGCAGCAACGCCCGATCTAATGCTCTACATGTCTCAGGAGAACGTGGATGTGGCCTTAATTCAAGAACCTTGGATTTGTAAGAACCAGGTACGAGGGTTGACGTAAAAAAACTACAACCTTTTCCACTCCACGTCAGAAGGTAATATTAGAAGTTGTATTCTAGCCAAAAAATCAATTAATGCTTTCTTTTTATCTAGGTACAGCAACAGGGATAACGTGGTAATCAACGTTGAATCTAAGGAAGGCATACTTCGTCTTGGCGTCAACGTACATGCCGGGAGACGAAGAAAATCCTTAATCAAAAACGGTCCGCGATCTTGTGGATTACACCACAGCAAGAGGGACACCTTTGGTGATTGGATGCGACGCCAACGCCCAGCATACACAATATGGTGGCAAGGATATCAAAAAAAGGGGTGAGTCAATTTTTTAATACATTCTCTGTTCTAATCTTATGCTATGTAATAGGGGCAATCATCCACGATTTCGTAATAAAAACAGGGAAGAAATTCTAGACCTCACTCTTATGAGTAACAATGATAAGATATCTGTAGAGAATCGGAGAGTCTCTCCTGATAAATCCTTTTCGGATCACTTATCTATATCTCATAACATTAAAACCCACTAATCCGCTATGGTGGAATAGTGATCTTAAGAAACGAAGAACAGGGTCAGAAAACTTTTCAATAAAGCCAGACTGAGTAAATCGGAGGAAGATTGGAATTCATATAGAACCGAACTTAACTCATACACCAAAGAGTTAAGAAGGGCCAAAAAGGATTCATGGGCAAGACACTGTGAATCCATTGAGAACACAAGTGAAGCGGCGAGACTTCGAAAGATTCTTGCATACAATCCCACGATTCCGGGATACATTAAGCATCCCGATGGATCGTGGTCGAACTCGAGCCAAGAAACACTTGAACTCTTTATGGAAACGCATTTCCCGGGCTGTAAGAATAATCAAGGACCGGGTTTTACACAACCACACACCTTAGATATCTTACAATCAGTACCAGAATTGGAACAGGTTATCACAGAGCAGAAGATTATGTGGGCAATAAACTCGTTCAAACCCTACAAATCAGTCGGACCAGATGAGATTATTCCGGCATTTCTTCAACATGCTCTACAGATAATCACCCCCTGGCTTAGGGTAATCTTCAAAAGTTGTATCAAATGGAGATACGTCCCTATCAGTTGGAGGAAAGTTAAAGTAGTCTTTATTCCAAAAGCTGGAAAACCGACACACTCGACTGCAAAAGATTACAGACCGATAAGCCTCTCTTCGTTTCTCCTCAAGACACTGGAGATAATTATTGATCTGCATGTTAGGGACCTTCTCAAACCAAGCAACCTACCAACAGGCTTACCTAAAAGGTAAGTCAGTGGAAACTGCGTTGCACGAGGTCGTCTCATAAATTGAGAAAAGTCTCGAGCACAAAGAAAATACCCTGGCAGCATTTTTGGACATCGAAGGAGCGTTTAACAACGTAAAAACGGAGTCCATTAAATCTGCTCTAGAAGAAGTTGGCGTTGAATCTGCTATTGTGGACTGGATTTATACCATGCTCAATGGCAGAATCATTGTTGTTAACAAAATTCTCACAAGATTTAGGAATCAGGGCATTAAAATAGTAGCTTATGCGGACGACATAGTAATTCTGATATCGGGTAAATATCTTACCACCATCAAGGATATTATGGAATCTTCACTTAAAGAACTATCTTCTTGGTCAGGACAAAACGGTCGCGGGGTTAACCCTTCCAAAACCGAACTAGTCCTGTTTACGAAGAAAAGGAAATTAGAGGACTTTACTCCTCCAAAGCTTAACGACATTCCTTTGAAACTTTCCAACGAGGCTAAATATCTTGGAGTAATTCTTGATTCCAGGCTAACATGGAAACGTAACACAGAGTAAAGAATGAAAAGAGCACTATGCGCTCTCTACAGATGCAAAAAAAAACCTTTGTTACACGATGGAGCATGCGACCGCAGGTCATCCGGTGGATGTACACGGCGATAGTTCGTCCCATACTTACCTATGGGTCGATCGTGTGGTGGACGGCTGTAGAAAAAAGAAGCTATCTCAAAAACCTGAATAAGGTACAGAGACTAGCCTGTTTAGGAATAACGGGGGCACAGGGTTCTACGCCACAGGCAGGCCTGGAAATTATTTTAAATCTTCCAGTCCTGGACGAGCACATAAGATACATAGCAGCCAAAAGCGCGATTCGGCTTAAAGAAATGAACTTTTGGAAGCACAGCAGTTATGTTTCTTAAATGTTTAAATACCTCTAGCAGTATTTTTCATATTATAACATAGCACATCTCTTATAAACGTGTTATCTTGTGCGAGTCTTCTTTTTTGGAGTGGCAGGATTCCTAAAAGTTTACATCTTGCATCAAAAGATGGTAAAAAAAAAATTTTCTAAAAAAAAAAATATATTTTGTAAACTTTCTTTGAACATTACCAATGCGATGCGGAAGAATTTGATAAGCTAGATTCCAAATTATATCCCCGTGTTCAATGGATCTTAATAACGATTGTACATATATGTATAATGTTAATAGTGTGTGAGGGTCATTTAAATCTTTAGAATTTGATACAATATGGTCAATATGTAAATTGAAAGATAGCTTAGAATCAATAATAACACCAAGATCCTTAAGTTTTTCTACTCTGCCCAGAGGGCTATCCGATGCCGGGTTGATGCTCGTGAATTACTCTCAGCTTCAGCAGCTACATTCTCGTCTGTGCACACCGTACGAGTACGACGAGGAGGACCTTAAGTGTTGTCCATTAGCACACTAGTCTCACGAAATTTTTGCACAAGCTTGCGTACAGCAGGCGTGGTGGGTGCTTCATTTCGGCCAAAACTTCTTTTCAAAAAACGCACTGCTTGAGCTTCACAGGACTTACTTTGAAAATATGTATGTTTTCAATATTTCGCAACGTTGTTGACTTTCTGTCAAGATTTTGAACGAGAAACATAAATTATGATTTAGAACACCCAGAGAAAAACAACATCATAAAATTAAGTAGAAAAGTATTTAAAATTACGTTGCTATAACTTTTGATTTATATGCTTTAATTTAAATACGATCAACTTTGTTTCAAATAAGAAAAATGTTTAATTAATCACAGTATAGTTAAACACCATTGAATTAATGTTTTTCTATTTTGAAATGTAATTTTCGTTATTCATTTAAAGACGTTTGATATTTAATTTATTTGAATCAAACTTGAAACTTAATACATCAAAGTGGTAACTTATTTGATTTTTTTTCCTTTTTGGAACGTATACATAATTCACTTTGAACCAAAGTTAAAGTACAACAAATCAAAGTTGTAATCCTTTTGACTTGTGAACGATAACAGTAAACATTTTGTATAAGAAAGAAATCATATGTATGTGTGTTCGCGGCTGTCGTTGTTGCGGGTCGAGGAAAATGTATCTGCCATTCTCTTTAGAGCTTGTGAGCTGTACTTATTGTGAACGTTATAACCTAAAAGTAATAAAATAACCTAAAATAATTCAAGTAGTGGACGAAAGCGGACAGCTTCGAAGTTTAATTTATTCTAATCCTGCTAACGAGAACAACCGCGACGATTCCGCAAAGCAGCATGAAGATCTGGAACTATAATTATTCAGAAATTTGAAGGTAACATTAAACTATCTCTTTTTTTTCTTATTATATAAATTTTATTCAAGTTTCGAATTGATGACGAAACCCTCTCAGAGATCTCCAAAGTGGCAAATTGGCAGTGCCAAAATTGCAACAATTCTGATTCCCGTCAACACCAACCTCAAGTTTAAAATCATTTCTTAAAATTGTAAGTATACATTCATACATTTTTCTCAATATAAAAATTATAATGTAATATATATTTTATAGGATATTTTAAAACTTTTTAACTCATCATCGAAAGGGAAATCATTGATCCAGTCTTTACAATCCCTCCACTACACTTGTATCAAATTAATAATGGCAAGACTTACATACATTATGTAAGACACAAATATTTGTAAATTTTGTTTGTTGTTTTGTTATTAAGTTATTTTATTTACAATAAAAAGAAAATACTTTTGCAAAAATAATTGTTTTTAATCGATTTGAATATAGTGAGAATGACTTTAAATCAATGAATGCTAGTAAACATTATTAAATTGTTTGTAATTGATTTATTCCCGATATCTATTTACTTTAAACGCAAAGCGTGTTTAAAATCAATTGATATTTTTTTGAATCAAATGCGAATCGTATTTAAAACTATAATGGCGCTTTTCAATTTAATGTTACGTAGTAATTAATGTAAATATGTTTCTAATTGATTTGATTCCGATTTCTATTTACTTTAAACGCAAAGCGTGTTTAAAATTAATTGATATTTTTTTGAATCAAATGCGGATCGTATTTAAAACTATAATGCTACAACTTTAAATCATATTGGTTTCAAATTTGATTTGAAATGAAGTAGGGAATCACTTTTCATTGATAAACAACTTTGATTTAAATATTTTCGGCATTAGAGCCAAATCATATTGGTTTTACTTTGATTCAAAGTTGTTTTTTTTTGATTTTACGTGCTTTTTTCTCTGGGTGAAAGAAACCACTAGATGACCCACCCTTAACATATCAGTAGACATAATTTTGAATCTTACTACAATAACCATTTCAACCAAATTTAATTGCTCATTATTATAATGTACCTATACTACATCTACAATCACCTTTACTCCTTATTCCTTTGTTACAAAACTAAATCAAAACAAATATCAACACAAAAATATCTAGAACAAAATAAAAAAGGAAAATTACAGTGTGTCTGTTATCCATTCCGTAATCAACTCTTTGGCAAAATTTGAATTCTGTCTGTCCAGTGCATGGGCTTCGCGTGGTCGTGCTCCCCCAATGAACCCCTCTTGACGCACAGAGACAAAACTTTAATCAGATTTCAACTTGGATGCACCTTTTCACAGCTAATTTTGACCACATTGTGTTTTAAGTTGTCCTTTCTGTACCGCATATTGCCGCATGCCGCTCTCTCTCAGAATTCCTTATTCCCCATTATTCCCACAACAAAGTGAAACTCAAATGGAAATATTTTCCCGGCGATATTCAACAATAGAATTTCCTGCCATCAGCTTTTCCTATTTTATTTCTTTGTTTTCACTTCCTTTTTACTCAGGTACCTTGTATATGTATATCTAATCAAGGCATTCAGGTATTATAACGTGAGTTTTTGTTTTCGCGCCGAGAGGGAGGTCTATACACAGATGAAAGGACTGAAAGCATAAAATATAAAATTACAGTCAAAATTCCCTGAGGAGAAGGAACAAAAACCGGAAATATTTTAAAACTACTCTAACAAGTAGAAAGGTAAGATTTGACAAGGAAGACTGAAGTACTTTCATTGCACTTTCAAGATACAAGGAAAAATTCGTTTGACCATTTCGTTTTATAACCAATACAGCACGGATCGCGGCCTCAGTCTTAAAACCTATACAATCAGTTCGCCCTCATAATGTCTAAGGCATGGGCTTCTCCTCCTGATATGTAGCTCCTCAGGGTTAGGTTCAAAGATGTGCGTCGGGGGTGTGACGCCATAGGGCTATCAAGACACTCTCCGCAAGCCCCGGCAATACGGGTTTTGTAGCAATAAATCCACCAGTGATCTTTTGGTCTATCTCACCGAACAGTGGCACACATTTTTACATCGTTTTGGGGAAAGTAAGATCATTGCACTTGATATTTCAAAATTATTTGATAGAGTTCGACACCAAGCTCTACTATCGGAAGTGCGTCCATTTGGTATTGATCAATATCTTCTTGGATTGATTAGAAACTACCTTTCGAACCGCTCAATATATAAGTTATTTTGGATGGTTTTGAGTTTGAAATTCATAAAATAAATGCTGGTGTACCACAGGGCACCCTTTTGTCCTCAAATCTCTTTCTCATATTCATGAATGGTCTTCTGAAACTTCTTATCCGTTAATTTGTTTTACTAAAGATACCTAGTACTCTCAGCTTCTCATATGCGTTTTCCAGATACATGTCCTTGTTCTTCGGATGTAGATCAGGATCGGCAGCGTATGATAAGCTCATCAAATACTAATCTCGATAATCAAATGGGGAACCATAAGCCGGGTAGAAATTAATGCTCCAAAATATCAATCCTCTCTTCTATCCTTAAAGAGCAACTCAGCGGCATTTGCATTGAAAAACCCGAAAAGTTCTTTGTATATGTGCTTTACAGATCACATCGTATGAAATGACCACATACTCGACATCGCCAAGAACCCTGCTAAGTGCTTAGGTTTCCTTTGTCGTTGCCAGAAATTTGTGGGCCCTTATGATATTGTATTCTAAAAAGACTGTATTGTTGCTAGGCTTGAGTATAATTTCCATATTCAGGCAGGTGCTCCGATAACTCACTTGAATCTCTGGAATATAATCCAAAAAAGAGCTGTAAAAATGGTAGGTTTTATGTGTTTCATTATTCTACCGTTATTTTTCTAAACAGTGTTCTAGTGAAATAGGTAGGTGCACCCTCCCCTAGAATAATTTAAGCGTAGTGCTGGCGCTTCAGGAATTGCTTATTTACCCGACACAATAGCTTCCTGCCATCAGACATTCAAAACCAATGTGCGTCGCTGTCTTCTTTTAAATAATCTCCATACCTTTTCTAAAACGTTCGCAATATGCTCAAACACTTTAAGGGTATAGTCATAACTTCTTTAGGGCGTGAAAATTATTAAAAAAAAAAAGGATAAAACGTGAAAGAGGAAACATTTGAAATGGCTTATACCAAAACTGAAGTAAATCGACTGAGCTATTTTGGCTGTAGTCGTACGGAACCAAACTAGATTTGAAACGGTCAATTTGCTTGTTGTAGATCTCAGATCGGCTCCGTAATAGGTGTCATAACTGGACACTGTCTTATACGAAGACACGCCGCACGACTCGGTGTACTATCAAACGATTTATTCAGGAGTTGCTTGGACGAGGAAGAAGAGGAAACCATTTCACACCTTCTTTCTACATGAACTGCTCTCTCTTACAGACGCAAACTTCATCTAGGACACTATTTCTATAATGAACCAAATAATGTGTTGATGAGATCAACACAGACATTTAAACTCTTTTTCGCTTCATGAGAAGCTCCAAATGGTTTTAACTATTAAGGAACTTTTTGTTCCCTATTAGATCGTGATATCACAATGGACCTCTACTGGTCTGAGTGTGTCAGATGCTCTAAATGACAGCCTAACCAAATCTTACCTAACGGAACCAATTTTCTTCTCTTCTAAATTATAGAAATGACAAGTCTCGAGCTACGTAACGAATTGCAAAACTTGTCAAATAGTGTATTTGAGAGTGCACGAGTATTTCACTTTGATATGCAATCTGACACTAGGTGTGTTTCGAAGTTAACGAAGACAACGGTCGGTTTAACAGTACCACTGTACAAACAATCGAGGATTTGGGCCGATATGACATATTTCTTAGAAACAAGGAAGTGGGAAATAGGGTAAGCCTTGTACTCTTGTACATCATCGCATCGTGGTGCATGTTGAGCCAAAAATATTGCTCTTGCATATTGATATTGTGACTATCAGTTTGCCACCTGTTCCTAGAGGGAACTATGCCACTCTATTTCTTTACACAAGGTCTCGCAACCAACCAGGGCACTACCAAAAAACAATACCAGATGGTGTGCATCGTGGTCAGGGGGTGTACTTGGACCTTACTTTTTTTAAACATGAAGGTCAACGGTTAGTGGTAGTTAGTGCACATACTAACTCTTATTTTGACATGGAATGTGAGACATTGACGGAAAATCTTAAACAGCCTATTATTAAGGTATTAGTATGATACTACTTAACAATTTGCTAACTTTAAAGTAGCTTACTAGCTCATTCTTAATTTTAAAAATTTTCTAACTAGTACCGTACTTAAGCAATTTTCCTAATAAATTGCCTCTGAACACACCTAAATCAATGACAGTTCGTGCAAAACACGAAGTAAACAGACCTTTTGTGGCGATTGTAAATAGAGTAGGTATTCGATGATTTTAACTTTAGTAAAAGGGTAGAGAAAGTATGATGCTATATTTTATTAAAATTTGCGCCATTGTTATTTGGTTCAATTACAATTTCTCACCAAATCTGAACTTTTGCACTCACTCTGTGTCACTTAAGCTTGTAGATACTCGTATTTAGTTTTTGGCCAGAAGTAAAATAAAAGTATTTTAAACCTAAATACTCGATGTTCCATCTAGTATAACTACCACCAGTTGTTTCCCGAAATCTTGACAGAAAGTACGTATTTTACCTCCGCGGAACGAAATGAGTCGCTTTACGCTTGAACAACGTTGGGAAATATTGAAAACTTATTTCCAAAGTGAGTACTGTGTAGCCCAAAGAGTGCGTTTTTTGAAAAGATGTTTTAGCCGAAATGAAGCACCCACAGCTCCTGCTGTACAGAAGCAAACAGTTCGGGAGACTGGAACTAGAACGTTTACTGATTGGAGTGATACAAACCAAATAAGAATATCGATATTTCGACTATTTTTAATATATTAAAAGGGATCTCCTGTTCTTCTACTAATATTATTATTTGCGGTGACCTAAATTGCAATCTACTTAACGCTCGTGCTTCTGCTCAATTAATAGATAGATTTAAATGCATTGGCCTCACACAGGAGCTAACGCAGGTGGGGGTTTTGGGGGTTCAAACCCCCTCCGAGACATGTGGAATAAAAAAATAAGGATTCATTTTCTTAAAAAAAAAAACGAAGTCTTATTTTCGTACCATAAATTCTTCTATATCTTTTCCAAAAATTATTCAAATATTATTGAAATAAAAATTGAACAATTTTCTTTGAAATTCGCAAAAAGTTGAAGTTTTGGTCAATACTTGTACTTACCCAAACAGGGATATTAAATAAATTATAAACTAGGAACAAAAGTAAACAACTTTATTTATAATATATTCAAAACACAATTTTTTTAAATGTCTAGTAAAGTATGCAATAAGTAACTATAAATAATTAAATAAAAAACAGCCATGTTGAATGTTTTTACGCCCCCGTGTCACAAGGAAATCGTTTTGAATTTTTAACCAACAGTTTTTTTTCTTTTTTTAGAGCAAAAATAACGGTACCTACCTATACGATTTTTTCCGAAATTTTATAAATATTTTTTTTTTTTCAAAAACTGTCCGACAGATTTAAAAAAAAATCATAATATTTCATTGAGTTTAATCTATAGGCAATGGTTAAAAAAATAGTTATTTTTTAGAAGCCCCGAAATCTTTGTACCTATAAATAAAGGTACCCACCATACAAATGTAAAAAATTGTTTTCGAAAATCGTATTGTTTTTTTCAAAAAACAGCTTCGAAAATTTTGATAAAGTTTTTCTTATTTCGATTAATTTTTACGATCTATAATTTAATACAAAAAATATTAAAATTAAGATATTATCCATTATGAATCGTTTTTACGAATTTTGAATTTCTCATTATAGGCAGAACGGATTTGAATGAAATTTTTCATGGAAAAGCTTCTAAAAAGCTTAAAAAACATTGCATTTCAAAATTCGTTATCTCAAAAACCGCTCAATTTTTTTTTTGGAAATTTATTTTTTATTTGTACAATAATTAATACTGCAAGTTGGCGTACCAAAATTTTTTCTTAAAAATGTTTTAAGAATTTTGTAGATATTTTTTAAAAAAGCACTACGACTTATAATTTTTGTTCTTGTATAAACTAATATTTCCTTGAATCACATGGCATCCTGTTTGTAGCTACAACTATTAAAGGAGTTGTGTTATTCATTTAAAAAAAAGAATTTGAATGCTTATGAACAGTTTTTCTCTAATAACATTAATTTTTGAAATTCTTAGTCTTTTAAATAAAAGCAATTTCGTGCGACCTTGTTACTCATTTCGTTTTTGTGAAAGTTACAGTTCCAAATGAGTAACACATAGCAAACGCTTGGGAGCGTTGTGGTTATAATTATGTAGTAGTAATTTTTTAAGAGCTTGAGAACTTTTTTAAAAAAAAAAACGCATAAAATTTGCAAAATCTCATCGATTCTTTATTTGAAACGTTAGATTGGTCCATGACATTTACTTTTTGAAGATAATTTCATTTAAATGTTGACCGCGGCTGCGTCTTAGGTGGTCCATTCGGAAGGTCCAATTTTGGGTAACTTTTTCGAGCATTTCGGCCGGAATAGCCCGAATTTCTTCGGAAATGTTGTCTTCCAAAGCTGGAATAGTTGCTGGCTTATTTGTGTAGACTTTAGACTTGACGTAGCCCCACAAAAAATAGTCTAAAGGCGTCAAATCGCATGATCTTGGTGGCCAACTTACCGGTCCATTCCTTGAGATGAATTGTTCTCCGAAGTTTTCCCTCAAAATGGCCATAGAATCGCGAGCTGTGTGGCATGTAGCGCCATCTTGTTGAAACCACATGTCAACCAAGTTCAGTTCTTCCATTTTTGGCAACAAAAAGTTTGTTAGCATTGAACGATAGCGATCGCCATTCACCGTAACGTTGCGTCCAACAGCATCTTTGAAAAAATACGGTCCAATGATTCCACCAGCGTACAAACCACACCAAACAGTGCATTTTTCGGGATGCATGGGCAGTTCTTGAACGGCTTCTGGTTGCTCTTCACTCCAAATGCGGCAATTTTGCTTATTTACGTAGCCATTCAACCAGAAATGAGCCTCATCGCTGAACAAAATTTGTCGATAAAAAAGCGGATTTTCTGCCAACTTTTCTAGGGCCCATTCACTGAAAATTCGACGTTGTGGCAGATCGTTCGGCTTCAGTTCTTGCACGAGCTGTATTTTATACGGTTTTACACCAAGATCTTTGCGTAAAATCTTCCATGTGGTCGAATAACACAAACCCAATTGCTGCGAACGGCGACGAATCGACATTTCACGGTCTTCAGCAACACTCTCAGAAACAGACGCAATATTCTCTTCTGTACGCACTGTACGCATTCGTGTGGTTGGTTTAATGTCCAATAAAGTAAACTGAGTGCGAAACTTGGTCACAATCGCATTAATTGTTTGCTCACTTGGTCGATTATGTAGACCATAAATCGGACGTAAAGCGCGAAACACATTTCGAACCGAACACTGATTTTGGTAATAAAATTCAATGATTTGCAAGCGTTGCTCGTTAGTAAGTCTATTCATGATGAAATGTCAAAGCATACTGAGCATCTTTCTCTTTGACACCATGTCTGAAATCCCGCGTGATCTGTCAAATACTAATGCATGAAAATCCTAACCTCAAAAAAATCACCCGTTATAATTAATGTAGGTACCAGTTGAATGTTGCTGTGTCCTTATTTGTTCGTAAAACTAGTACAACAAGTTATGACTTTACGTATTAATATATTCCGGATTTAGTTTTGTGGAACTTATTATAATTCTATTTTTAGGTATACACTTATGGAATCACTTAAACTCTTTTTCTTCTTGTTGCATTAATGATATTATACATATATGAACCAAATAATGGCCTCCATCACAGGGCCCGCAGTAAAAGTCTATGTCTAACAATTAATTCCGCAATAAAAATGCACAAAAGGGAAGTACCAAACACGCCCTCATAGAGAATATTTTCCAATTTTTGGTAACATTATTCAAATTTGCCAAATAGGTATCCGTTGCAACATTCTTATAATATTTTGTTTTTGCGATTAGCTGTATAAAATTGTTCCAAAAGTCCCTATCCCTAAGAGCCAATATTTCTTAGTTATAACATATTTATGTTAATAGAATTAAAGCTTATGTAATTAACAAGTACCTACAATATAGTAATAAAATAATATTCATATTTATAAAAATCTCATATTTTTTTCTAACACCCCCTCCGAAATTATTTTCTGCGTCCGCCCCTGGCCTCACATCACCTAACGTTTCTACTCCCACACATTTTGCATATGACACAGCTACCCTATTAGATGTGGGTTTTGTTAACAACATAAGTATAGAATCTTGTTTTACAGTCAACTTTCTGAAGCGTGTTTTTCTAAACATGATTTAATCTACTTAACATATTATGACATTCAAATAGATAGCTGAAAATGATATAACCTACAGAGATTTCAAAAATATAGATTATTATTATCATTTACAGTCTGAAGTTATTCAAATACCATGGGATGATATTTTTCTCATGACATCAATAAATCAGCAGCTTTCATTTCTCGAACAAAATATTAAAATACTATTTGATCTGTATGTTCCGCTTCGATATAAGGCCCCTTTATCAAACTCGCCACTTTGGTTTAGTAGTGAATTATCCGTCCTGGTATAGAACCGTAATATTGCGTATGCTTGTTGGAAACGACATAAGCTTCATGTATTTTTAGACGCTTATAAAAATCTTCGTAATTTGGTGGTAGCTCGTATTAGGGCCGCAAAGCGACTCTACTATGAAAATTTCCTCAATCCTGAGGCACAGTCTGGGAAAATTCTCTGACAAAAGTTGCGCAAACTGGGTCTTGGTAAACAACGGTCGAGTTCAACTGTGAACGTAGATTGCAAAGCTAAATTCTAAATTTTTAAAGTTGCTACTTTTTGTGCTTCTAAAATACATTACTTATATTTTCAATCAGATACTAACCACTTGTGAATACCCCTTTTCTTGGAAAAAGGCTAAAATAATTCCAATACCGAAGTCTTAAAATCAGAGCAATCCTCTGAGCTCAATTGCAATCCGACCGTTTCTGTCGAAAGTATTCGAAAAGAGCATTTTAAAGCAGATGCAGATGCATTTGATCAGTAACGATCTCTTAAGCCCCGTTTAAACCGGTTTTCGTACAGGAAGAAGTTGTAATACAAGCTATGAGATTTAATTTTAATGTAAAACTATCATTCGTTAATAACTAATAATAATATTCTAGTGGACAGCACTCATAATCCCCGTTAAACAGACGTGGGATTCAATTCACGAACATCAGCTCGTTATTGATCTCAACAGCTCAACATTTCACGCACTAGCCTGAGGAGAATTCTGCAAAAAGATCTCGGATTATTCGCTTACAAGATCCAATTGACTCAGCGATTGAAGGCGCACGGCCATTCGCTTAGGTATGGCTTCGCAGTTTGGGCCTTAGAGCACCTTGAATTGGACAACGATTTTGGGCGTAAAATCATATTTTCTGACGAATAGCATTTTTATCTCGATGGCTAAGTTAACAAACAAAATGCATCCACAGAGAGTGACAGTTTGGTGCGGATGGTGGAGTAGTGGCATCTTTGGACAACGTTTCGGTCAACGTTCAGTGAGCGCTACAGAGCCATGTTAACCGATCTTTTTTTACGGAAATCGAAGACATGGATTTGGACAACCTCTGGTTCATGCAGGATGGCGCGCCATGCCACAATCGATATTTTGGGCGCCAAATTTCGAAATCGTGTTGTCAGTCGTCTCGGCGGCGATATCAATTGGCCGCCTTGGAGCTGTGATTTGCCCCTTTTGAACTTTTTTTTGGGGGAACCGTGAAGCACAATCCAGAAACGAGTCAAGTACTTACATATAAGGCCAATATTATCCAAGCCAAAAACTATCAACAAGATCTTGGAAAATTGGAGTGACAGAACGCTTTCATAACTAATGGGAATACTTGCCCTTACTAATAAAGCCATAATAAATGGAAAAAAATTACTTTTGTTCATTTTATTGCAATTTTAAAAAGAAACTTATATTTGGCCCACCATTTACTTCAGTGAACTAGGAACTCAAATTGTGGTTGATTCGTGGATCAAAACTGACCCAGAGCTAGATTTTCTTATTGACAAGATTTCAAATATAAGTTAAGATTACAACTAGAGAGAATCGACTGTTTTTGGGTAATTTGATAAAACATTCGGGGCTTTGTGTGTTCTTCTGTTTAAAATTTACTTTTCTTTTGCTTTAGAAAATGGAAATAGAATTCTTAAAATTGTATGCTAAACTAAATAATTTGATTCCGAAGGTGGCTTTTATTTGAAAATAACGTAGATACTGTGCAACAGGACAGCAGCCAGCAGTGCGTATCCTTTAAGTAATAACTTTTTCGTCTGAGTAGTTTTGTTTTGTTTTTGTTTTTTTTTTTTTTTTTTATTTTTCTATTAACTTTTCGAAATGTCTGCTTTGGAAAGTCAGAATCCTTGTCGTTCTTCGCAAGCAAAACGAAACGAAAAAAAAAAAAGTTCCCTTATCATCGTATTTCTCTTAGAATTTAAATAAAAATGTCTTGATGGCAGTGTCATCGCAAAGAAATGTAAAAATGTAAACAGAAGCGCGTGACCTAAGGGCATGTTCCACTGGTTGCTGAATTTTGTTTCATTTTTTTTTTAACTTGAACTATTTTTAGATATGTTTGTATATCTTCTCTTGCAAGGATGTACAATTTAATTGGATGTCATGTTACTTTCTGATGGTTAACCTAATCAAAAGCTTTTCCTCAAATTCTTTTGTAACGATGGCAAGGTAAATATATAAATTCGGAACAGAAAAACATTTATTACATTATGTTTATTTTGTAAGAGACCTCATCTATATCCTGTATAGTATTAGTTTTGAAAATGGATTTTTCGGTAGAAAGACCAGGGCTATTGGCAAAGCCAAACCTAATATTTCTATGAAAATAAGAAACCTTTGATTAGACATTATAATTCTATAATCAATAGAGTGAATAAGTTGCAAAGTGAATTCCTTAACCATAACACAATTTTACGAAACTCATGCAATACCTCCAATTCACTGCCTGCTAAATGCTACTGTATTACAATACGAATGAATGTGAGTAAAATACTTTATTCATTAGGGTACATGATTTCTATCTAGAAGCTTTTAATTATTTGTCCAATAAAACTTATAAATATGATACTAATAGTTTAGTAAATATATCCAAAAGATTCTAAAATATCTATCAAACTTTGAAGGAGATATTTGTGTATGTCAGACCTTCTTATAACTTTTTTCACAAGCTTCGACCAAGTGCCCTTATATCTCATATCTTTCACCATACAGAAACATCTCTGTCTTTAATATCACATCCATCTGCTTCAGACTCACCATCTTATACTGCTCCCCGTTCTTCATTCTTCCCGACGGAATGATCTTGATGTCTTTGGTCAATATAAGCCGTGTTTTTGTTTTTATGGGAAAGCTATCCGCAGTATGGTAGGACAATGGTAGGCAAATGGAATAGTATCAAATGGGATTTTTCGTGGTTTTGTTTTTTAGCTGTGTTCATTGAATAGTTATACGATTTGCCCATGTGTTTTTCCATTGGGCAAAAAAGTCAATTAGCCTCCATTCTTTTTATGCATTTTTAACCATTTTTCATTCCTTAATTTATTGAAAAATCCAACTTTTTGTTATTAATTCATTTCTTACTTGTAAGTTGATATTATTTTGTAAGTTATGCATTCGAAATAAAATGTACCACTGGATCGCACGAAGTTGCTCTTATATAAAAGTACTTTGGAATTTAAAATACTCATTATACATACATACATACATACATTGTATAAATATAAAACATGGATTTAATGAGATAAAAATGTTCAAATGCATGGAATTGCCGTGTCTGATTTCCGAAAAAGTATGAATTTATGCAAACAAAGTTTAAAAATCGTTTTAAAGTAATTTCTTATATAAGAAATTTTTTTTTAATTTTTCGAGAACAAAATTTGGAATGCAAATTTTAAGTATTTAGTTGTATAGATTTTAGGAAATAATTTCGAAAAATAATCGTTCACACGTTTTAAAGATATTGATTTTTATAAAAAAAATTGGAATTCATATTTTTTTTTTTATCAAAATCGTTAGAGCCGTTTTCGAGATAAATAAGATTTTGCAATACGGGTGTATGGGGGGTACCGTTAGTTCACCGAAGACCATTAACTACCGGGATTGAGGAACATAGGACTAGAGGTGTAGGCTGTAGGGAGAGGTGCAGACATATAGGTACAGACATACAGACATACAGACATACCGACAGACAGACGGAATTGCCGGACCCACTTTCTTCGTCTTCGCTATCATCGTAATGTCAACTTTGATCAAAATCTCGAGTTCGATTTTTTTTCCAAATGTAGAACTTGCCCTGTACATAGGTACGTACATACATACATATGTATATCGCAAGTAAAAATAAGCTTTTTGTACAAAATTTTTAAAACATTTTTAAGAAAAAATTTGGTACGCCAACTTAAAGTTTGTATTTTTGCTCGAATAAAAATTAAATTTCCAAGAAAACATTTGAGCCGTTTTCGAAATTTCGAATTTTCGAAAAAAATATTAATTTGTTTTTCAAATATTTAAAAAATATTTATTTTTTTCAAAATTTGAAATGCAATGTTTTTCAAATTTTTTAGAAGCATATCTATAAAAAATTTCATTAAAATTTGTTATGTCGATTATGAGAAATTCAAAATTTGAAAAAATGGTTATATGGTAGGTAGAGTCATTAATATCTTAATTTCAAAATTCTTTTTATTTTCGAGCAAAATACGATTTTTGAAAACCATTTTAACATTTTTTGTATTATGGGTACGTTTATTTTTAAGTAAATAAGTTTTTTTTCTTATATCTTGTAGATTATATTGAGAAAGTTTTATTTGCCAACTTTAAAAAAAAATCTAGCATAGGATTTTCGAAATATTGAGTTTAAAAAAAAAAATTATTTTTTTTAAATCCAAAAAAAAAAATTGGAAATACTCTTCAAGTTTTTGGGGAACTTAAGTATAAAAAAAAACTTTAGTAAAAAAAAATCGGTGATACAGTTTTTGAGAAAATCAAATACAAAAAAATGGTTCCATGGGTACCATTAATAACCATTTTTCAGAAAAATTTTTCAAACCATTATCTAGCTTTATCTAAACGAAATTTTTAAAAAAAGCTTTTAAGAAAAATCTGTAGAACAGTTTTTGAGAAAAAAAAATATTTATAAAATTTCGAAAAAATCGTATGACAGGTACCGTTATTTTTGGTCTTAAAAAAAAAATTAAATTTGGTGGTGCAACAGCTCGGAGTGAACCAGGACCTAGTGACTTACAACTCTCAACCATTCCTGTGTGCGTGTTACCAGGAACGGAGGGGACCTACAATTTTCTGCCGATTCCAAACGGCTAATGAGCAGCACTTTCCATGACAAGAGATACTTGGTCTTAAGAAAAGAAAAAACAAAAAACGTGTGGGGGAAAAAATTCAAAATGATATATACCAAGCTTAAAGAAACTCGGCGCAGCCGTTTATGCTGTTGTCGAACAGACAGATAGAATTTCGAGACCAAATTTGTTAGCTTTCGTTATTATCGTAATGTCAACTTTGATCAAAATCTCGAGTTCGATTTTTTTTCCAAATGCATAACTTGCCTTATAGTACCATAAGCCGCAAATTAAAATTTACTTGAGATTTAGATCAGACATGACATTATGATGACAGGGAAGCCGATTAAAGCGGGTCTCTCAATTCTGTTTGTCAGTCAGCCTGTTCGAAATTTTAGGATTTAAACGGCTCGGCTAATTTTCTTTAAATATGGTAGATACCATTTTTTAAGACCAAAAATATCGGTACCTGCCACATAATTTTTTTCGAAATTATAAAAAATATTTTCTTTTTATCAAAAGTTCTTTCAAAGTCTGAAAAGTATTGATGTTTATATATTTATTAATTTTTTTTTTTTTTTTTTTGAAAGCTCGATTTTCGATTTTTAAACGGTGCCCATTACGCAAATGTTAAAAAATGGTAACCACCATGGATAGGCCATTTCTACCTAGACCCCGGCAGTCGTTTTGATGACCATAACTTGTATGACCCTGTGGATGGAATTGATATTGGAAATTATGGACTTTATCGCGGAGTCATCCAGTTTGGACTAAGTTCAAAAATATGGATCTAGAAGACTTTGATGTCTTTTATTTAGTGTTTGATTTCACACAATCATCCGGGAATTAGATCAATCACTCAGTCGGACCACCACACTCATGCGACACCATCCACACTGTGCCAAGCCAGGCAGTTTGTTGACTGATACTGAAAAAGTAGACCATCCGGTTGAGTGATTATCCGGCCCCCCGAACCGTATAGGTCCTCATTAAAACCCGCGGCCCGCTTCCTTGGGATCTAAGGAGTCAAACGGAGGGCACGGCACAAAAGTAACCGAAGTTCGGTCTAGAGCAATTTCGTCGCGTTGAGAAAAGACATCAAGTCTTTGATCTTCATTTCCGAAAGTTCGCCAATGTCGTCAAAAAATGCCCTTATGCAGTTATGACAGTCAGTATTGGGAGGAGTACCTAGCTTCGCTTCATGCTCCTCTATTGGCCGGTGTCCGCTACAGGTAGCTACGATCCTGGCTATGTCTAGTTTGGCTCTGCATATCACATCAAGTCCTTCTAGATATAATGAAGTTAATTAAACTGCTCCACCTATGCTTTGATTCGCTAAGAACAATTAGGAGAATTTTACCCTTCAAAACTCCGAGTGGAATAATGATTCTTTTCAACAGTGAGTTATAAAGTGCTGAGCCTTGCCTGGCCAGCTCGTCTGCCCGTTGATTTCCATCAATGCCACAATGACTCGGAACCCAAATAAGAGTGCTATTGTGGTTAATATTGAGACTAGCAAGTTCATCCCGGCATTGCTGGACGAATTTAGAGCGTTTCAGATTAAGCATTGGCCAGATCTGTCCATCTTAGATTTGTCCTGCGTTGGGTATAGCTTTATGTTTTTCCAATTTTGGCGAATTTGACAGACCTACAGTTCCCTGGGATGTCCCTATGCTGAGGCACCCAACAGAGGTGAATATTGAACTGCTGCAATATCTCAATAAGAGATAAATGGCAGTAAAAGGCTGTTATAGAGTTAGCAGAGATCGATTCCAAAAATTTTAATAGTCGCTTGACTATCTAAGAAGATGGGAAAGTTGATAACACCTTGTCTGTGAGCCCAGACAAGGCTTCTTTAACCGCCGCGCCGTATGTCCACCCGGAATACCATACAAAGATTAGGAACATGGAAAGCGAGACATAATTTATCTAAGTAGGTTCACACCTCCACCAACCCCGATCCATCGGTATGGGCATAGTGTCTTGGGAGTTTTTTCTTGCTGAACTATAATTTTGGGATCAATGTAATTAATTTGACTTAGAAATGATCCGAAAAAGTTCAGAATGATCAAATTACCAATTTCGTTATTGATCTTTCGTGAACAATCTATTTGGCGGATAGCTGTGCTCTCTGTTTGCTGAAAATATCGATAGGTGGCAGATGGCACAAAACGTCTAGTGCAGCAGAGGGGGTCGTTCGTGCTCCGCTACTACACAAGCGAGATGATCGTTAGACTTTACTAAGCTTCTCACAATTTCCAGCCTTTTCTATAGCGGTTTACCATACTGCTACACCACAAGTAAGGATCGGTCTGACTACCAAAGTATAAGACCATGGATTAATGTGGGGTTGGAGGCTCCCGATAGCTTCTTTGCATGAGAAGAGTGCCACTGTGGAATTCTGACTCTTTCTTGTACATTTGGCCTCCAGCTTAGTTTATTATACATATACAATAAGACTCAAATATTTTCCTTCGTCTGTTAAAGCAAGTGGAATACGTTTACCTGAAGGAAGATCTACATGAGGAATTTTATATTTATAGAAACAACGATAGAAACTATAAGGCTGATGTATTTAACTTGCAAATTACAGATCATTAGTCTTCGGTTTGACAGAGTAGTTTCCAGAACATATCAATATATTTCCAAAAAATCAATTTTGTGACTCTTAAATCTGATTTGAATTATGAGTTTTGGGCTGATGTTTTTGATGCATCCATCCTTGGCATTCCACCTATATCTAGTTTCACATTTCGAATACCTAACTATAAATTAGGTTTTAGTAAAGATTTAAATTTGACTTGTCGTAAGCCTTGGATTCATATTCATCTGTTGAAAAACTCTGAACACATTAGCCGTTTTTTTTTTGGAAAAGTTATCTGTAGTACAGTAGGATTTTATATGAATAACAAATACAACATCCGCAGTAGGATCACTGCCGATAAAAGGAGAAGTGGAATTCTGCTGCGGGTAGAGATTTGACGTTTATTCGAGTATCGTCAGTGATCCTACTGCGGATGTTGTATTTGTTATTCATATAAAACCCTACTGTACTACGGATAACTTTTCCAAAAAAACACGGCTATTAACTCTATTTCACAATATTCCAAATACACTATAAAGTACTTATATAATTCAGCAAAACTTTTTCTTTCATAATTTCAGCCCCCAAGAAATTCATATTTTGAAATTTCTTTCCAAATATCGGATGTTCTATGTCACATTTTCAATTTCAATGTATAAAAAGGTATTTTCCCTAAAGCGTTATAAAAACCCATTGTAATACTATTTCATAAAAAAATAGGAGATACTACCTTCTTAAATAACTATCACTTCACTTCTTTCAGCTCTTTCAACAATATTGGACATGAAGTCCAGAATGATTTCTTTCTTTAATAGAAACAACTTCTTCAATCCAGTTTTCAGAGTGGTAAGGATGCTCTTTTAAAATTATGTGGTGAGATTTATCGTAGTTTGAAAAACTCTGAGTTACCATCGTTCGGGTTCATTGATATACGACTAGCCTTTATTTATTTATTTATTTATTTCATCAATCGGAGTTTTTGACTCCTACAGACTTATAAACAATTATACATTTAACTGTAAGTGGGTAATACAAAACAGGTTTATACAATAAATATCTAAGCACATGTAATAGTTAAATAAATAACTTAAACAATAATAAAGAATTATAATACAATATAATTAAATTTGGTTAAGAACAATTGACTTAAAAATATTTCTCGATCAATTCAGATAAAAATCCACTCTAGAGCATACTGAATTAGCTTCTCTGATGCAACGGGAGATGGGTTCATTGCGACCATAGTTTCTGTGATGAAACTGTTCATATAAAATATAACGTTCACGTGTAACTCTTGAAGGTGCAGTACCTTCATAAAATAAGTTAATAAGCGGCGGGCATTTAATATGCCTGGTTATAATGTCCCTGACAAACATAATAGAAAAATATTTTCTTCGAGTTTCCAGTGATTTCATTCCAAATAATAAGCATCTGGTTTCATAGGAAGGTCTGGTAATTCTCCAATTTAATTTAAAAAAAAAACATATCTCGTAAAATTTCTTTGTACATTTTCTATTCTTTTAGATGAATTTGAGTAATACGGATTCCAAACTGTGCAGCAGTACTCTAGCACAGTTCTTACGAAAGAATTATATAATGTTATCAGAGTATATGAATCATTAAACTCTCTTGTATTTCTTTTAACAAATCCAAGCATTTGGTTAGCTTTATTGATCATATAATCATAATGAGGCCGGAATGAAAGACTAACGTCAAGAATAACTCCCAGATCTTTCTTCTGAATTACTCTTTTCAGGTCGACATTAGAGATGGTATAGTTAAAAATTATTGGATTTTGGTTCCTGTAACAAGATAAAACTTGACATTTGGCTATATTAAGATCAAGGAAATTAGCTTTGCACCAAGTCACCAATCTACCCAAGTCAGCCAACAAAAGATTACAGTCAGATTTACTGGAAATCCTACGATACAGTTTAAGATCATCTGCAAAAAGCAAGCAGGAAGAATCTTGAAAAAAAGCGGGAATGTCATTGACAAAGAGGAGAAAAAGCAGTGGTCCCAAATGACTACCTTGAGGAACACCCGATGGTACACATATATCATCAGATTTAAAATTTTCAATTTTAACTACTTGCAACCTTCCAGTCAAATAGGATTTTAACCACATTAATAAAGATGAGTGAAAACCAAAACAATAAAGCTTTTGAATAAGAATTTGATGTTTTACTCTATTGAACGCTTTCGAAAAATCAGTAAATATAATATCAGTTTGATGACCTTTTTCCATATTAGATATAACGCTATTCGTCAATAACGTTAAATTCGTGGTTGTCGATTTCCCTGCAACAAAACCATGTTGAAAAATGGATATTTTATCCTGGATAAAAGTTGCAATTCTATTATAAACTATTTTTTCAAATAGTTTAGGTATGGCAGATACTGTAGATTATACTCTTTTACTCAGTAAATTATATAAAGCTGGTCTTGGAGGCAATGGATATGATTGGCTGCCTTCTTATCATATGAACAGAAAAAAAGGTGAGAATTCAAGGTAAACTAAACTCGGAAAAGCATATATATTTGGGCGTGCCACAAGGATCAGTTTTGTGTCCCATTTTATTTTCAGTCTTTGTTAACTCAATTTTTATTCAACCATTTAAAGGTAAAATTACAGCTTTTGTGAAACTGATGATACTGCCCCATTCTACTCATCGAATAATTATTTTCAGTTAATTGTGGATGTTAATTATGATTTAGAGATTCTTTGCAAATGGTTTTATCTTCACCGACTTGTGATAAGTGATAAAACTAAATTTATGATCTTTATTATTTTGGGTAATGTCTATGAAGACATCAGATTCTCATACCATTCGCCTTTTTGTTGTAAGTTTTCTTTATATATTGATTGCAAGCATGTTAAATCTACTTTCAATGGAAACTGTTTATGTTCAAAAAAGTGTTTTGAAATTGAGCGCGAAGAAGATTCATATACTTAGGTTTGATATTAGATTTTCGATTGAAAAAACCACTCTGCTATTTTAAAGGATTATCTTAATAAAGTTGCAAGACTAATTTACCATTTAAGCCTGTATTGTCATCGATCGATTACTCTTGTTTACAATGGTATATTTAAATCCAAACAACAATACGGTATCTCTTGCTGGGTTGGGACACATTACAATAAAATTGAACCTTTACTTATCAAGCAAAAGTATGCCGCTAGAATTCTTTGTAGAAAAAACCGCCGAACCACAAGCTTTGATTTATTTAAAAATTTCAAGACTCTACCACTACAGCATTTGTATTTTTATAAAGTTCTAAAAATATGTGATGTGACTGCATCCTGTATTTTTAATAACCTACCAGAATGAATCCGATGTGATACTCAAGTCTTCATATTTTCCTTGAACTTTGATGTAAGTGATAGTTTATTGAATTATATAACTTAGGCTTTTGAACTATAAATTCTTCTCCTTTATGATTTTTTAATTGCGATATAGGTACCTAGTATAGGGCAAGTCATACATTTGGAAAAAAAAAATCGAACTAGAGATTTTGATCAAAGTTGACATTACGATGATAGCGAAGACGAAAAAAGTGGCTCCGGCAATTCCATCTGTCTGCCTGTATGTCCGTACCTCTCGCTACAGCCTAAACCACTGGAGCTATTTTCTTCAAAATCGGTATACTTAAGGGTGTAAGCTGATTCCCTCCATTAGCTCCAAAACTAATGGTACCCCCCACGCACCCGTAATGCTAAATCTCGAAAACGGCTCTAACGATTTTGCTAAAAAATAAAATGCACGACTGGGTCGCTCGAACTTGCTCCTTTGTAATAGACTAGGAATTTTAAAAACGAATATGTTATTAGAGAAAACTGTTCATAAGGATAAAATTATTTTTTTTAAATTCTTTAAGTAGTAAGAGATAAAAACAGAATGCTATACAAAATATGAATTTTATTGAATTTATACAAGAACAAAAATTATACATAAGTCGTTTTTCATACAAAATTTTTAAAATTTTTTAAGAAAAAAATTTTTTACGCCACCTTTAAGTTTTTATTACTGTACGAATGAAAATTGATTTTCCAAAAAAATATTGAGCCGTCTTTTGAGATAAAAAATTTTTTTTTTAAAGTCTTGTTTATTAAACTTTTTAGAAGCATCTCCATTAAAAAATTTTATTAAAATCTGTTATATCGATAATGAAAAATTCAAAATTAGAAAAATGATTCTATGACAGGTACAAGCTGTAATATCTTAATTTCAAATGTTTTTTTTTATTAAATTAAAGATCGTACAAATTAATTGAAAAAAATAAAAAAAAAAACAACAATCTTATCAAATTCAAGGCGCGCGCCGTTTTCGAGATTTTAACATTTTTTTCTATGGTAGGTACCTTTATTTTTAGGTAAAATAATTTCTTTTCGTACATCTTGTAAGATCATATAGATTATATTGAGAAACTTCTATTTATCAAGTTTAAAAAAGAATCTAACATAAAGTTTTTGAAATATTGAGTTTTAAAAAAAAATTTGATATTTATTTTAATAATCAAAAAAAAAATTTAAGGAAAATTTGAAACAAAAAATGCTTCCATGGCACAGTGCGGCCGATTGCCCCTTTTTGCGGCCAAAAGTCGAAAAACGTAGAGAATGATGCATAAATTGGTATATAAGGGTTTTTGGGGTCGCTGATTACGGATCTGTTATCAGAATCAGCAAATTCAAAATGGCCGACCTAATATGGCGTCATGTCATACGAAAAAACTTAAAAATGAAACTTTGATAGTTGGTTAAAAAATTTTGTTTTGATATTATTAGGGCATGTACTTGAAAATTTATTAAAAATTAACAAATTAAAAATGGTAGAATGCTATATGGCAATATTATACCAAAAAAAAATGGAAAAACATTATTTATATATTTTTATTGAAATCGAACACAATAATTTATAAATCATAATTTAGAAATACAAATTGCAATATGAGCAAACAATAGATATATAAGTTAATCCGATATTTACATGAAAAATGTTTCATTGCCCATCTCGTAGCAGGCACAATCATCTACATCTGTATCTGTTTCAGAAGCAAAAGATTGTTGTTCATCTTCTGTTTGATTATTTACAGTTGGAGGCGCTAACAAATTGATACAGTCCTTAGACAAAGATTTAAGTGGTTTTAGAGGTAATTCCCGACAACTAGATATGAATGGATCGGATGCGATTAGGAATCTCTTAAAAACATCCTCCATTGTCTTTGACGATAATGGCTTCTTGCGAAATTAGCTTGATAGATTTAAAAAAAATTATTACATTGCTTCTTGTGCATCTTCCGACAATTGACAGATAGGTAACACTGAATATTTTATTATTTCGGGGCCATGAATTAAAAGTTTGTGAACAATACCAGGGATATTGTTGTAAGTTAAGGTACTAGTACGGTCTAGAACGCCAAACAACGCAAGATTTTTGGGAATTTTTCTCGGAAACTTTATTAGATAATAACATACATTTTTTTAAATAGTAAATACATGCGTCGAAAGTACAAGGAAATTTTTTTTTGTCTTAATTTTCTAATTTTGGCAGAATTATAGAGGGCGCCAACATTGACACTTCAAAAAACACATTGTCACATTGCGGACAGTTAATCTCCGGATTTTACTGAACCGATTTTCAAAAACCTTATTGCAACTTGATTGTTTTTATGTTTTCTAGGATAATTTACCACAATTTGACCAAAAAGTTATGAACGGAAAAAAATGGCGACCCAAAAATGGCCAAACAAATTTAAAAAAAAAAATATTTTTTAATTTTTTCAAAGCTTGACATTTTTTTTTTTTTTTTTTTTTTTACTTTTAAAACAAATTTTGGTAAATTGTCTCGTAAAAAACCTTTCTTAAAATAACCCAATTTGTTTTTTTTTTGTTTCAGTCCAGCCAATCTGAGATTAACTGTCCGCAATGGGACAATGTATTTTTTGATGAGTCGACGTTTGCGCCCTCTATAATTCGGCCAAAATTCAAAAATTTCAACAAACTTGTATTCTTGACGCATGTATTCATTATTTAAAAAAAAAAGTATGTTATCTAATAAAGTTTCGGAGAAAAAAATTCCCAAAAATCGTGCGTTGTTTGGCGTTCTACAACGTACTAGTACCTTAATGCACAAAAAAACTCAACGGGCAGCTACGGGCAGCTGGATTTTATTTTATTTGGTACACAATACTTTTATTAACTATCTCAAATAGATTTGAGAACAAGAAACAGCAAGAAAAAAAGTTTTCACTCAAACAAATACATTTTTATTTTTTTTAAGTAAATAAATAGTGTTGACATATCGCTGTCTAACAATGTACTATTTAGGAATTTTTATTCAGAAACTATTGAACTTATTTTACGCGCCTGCAGCTGTTGAATCCATTTTATTGCAATAGATTTGCTTAAAAATAAAAAAATTTTACACGTGTTTTAATGGAAGTGTCCATTAGCATATCTTAACGACGCGTGACTACGTTAACTTAGCTGCCACATTCAGGCTAAGATTATGGGGGGGATTTACGGCAAGACATTCTACTACGAACATTTTTCGTCTCCTAGGGGTCTCCGTTAGACAGCCTGATGACAAAAAACCCCTAACTCAAAACTTTTATTTTGGACTTCTGGCCGCAAAAAGATACCATCGGCCGCACTGTGCATGGGGGTACCCTCTGTAAATATTTTTCGGAATTTTTTTTTTCAACCATTACCTAGCTTTAACTTAATGATTTTTTTTTTTATTTTTATGTTTAAAATCTGTCGAACAGTTTAAAAATAAAATATTTATAAAATTTCGAAAAAAGTTCGTATGGCAGGTACTGTTATTTTTGGTCTTAAAAAAAAGAAAAAACCTGTGGTGGGGAAAAATTGAAAATGATATCTACTAAGTTTAAAGAAAATCGACCGACTCGTTTAGGCTATAGTCGAACAGACAGACATACAGAATTGTGAGACCCACTTTTTTGGAATTCGATATCATCGTAGGTAATGTCAACTTTGATCAAAATCTCGAGTTCGATTTTTTTACGAATGCATAACTTGCTTTATAAGTCGCAAGTAAAAATTAGTGTGCCAGTATATACATAAACTACATTTTGGTTTTAGAAAAAAAAATTGGAAAAAGTGTTATTTATGGCACCTGCCATAGAACCGTTTTTTTGATGTTCGACTTCCTCATTAACGGCTCTAACGATTTTAATCAAAGTTTTTAAGCAGGAGTCCCCTTAAGTTTAAAATAATATTGCATATAAAAATATTAGAAAAAATATTTTTTGGGTTTTAAAAAAAAAAATCCCGTTTTTTTTTAAATGAATATCTTCAAACCGTGTGAACGATTATTTTTCGAAATTATTTCCTAAAATCAATACTACTTAAAATTAGCATCTCTAATATTGTTCTTGAAAAATTTTAAAGAAATTTCTTATATAAAAAATTAGTTTAATAATGAAAGGATTTTTGAGCTTTGTTTGCATAAATTCATACTTTTCTGGAAATCAATCAGGCAATTTCATGCATTTGAAAATGTGATAAAGATCTCATTAAATCCATGTTTTTTAGATATTTATAAAATGTATTTTAAAACTTCAAAGTACTTTTACATAAGAGTTCGTGCGATCCATTCGTGCATTTTTTGTTTTTTAATTTTGCACATATTTATTATTTTAAAAATGTTAATTTTTGATTGAAATAATATTACACTTTCGATAAAATCCCCATCAAAAACACTAGTTTTGGGTAATTTGTGACTTTATTCGATAAATCTAACCCTTGTCCTTGGGCAAGCGGATGTACCTAACTATTTTATGATATTTTTCTTATTCTGAAAAATCCCTATGTATTAAGTTAGATTTTAAGAAATCATGCTATAAAAAAATATTGAATAATAGAAAAAAACATTTTTTGCTTCCTAACACATGAAAGAGGTGTTTCAACTGTCAAAAAATAACTTCTATTCTTTGTTTCTAATAAGAATAACATTCATTTTTAAAATTCTGAGTTTGTCCAACATAACAGCAAGATAATTCGCCTTTCTATCTCTAGAATCGGTAGAAATTAATATATAAATCTTTCCCAAGTAGCCTCCACTAAGGAGTACCTTAATAAACAAGAAGCCTAAGAACCAAATTCCTTTCCATATTTTACTTAAAAAAACTACTTGTGACATGAAAACATTGTGTTGAAAAAGTCTTAATGCAAATTCTCCCAACAAATGCATCACTAGGTTATTGATACACCTAACACAAAAAAATTTGCATTGTTTGCTTAAAACTGATTTTGGGCTGTGTCCAGATAAGCTATCGCCTATTGTCAATTTTACCCAATACTCCATCGCCTCGTCTCCATCTTGTCTCCGATGATTTTTATTCATCTCCACGAAAAGAAGAACAAACAGTGAGGCTCCATTTTCCGTCTATCTATACTCTGAAAATAAATCTTCGCAAGCTGATTGTCTGAACGTCCAGTTTGGTGGTGTGGCATGAAGATGGGGTGCCGATGGCTTCGCAGTTGAAGTGGCAGTAGCAAGGCGTCCGCGAAGTAAGGGCTGAAGGAGTCTTGTGAGTTATTAATGACTCGGGTGTGTGAAAATTTGTTAGCAATTAAAGAGATTAATTGGATCGTTCGGAACTGTGAACAGGGTTCTTCTATTGGGTTATTTGGTCTTCTTCCACCTATACCTATCCATAGTGTGCATCCATTAGAACCGTGCTTGTTGTAGAGGTGTTTACGAAAGCACAAATGCTCATGTCCTTAAAATTTGCTTGTTTTTTTTTTGCCTGTCCTCAGTCATTAGTTGTTGCCCTGGTGTGATAATACGCTCGTTGATATACTATCGTATACCGGGCCAGGGAGAGTTGACTGCACATTCCAGTGCCTTTTTGTTTTTCTGCCAAAAGCTAGGACATCATTAATATTCTGCGTGATGTTTTCTATGGGGCTCTGTATAACAAGGATTGATATCAGTTGTACGATAAACACTTTCGTTTGGTCGTCGTACCGTTGTACCGTTTCGCTTCTCATGATAAATGATTTGACCGGACTTTGTTTCCTTGGTGGTAAATTTTGGCCAAGCTAATAAAGATTCCCTTAATTATCTGGACCACAAAAGTTATCTAAGGCATTCCAAAAAGAACCCTCGAAAATTGATTGAAAAATGTTGCCTCACAAATTTAGTGTTCAACCAAGAGGAGACTCATCTTGACTATCATTCATTTTGTGCCAAAATACTCGTAAGGGTGACCTGGGTGACCTTAAATATCTTCAGATAAGTGTGAATAGCAATGCACAACAACGAAAACAATTTCATATTAAGAGACGGCAAAAAATTCAAATTGAATTATTTATATGAATAAAATGAAGAAGGATGCATGCCAGAGCATCCCAGCTTCTTGATTTCTGGAGGTAACGGCTGTTCGGGGAATCATAGTAAGATCGCGCACGCGGCTATGGTAGGTATATATAGGTTTAATTCCACGTCATATTCTAGTACACGTTCATTTCAGCTGGTATGTATAGCAAAAAAAAAATAGGGACAACGAATAAATAACAAAAAAAAAACAACAAATGAGTATTCCCATGTGAGATGTTGGACGTATACTTGCAGCTTCCTTAAGCTTAAGCCACCCTCTAATACGCCTTATAATACGAATGTAAATTTGCAGACAGAAAAATTCAATATCTCATCCTTTCAGGATGATGAATATTTAATTCGCGCACATATGAAATTTATAACAGCAAACATTGGTGAGAATTTGTCGGGATCTCATCTCCGTGCTTTCTCACATCCTCTCGAGCTACCAATACCCATACACTCCGGTTGACTTGATTGTGTTCATACTAAATTAATTTTGTTCGGTAAATCTCATAAATAACTGTAGTTCACCGTAGTGTAAGCTAAACTAAGGACTGTCCCACTACACACCGCTGCCACCCAAAAACAAAAATAAGTGATTTTTTGCAGGGGTAAATTCCTAAAACTGACATCCAACTTTTTTTTTTTTAATTTTGAAGAAATTTCTTATATGAAAAACTAATTTAATAGTTAGGCAATTTTTTAACCTTTGTTTGCATAAACTTATTCTTTTTTATAAATCAGATGGTAATTTTATGCATTTGAAAATTTTTCTCTAAATATACCCATATTTTTATATTAAAAACTTTATAATCAAAAAAAAAATAAAATGCCTGACGGAGTCGTACGAACTTGCTCCTATGTAATACACTAGGAATTTCAAAAACTGTTCATAAGGATAAAATTAATTTTTTAAATTCTTTTAGTACTAAGAGATAAAAACAGAATGCTCTATACAAATATGAATTTATGCCAAAACAAAAACTATAAGACCTTGTAGTGGTTCCTTCAAAAAAAAAAAAGCTTTTGTGTACAAAGTTTTTAAAACATTTTTAAGAAAAAATTTCGGTACGCCAACTTTAAGTTTTTATTTTTGTAGGAATGAGAATTAAATTTACAAGAAAAGTACCAAGCCGTTTTTTGAGATATCGAATTTCTAAAAAAAAAATGACTTTTTTTTTCAAAAAATTGAGAAAATATTTTTCTTTAAGTTTTGAAATGCAATGTTTTTAAATTTTTTAGGAGCTTCTTTACAACATTTTTTTTTTTTTTTTTATAGTTTACCCGCGCTCAAGAGATTAGATTACCCTTCAAATGTTTCAACACAGCGCGGGCGTGAAGTTAGGAAGATAAAGAAGGATAGGAAAGATGTGTGGCACGATGTTCTGAAACTGAAGGTTTTTGTCTCAGATATTTTATCTCCAGGGATGGCGGCTGAACTAAAGCGGAGAATGCCGTGTCTTATTTCTATGCCGCTTATAATTCACATTATTTTATTCGTGTTCATCCTTGTTGGGCATACTAGTTTAACTCAATTACATGTTGTTAGTGTTATGCCTGAACAACATGTAATGAGTAAACCAGCAACCCATTGATGACAATTTAAGAAGGTTTTTAATGGAATTAAAACGACATAGACAACGTTAGGGATCGAACCTGTAATCATGAGGTTCACAGGCGAGCACACATTTATCGCGCCACGGCCACCCCTATGTCACAAATGTCATTAAAATACGTTATGCCGATAATGAGACATTCAAAATGCGAAAAAATCGTTTTATGGTAGGTAGGTACAGTCTGTAATATCTTGTTTTCAAAATTTTTTTTTATTAAATTTTATAAATCGTAAGAATTGATCGAAAGAAAAAAACTTTTAGAGAAATTCTCGGAACCGTTTGCGAGAAAAATACGATTTTGGAAAACCATTTTTTAACATTTATATGAAAGGCACCGTTATTTTTAGGTACAAAATTCTCGTCTCTTGTAGGTTGTATTAAGAAACTTTTATTTACCAAGCCTCAAAAAAATCGAGCATAGGGTTGTTGATATATTGAGTTTTCAAAAAAAAATTTTTTTTTTAAATCCAAAAAAATTTTTTTTTTGAAAATTTAAATACACAATAATATCGAAACTGCTGGGAAGCCTTAACATACAAAAATTATCAAAATCGGTCATACCGTTTTTGAGAAAATCAAAAACAAAAAAATGATTCCAAAGGGGTTACCAAAAATAATAATTTTTTGGAAATATTTTTTCAACCATTACCTAGCTTTAACTAAATGAAATTTTTTGATTTTTTTTTAAGTATGTTTGACAGTTTTTGAGAAAGAAAATATTTATAAAATTTCGAAATAAATTCGTATGGTAGGTACCGTTATTTTTGGTCTTAAAATCCATATCTTCCAAGTTTAAAGAAAACCGGTCAAGCCGTTTAGCTGTAGTCGAACAGAAGAATAGACAGAATTGAGAGACCCACTTTTTTGGTCTTCGCTATCATCGTAATGTCAACTTTGATCAAAATCTCGAGTTCGATTTTTTTTCGAATGCATAACTTGCCTTATAGTACCTATAAGTCGCAAGTAAAAATTTTATGGCAGGTACCGTTTTATTTTATACAAAAACCAGTAAAAAAATTAAAATAAAAGAACATTGGTCAAGCTCTTTAGAATGTAGTCGAAGAGATAGACAGAATTGCGAAACCCACGTTTTTCGGCATAATATCATAGAAATGCCAAAACACCTTCATTTCAGTTTGACAAGCACTCTGACAAAAAGGGATGATCCGATATGGCAAGCATTGTAGATTTGACAGCTTGGAATAATGGTACGAGTTTCCAGTGCCAAATGTTAGTTCTAAGTAGTTATGTACATTGTACACATCTTACAAAATGGATTGGTTAACCATATCAGCTCAACGCATTAAGACTCTTCAATTGTCCTACAGAAATAACAATTCAGTAACCACTGGTGTATCGAGGATTACGTTTCTTTTAAGCGTTCAAATGGTGAATCAAAAGTGATGAATCCGGTGTTCGGGCCGTAATGAAACATTTTAAATAAGCAAGGGGGTTGAAAATGGGGTAAGCATTCATCATCATCATATCGTGGGGCATTTTAAGCCGAGAATAGTGCTGTTGTTAGTGATATTGTGGATGAAGACCCGGAATTATCAGTTCACCGCCCGTAGAGCGAACTATGGCTCCCACTGGCTCCCTTTGCCAAATTTTATCCAAGAACTTGCACTGCTGCACTCACGATCAACCATTGCACGTCCAAAAAGTAAATGTGAGCATTGTGGTTCGGGATTGTAATTGAATCTGTCTATTTTCTAAACGATGAAAGTTACAGCCAACGGTCAGCGGTATATGACATGAAATTGACGACATTGTTGTAGAAAACATGTTGTGTCAGCAAGTCGGTACACTTTGTAAAAAAAATATCGAGATGAGAAGAACACTCCAAGCACATCACTCCGATTGGGAGAGTTCAAAGATTGAAAAACGATTACTTGGAGTGACCATCTCCATTTTTAAGACAATACCTTTGCTTGATATACATCCGTTTAATCATATTTGTTTTTAAGAAAAAAATTTAAAAAAATATATAGTACCTCCATTTTCAATATATTGACTTCCCCAAATCTAAATCTATATAAAAATCAATCGTTGTTCGTTTGTCTCGCTAAAACTCGTGTTGGGGCTTGACAAAACCCAAACTGAAGTATTGACCGAAACAGTTCGTTCAAATGTTCCGCAAGAATTGCGTACGATACTTTGATGGAAGCTGTGAACAGTGAATCTGGTGGAATTTACTTCCTTGATGCTCTCGGGGTGACTAGAAAAACATTCCTAATTTAATTGCTGTTGGCAAAGATCAGATCGCAAAAGGAAGTAGCACTATAGCCTTGTCTTCATCTGGAATAGTTACAACATTGTTAGAAGGTGGATGAACTGCACATTCTGCCTTGAAATTACCACTAAACATGCAAATCAACGAAGCCCAAGCTTGCCAAAAACGGCGCAATGGCGAAGATTCTACAGATATGCAAATTGATCGTTTGGGATGAATGTACGATGGCCCACAAGAGGTCACTGAAGGCACTAGACAGAACGTTAAAAAATCTTCGTGACAACCCTTCATATTTTTGTATACAGTACAGATCAGATCGTCTGTATTCCGTACACATTAATTATGATCCCAGCCTTGAGGTAGGTATAGAGATTTGATAGCAATCCTAAACAAACTTCAGTACATACATTTTACATAAATGTCTCTGTGCTTGTGGGCTACCCCTATTATTAAATTTTCTTTGACAAAAGCCATGCTAGTTTTGTTTTAATTATCCGACTTGTCTGCAGTATTACCACTTCCGGAAAAAAGTCGAAGTAGATTTGAGGAAAAAAAGTGAAGTAAATTGACAAAACTCGAAGTAGATTTTAAAATGTCTTTTTACTTTCTTTTAGAAAAATTTGAACTGGAAATTTTCAACAGTTCACATTAAAACACGAAAAAGTATCCATTCCGTTTATCTGCAAATCCATACCTCAACCTGCAGCCTAGAGGAAAATTGAAATTATAACGGGTCTTCTTATATTGAAATAAAGGTTTAAATCAATCTCCATATATATATTTTTTGTATTCTTTATCAAACAATATTATATTTTTATAATAATAATAACAAGTTTTAAAAAGTATACTTAGGCCCCAGTTATAGCTATCATTGAAAACCATCATTGAAACACAAATCAGTGGAACGGTGGAATATTTTTTGACAAGTCGGTTATAGCAATCAATAATTTCGCTGTCATTGAAAAGATCTGTCATTGAAAATATCTGTCGCTTTGATGCTTGCTAAATTACTAGTGATGGGTACCTCATTCATGAGGCAATACAAAATGTCGCATGTTATGTTATTGTTTAAAGTTTTTTTTTTTTTTGCTAACTGCAATCATTTAGGCCTATTCGGCGAGATCTTTTATTCTTCTATTCTGTTATGAATTTCAATACAAAAGTTTGAGATGTCAACAAATCTTTTATGAATTAAAATTTTGGTATTCGGCATGGTAAAATCTGTTATAAAATCTGCTAAGAAAACTTTTATAAAATGTCAAACGTTCGAACATGGAAAAAGTCTTTTACGAATAGCACTTTTGGTATTCAGCATGCCAAAATATGTTATGAAATCTGTTAAAAATCATAAAAGAATAAAAGACAAACTTCTGTGACTTTTATCATAAAAGCTTTCAATAAGTATACACAGGTGCATCAAGTAAAAATGAATATTTATCTTTTATTTCGTCAACGAAATGTTCCTAAAAAGAGCAAATGAAAGAAAATATATTAAAACTCATATCAGATTTAGTTCAGTTTCATAACAGATCTCGTTTTCGAAGTAGCATAACAGACTTTTATAAAAGTTCGAACCTCTGAATACCAATCATAAAAGATCTTTTAAGGTGGAAATCTTTTATGATTCATAACAGAAAATCTAAAGCAGAATAACAGATGTGGCAGAATAGGCCTAATTTTCTTGTTTTGTTTTTGTTACAGATATGAGCTATAAGAAAAAAAATCATTTCTTTGGGGTTCGGGTGCGTGATTAGTGTTTAGTCCAGTTTAGTTTATAGTTTCCTCCTCGCTGCTTTGCTTTCCATAAACCGACTCTCACATAAATACTCTATAAGGCTATGCGCGCACATTCAACTTTTAGTTCCGCAACTGCTTGGTTCGAGCAACTAAAAAGCTTGTGTTTTGACACAAACTAAACGATTGCCTAAAATGAGTTCGCTATTTTGTGTAACATATAATTAAATGCACCTCCGCGGACATTCAACCAAATACGAGTAGTTCATCTGTTTCCTATAAGTAACCAAACAGTAGTGCAACTAAAAATTGAATGTGCGCGCCTAGCCTAAGTGTCTTTTGTGCTAGTCTACGTATCTAGGTACATACATACATATATAATTTTGTATGCTGTATTCAAATTTCATGATCATTAGAATTGCAGAGACGTCATTGAAAAATTGATTTTTTTGTTAAAAATGTCCATTAAAATAGGTATATCCTATGGGACATTTGAGGTGAGACAAAATACCACCTCATTTCGAAAAATGAGTACCTCATACAAACTCATTTTAAATTCGTATCCTACCCATCACTATAAATTACAAAGACAACCTGAATAATTTTTTGAGGCTAGAGTTGATCATTGAAAAAAAAACTGACACATGAGAATAGAAAGAGAATCGAACACAAATCATTGAAACGATTGTGTTCCACTTTGTTGGAACGAAAATCTGCTGTTCATTGAAAACGATTTTCATCATTGAAAAATTAAAACTAGTTTTTTGAGAAATATTGAACATATTTGTTAATTTTTATTTGCAAAAGTAAAATATATAGTTGATTAGCTTCATTTGTATACCAAACATTCTCAGTGTTCATAGTTTAACTATCCCAAAAAGTGAAAACAAAATTTTCAATGATGGTTTTCAATGATAGCTATAACTAGGGCCTTAGAGCTAGGTATATAGTATATTATATTGTAAGGTATTGTAAAGAAGTTATGATCATATTGTCCTTACAAAATGGTTTATTTTTTTTAGCTCAGTTCCTTCCATATAGTTCCTTCCATATAGCCATTATTAAATATCATAATTATATCGAAAACGGCTCTAAAGATTTTTATAAAAAAAAAATTATGTGTAGACCATACTAACAATGCGGTCCACATTTTGTTCAAAAAAAAATGTTATTAACAGTATCTGTCATAGAACCTTTTGATTTTCAACTTTCTCATTTTCGACTCTACTGATTTCGATCAAAATGTTTATATCGAAGCTTCTTTGATTTTGAAATAATATTGTATGCAAAAAATTGTTTTCATAAATGTATATTATTTAATACTTAAAATTGTCAATACGTTTCTTTTAATTTTAAAGAAATTTGTATATAAAAAATTAATTAATAAAACTTTATTTTTTAAAGAATAACATTAAAATTAATATAATTCAATATAATTAATTTTACAATAAAAGCATTCGTGTACCATGAGTGTGGTGAGTATCTATGCTTTTAAAATGAAAAAGTTTGTAATTTAGCTAGAATGAAATAGAGAAAATGAAGTAGATTTGAACTTTTTTTTGTAAAACTGAAGTAGGTTGAAACAGAGATTTTTTAAATGAAGTAGATTTCACTATTTCGCTGATAATGTGGAGTAGGAAGTAGAATTTACAAATTTTGAAAAAAAAAGAAGTAGATCTATTTCAAGTGAAGTAAAGTGGTAGCACAGCTTGTCAGTAGTAAGATAAAGAAATTAAACAAGTAGTGAGCTCAGAGTCCTGAAAAATCCTACACAAAATTGAAACGTAGCTAAAAAATTATCAATTTCAAGATCGATAACTGGCATAAAATAGATTTGAAATTGCATTTCAATCAATTATTTTCAATTATGACACTTCATAAGGGAAAAATACAATCTGAATCAATTATATTGATCCAGAATGTATTTATATAACCTTATAACCAATTTATAGCCTTCAACTTGACTGACGCGGTGAATGCCTGGTGAAGTGGTGAGCGATCGGAATCGAATAAGGATTCTAATGAAATAACATTAGAAAATACTTTTGTTGACGGCATCCCGTAAGTCTGGCGGAAGCGGGCGCCGCGACGACAGCAGCCAGAGGGCATCATGCGGGATGAATTGAGAAAATGTGTGAATGTGTTGTGCGTGATGATGCCCAGAAGTGTATACTTTTTATTCGAATGAATTCAAAGGAATTTTTTTGTTGTTCTCATCCTCTTTTATTCCCTGGAAAAAGGGTGCAGGTTTATTATTTATTTAGAATTTTAAAAGCCTTCCCCAGTTTTTCACACAATTTGGGGAGGGAACTTTATTTTTTATTAAAATGTATCAATTTGAGTTGTTGGGGAACGATGATATAAATTCGTATTCTATAAGCAATCTTTCGGAATAATGGTATTCAATAAGGCGTTTGCAAACAGACACTCTATAGATACATATGTATATCAAAAATTGTGGCCAATAAAGCGGAACATATAGGTTTACTTTTGAAAGGCATTTAGAATAAAATTTAAAAGCGATTTTCACAACAATAGAACTCAAGTTTATCTCTTTGGGTTTTTTTTTTTTTTTTGTTGGCAGCAGATAGGGAAATAAAATTTAATATGTATTACATTCCATGTACCTACAATGGAATATGTATTGATCTCATGATTTTGTGCTGAATTTTGTTTCGATATTAAAATTAAATAATGTAGGAGCAATTTTCATTTTGTTATTGGCAATCATTTTCGGGTGAAGAATTTTCAAAGTTACATTTTACAAAAAGCCGTGTTCAACAAATTTAATGTATTTATACCTATATCTATACCTGGCACCAAATTGAACTTCTAGAAGTAGGTAAATGAAATTGTGAGAGGTTTGGTAGATAAGGCATAAAAATGTAAAATTGATAGGTACCTATTGTGCCTCAAGCCTATAAAATACCAAATTGAACATTGAACTTACAAAGTTGTTTATTTATGCGAATAATGGAAAAACCTAACAAAACCTTCAAGGTGGCCATTTTTGCCATAACTTTAGACAACATTTTTTCATTATTTGATTTTTAACCACGAAACAATGTATCGGAATGAGTTTAAGTGTACTTAGGGTTACCTTTGCAATCCCCATTCATTTCACAAAAACAAGTTACAATCATATATTTTTTTTCACATTTATTTTACAGAAGAATGCAATCTTTTGAGAACTTTCTCCATTCTTTTGCGTTCTTCTGCATTCTTTCTATCATTCATCTTCTGTAAACCTTGCGTACTAGAATCCCATTCTTATTCGGTTACATGGGAACGTTTTACCTTACCTTTACCAAGCCATATGACCAAAATAACGTGTGTTTGGCAACACGACGAGAACCCAAGCCAATTTTTGCTTAATTCAGAGTTCCCTTCTACCAACAGAGCTCAAGCAAAATGAAAAATCAAATTAAAAATAAAAGCATCTTGTACGATTTTTTACCTTTTAAATCGAGTTTCAGATGAGTAAAACTGTCTGAATTATCTCTGTATTTTGCAAGTAAGACAGACAAATGAAAAGAATTCAAGCTCATTAAAGATTGCATTCACAAAGGATCGGATCGTTTACAAACTTGCCATGTTCAAAGAAATATTAAATGGTTAAATGACAACATAGATATATAAAACTAGTCAGCAGTGATTATCTAAAAAAAAGAAATTGTATCCATTACAGTAAGTTATGTAATGAATACAAGAAATAACGAGCATTTAGTCAATTAAGCATGTAGTGAGTACACGTTCTGGCCATATCAATGTATTTTTAACTTCCCATAGGGAGTTATTGTAATCGGTCCGATTTGTCAAATTGGAATTTTTGACATTTCTCGACGTTTCAAGGTCCCTAGAGGCTATATCAATCATTTCTAGAGAGATGTATGTGTGTGTGTGTACGTACGTTCGTACGTTCGTACGTTCGTACGTTTGTACGTTCGTACGTTCGTACGTTCGTACGTTCGTACGTTCGTACGTTCGTACGTTCGTACGTTCGTACGTTCGTACGTTTGTACGTTCGTACGTTCGTACGTTTGTACGTTCGTACGTTCGTACGTTCGTACGTCCGTACGTTCTGGTACCATTTTTCGTCGTCGATATCTCAAGGACGAGTAAAGATATCGACTTCAAATAAATTTTGTTTAATAGATAATAACTTCGAAAGAGGCTGAAACGGCGTTTATTAAAATTCAGTGAGTAGTTTTTTCACTATAACGGTTTAAAAAAAAAGTTAAAATTTTGGTTAGTTTCAAATATCTCACGAAAAAATAATGCTATTGATTTCAAATAAAATTTAATGTACTCATTATAAGGTCATACAGATTTGGTATGAATTTGGAAAAAAATGAACATACCGTTATTTTTTTAAATAAAAAAACTGAAAAAAAAATTTCATAACCCAGATATTCTAAGAACGGAAAACAATTTGAAACTCAAAATAATTTTATTTTACGAAAAATAATGTGTTTGACAACTGGTGAAAATTTAAAAAAAATCAGTTTACAGTTTTTTTACAAAAAATAAGAAACTATATAAAATTCAATTGAAAATTGGTAAAAATTGTTTTTCGACTCAAATTTCTCGAGAACTAGTGGTGATATTGACTTCTAATTTAGTTTATTTTATACATAGTATAATTTTGTACAATTGGTAAAATGTTGACAAATATTGAATTAATAGTTTTTTTTTAAATAAAAAAACTATTAAAAATTCTAGTGAAAACTAGTTAAAATTGTATTTATGTCGCTTAGCATAATTTTTTGGCGGATAATACAAATTTCAGGGAGCAACATTATCTTAATGAGAAAACATGGCAGTTGATAAATATTTTTATTTGTACTCTAGTTTCCTTTTCATGCATAATAGGTTGGCGAAACCCAGGCCAAAACGTGGCCCTTAGCATATAGTATATTTCCTCATCAAAAAGTCATTTTTGAAAAAAGTGTCGCTTAGTACATTCTTACGGGAAGGTATCGACATAATACAATTATTAACATATGGTTAAATTTTGGCAAGTATCGAATTGACAGTTTTAACAAAAATATTAAAAAAATCTACTAAAAAGTGGTAATATTTGTTTTTCGACTAGAATATCTTGAGAATGAGCAATGATATTGACTTTGCCATTATTTAATTTTATACAGAATACAATTTCTAAAAAATGGTTTATATTTGACATATATCTAGCTTAAGAGCGGATATATTTTGTAAGTACCCTTCCATCAATAACCAAACCATATCTTTTATATTTGAATATTTCGTTTTAAAATTTTTTTCAATTAAAATGTTTGGAACCGAAATAATAAAGTAATTTCTATAATATAATACATAATTTCATGATTTTATTATCAGCTTTGTTTTTAAAAGAATTTATGTACTACACATACGTATATGAATAAGGTTGTTCAGTTGTACCCAAGTCCCACATATTCAAATTCCATTAATAGCTATGGTAAAATTGAAGAAAACGTCACAATATGTTTTTACCTAAATATAAAGTTTTCAAGACCACAAATGGGAAGTTATCAGTGTGGGTCGCACCCAGCCTCTTTTAACACTAAGTTTCAGTGATCCATTTTTGTTCACCAGTAGATATTCTATGTCGCTCAATGAACCAGTAAAGGCGTGCTTCTGTACTTGGCAGGATCCAAGTTGAAATTCAAGTACAAAGGTACAAATATTGTTAAAATATTTAACTAATTTGTGGATAAGGGGAATCGAGCTGCACGACAATCAGAGAAACTGAGATTGGGACGACTCATAGATCAATAATCTTTTAATTTAAATCACCACTGACAACCAGGAATGAACACCCTGAGGACAATACAGTCAACCAACATTTTAAATTTAATTTTTTTTTTTTTTTTGTCATGTAAATTTTATATAAAAATAATTAAACTTAAGTCACTGTATATAGTTAGGCCCCCTATGAGCCAACAAATGTAAATTTTCATGCATATGTAGTATCTTATTAGTTGTAAGCCAAATTGTAAATAGTATGTTCAATAAAACAAAATTGAAATTGAATTGAATCTTTTAATTTAATTATGTAAGAAAATACTAATTAACAAAATATATATTCTATACATATTTATGTTACGAGTCAATTGAATACTCATAGTACTTGTTTAATGAGTGCATGAAGCTGTACTTACCACATACGCATGTACTCCTCACAAATAGGTATCCGATATTTAGATAAGGAGGCGATAAAATAATGCAAAGAAACTGATAATCAACAGATGTGTTTAGGCTTCTTTTTATAAAATTACAATTTATTCTCTAGTCTTTTAGTATTTTTATTCAACTTTTTTTCACAAAAATGAATAAGCCCCAGGTTTATTTAGAATAATTTGAAATTTTGTTCATCTGGGTTCCTTGATAATTTGTTAATTGGCCCCACGACACTGACAGAATAAAATACATACTAGTATTTCATATCTACACGATGGAAAAGCCTCTAGATTGGGTTAAATACCTTCTAAAAACGTTAGAGCTTATAATGAAATAGTAGAAAATCAAAAAAACAGTTTTATGATAGGTACCGTCAGTACCATTTTATCCTAATTTTTTTGTTTATCAAAATGTAGTCCATGCTCATAATATCACACCTAATTTTTACGTTCGACTTAAAGGTACTATAAAGCAAGTTATGCATTCGTAAAAAAAATGGAGCTCGAGATTCTGATCAAAGTTGACATTATGATGATAGCGAATACGAAAAAAGTGGGTCTCGCAATTCTGTCTGTCTGTTTGACTACAGCACACATCTTTTTCTTTTTTTAAGATCGAAAATAACGATGCCTGCAATACGATTTTTCTTTCGAAATTTTATAAATATTTTTTTTTTTTTTCAAAAACTGTTCGACGGATTTAAAAAAAAAAACAATATTTCATTTACTTAAAGTAATGGCTAAAAAATAAAATGCACGACTGGGTCGCACGAACTTGCTCCTATGTAATAGACTAGGAATTTAAAAATTAATGTTACTAGAGAGAACTGTTCATTAGGATAAATTTTATTTTTTAAACTCTTTTAGTAGTAAGATATAGAAACAGAATGTTATGCAAAAATGAATTTATGCAAGAACAAAAAATAAAAGTCGTTGTAGTGGTTTCTTAAAAAAATAAGATTTTATATAAAAAAATTTTAAAACATTTTTAAGAAAAAATTTTGGTACGCCAATTTAAAGTTTTATTATTGTTCGAATAAAAATTAAATTTACAAAAAAAAAATATTAAGCCGTTTTTGAAAAAAAATAGATTTTTTTTTTTCAAAATTCAAAAATATATTTTCCTTAAAGTTTTGAAATGCAATGTTTTTTAAACTTTTTGGAAGCATCTCTGTAAGAAATTTCATTAAGATCCGTTATGTCATTAATGGGAAATTCAAAATAAGAGAAAATGGTTCTATGGTAGGTACAAGCTGTAATATCTTAATTTCAATTTTTTTTTATTAAATTAAAGAAAAAAAAAATTATCAAAATTCTAGGCGCCGTTTTCGAGAAAAATACGATTTTTGAAAACCATTCTTTTTACATTTGTATGGTGGGAACCTTTATTTTTAGGTAAAATAAAATTTTTTGTATCACATCTTGTAGATTATATTAAGAAACTTTTTTATCAAGTTTAAAAAAAATCTAGCATGGGGTTTTCGAAATATTGAGTTTTGAAAACAAATTTTTGGGGAGCTGTAGCAAAAAAAAAACTATCAAAATCGGTTGTACCGTTTTTGAGAAAATCAAAAACAAAAAAAAATGGTTCCATGGGGGGTAACTGTGCCCTTCACTAGGCACAATGTTGATATTCAATGTCTCAATGATAAAGAATAACACAACACGTTTTTATATAAATTAGGTTTAAGTTTTATTTATTCTTAAGTTAAGTTTTACTAGTTTTACATTTTCTTTTTAACTAAATCACTAGAGCGAGAGCGAGCCAACTTGCCACGACCGCGTATGTATCTATTCTCCTTAAATATGCTTGAAGGAAACGACGTTCATTTTATATTTTCTTTGACGGAGATGACGTGGCGAGCTTCAGTGTTTTGTTGTACAGTACGAGTTAAAATTACGCGTTAGTATTTTGAATGTGCGTGTACATGTTTACACGTATGTTTATATGGAACTTACAATGTAGCACGCCACAGTAACGTCAATAACCATTTTTCGCAATTTTTCAACTACTACCTAGCTTTAGCTAAACGAAATTTTTTTGTATTTTTATTTATTAAATCTGTCGGGAAAAAAATATAAATGATATCTACCAAGTTTAAAGAAAATCGGCCGATCCGTTTAGGCTGTAGACTGACAGACAGACAGAATTGCGAGACCCACTTTTTTAGTCTTCGCTATCATCGTAATGTCAACTTTGATAAAAATCTCGAGTTCGATTTTTTTTACGAAAGCATTACTTGCCTTATAGTACCTATAAATCGCAAGTAAAAATCCGAAAAACGGTTATTAATGGTACCCCCTTTGGAACAATTTATATTTGTTTTTGATTTTCTCAAAAAAACGGTACAACCGATTTTGATCATTTTTTGTATGCTAAAGCTCATCAAAAGTTTAAATACTAAGTACACTGAAAATAAATTCCTAGGTAATATTGACAAAAACGTTTTTTTGACCTTTTGACAAAATTTTTGTCAATATGAAAGAATGATTTTGTTGATTTCACAAAATTTTTATAATCCAGCATGATTTTTGTCAGTTTAACAAAATATGCACTACAAATAATATTGTCAGGTAACAAACCAAGTGTTGTTAATATAACAAAATAAAACAGAGATTTTTGTCACATCGACAAACTTTTTTGTGCTGTTAACAAAATGTTTGTTGTATCTACAAAAAATCTGTTTTGTAAATGTTTGTCAATATCACAAAGTTTTTGTTAATTTTTTTTTTGTCAATTTAACAAAAAATGAAAAATTTTTTGTTAAAATGACAAATATTTTGTTTTGGGGTTGAGTTATTTTGTAATATTGATAAAATAATATTATCAGAATGATAAAACTATTTTGTAAAGAAACCAAAAAATTTCCTTTGTGTATGATATAGTTCACACTTGGTTTTTGTCGAGAAATCGATGTAAGATTAACTGAACTTAACAAAAACTGCGTATTGTCCATACGCCCTCACAGATGGTTGCATGTGATATCGTAGGGACGAAACGCCAATTTTTGTGGACTTAAATCCCAAAAAAAAAAACTATTTGGACAAAATTAATTTTGTTTTTTGTGGATTCAACAAAAGAAATTTGTAAAATTCAACAAAATATTTTGTTAATTTAACAAAATATAACAAGAAATTTTTGTTAATTTAACAAAATATTATGTTAATTTAACAAAAAAATTTTGTTAATCCGATAATAATAAAAAAAACAATAACACTAACCAAAAAATTGTTAATACAACAAAAGAATTGTTAATATGACAAATTAATTTTGTAAATTCTACGAAATTTTGTCATATTGACAAAATATTTTTGTTATTTCAACAAATTTATCTGTTAGCATAACAAAATAATTTTGTGGAAACAACAATATATTTTTTGTTACCTCAACAAAATTCTATAATTTTTGTCAATTTTATAAAACTTTTTGTTGGACGTATATTAGGGTGTGTCAAAGTGCACAACTATCGTATTTTCAAATGTAATAGCTTTTTAAAGTTGCATTGCTTATCAAAATTAAATCCTGCGTTTACAATTTTCATTTTAATAAATATCTTTGGCTCGCTCAAAAATTGGATGAAATCCAAAAAATTTTGATTTTTCGAGATTTTTGAAATATGTGTTGTTTTAAATTGCATCGTGTGGATACAACAAAATTATATAAAATAGTTTTAGTCTTTCAAGTCAAAGATAATAGCAAGGAAACACTTTTTAGCTTATATTTGTTTAAATTGAACACTTGATAAAGAAGCTATGAAATAATAAAAGAAGGAAGAAAAATCATTTTTTTATGTAAAATCGTTTTTTTTGTTTTTACATAAAAAAATTCTTAAAAAGCAACGGAACCACCTGCAATATCGTGGTATATCTTTTTGTAAAGACAAAAATTCTTTTTGTATTTTGTTTAGTTTTTTTTTAGTTTACGTAAAAAAAAAAAATTTACTGTAAATTAAATTTTTTTTTCAACTTCAACTGATTTGAGCTAGCCAAAGACGAACGATATCTTATTTTTTTTTCCATGTTCTTAAACCTCAGACCCTAATACAACTTTTGAACACTATTACATTTATAAATAAGAGTACTTTTTTGCGGCCATACAAAAGTGACACACCCTAACGTATATTGATAAACTTTTTGTCAAATCACCCTGGATTTTTATCATAATACCTAGGTTTTATTTTCAGTGTATTGTGTATTAAAATCTTGAAAAAAAAATTGTTTGGTTTAAAAAAAAATCAACATTTTTTTCAAAGCTCAATATTTCGAAAACCCTATGCGCGAATTATCTTAAACTTGATAAATAAAAGTTTGTCAATGTAATCTACAAGATTTGAGAAACAAATGTATTTTATCTAAAAACAACGGTACCCACCATACAAATGTTAAAAAATGGTTTTCAAAAATCGTATTTTTTTCAAAAACGGCGCCTAGAATTTTGATAAAAATTTTTTTCTTTCAATTTAGTTTACGATCTTTAATTTAATTAAAAAAAAACTTTTAATTAAGATAAAACAGGTTGTACCTACCATAGAACAATTTTTTCAAATTTTGAATTAGTCATTGTCGACATAACGGATTTTAATGAGTTTTTTTAAAGAGATGCTTCTAAAAAGTTTAAGAAACATTGCATTTCAAAAATTAAAAACTTTAAAATGCTTTCTATCAATTTTAAAGACAATCGGCTTAGGCTTTTAGGGTGTAGTCGAACAGACAGACAGATAGATTTTCGTGACCTACTTTTTTATTAAAACAAGTCAAGTCTGATGCATTGTGTCGCAAGTAAAAATAAGTTTTTTTTTTTCTTTTGTGATTTATTTCTCCGCCTTTAAAAATACACCGTTTTGAGTGAAACCGTTTCCTGTCAGAAGATTCAAAAAAGAGCATTTTTAAATAAATTGAAGAAGCTAAAGTTGCAGCTAGCGAATTTTGCTAAGACCACTTTCTAAACATCCATCCCACTGGAAGAAAAACACTTGGAAAATGTAATCAAAATCTTGAGAGCCATTCTTGATAAAATAACAAGAGTTTTTTTCTTCTGAGGCAAATTGAGAACCCCGAAACTCTCAGCAAATTTCAATACCAAAAAATACGATCTTAGGTCTCGGTGTCTGAAACTGGAAATAAACCCTTTCTTTCTGGTCTCGTGACCAGCTCTTCATAAAATTGAGTGGAAAAAATAAAATAAGGACCAATAAATTTTAAAATATTGTAATCCTTTTCTAAAAGTTCAAGCAACCAAGCTGTCATGACTTCAGGAACTCAAAGAAAAAACTTTAATTTCTACATTATTCTGGTATTTACGTGTGCTTCACTTCTTGAAAAATCTGCATTGAACAGGAAGCAAGAATGCAAAATTTATATTTAAAATGTGTAAATTCATTCATGACAGAGAGTCCTAAAACTGAAATCCAACTCTCATTTTGTGGGTATAATTTCCTCCTTCTTAGTTTAAGGGATTTAAATGAAACATTCAAACGAAAATGTGATACAATCCTTTTCCTTAAGTAAAACCTTCTTTTTGAAAATATTGGTGTAGATATTTTGCATTTACCGGTTCATTGAATATTAATCATGCAAATAATCAAAGGAAAATTATAACAAATATTTTATTTCAATTTGCATAATATAAAATGAATAACAAGCAAATAATTTCCCTTTAGCCAAAAGTTTGGTAGATGCTTCTGCAAATATATAATATTATTTAAAAGCTATATCCCCCCTGGGAAAACCATTTAATGTTCCTCCATTAACTGTAATCGTTTGTCGAACATCGATCTTCCATATTGATATCTAAAACGCATCCCCTCCAACGGCGGCAGCGGCGGCGTCTTCCATTCAACCCATCTGTGATTTATCACTTTGCAAAGAAATGCAATCTTGTAGGAACAAATCTAAGGGCATATCATGCTCAGTCTCACACCACCAATGTGTCCTCCGTATATGTGGCGGTACATAAATCTTCTCCTTTCAAAAAGAAAGAAAATAAACTAAAAAGGAATAAAATCCTTTTTCTAGTGATTTCAGCAATTCCTCGATTTTTCTAGTATTCGTCTAATCAAACCAGTGACCAGACCATTTGTTACAGCTGCCACTGGGACAGCCAAGCAGTGAATCACAATGACTGCAGTCCATCGAGGACTGAAGATTGTTTGTCGATTCTTCCCATTCAATACAGGACAAGTCCTTCAACGGAGAAATTAGTTTGTCATTGTTTAATTTTGTTAAAAGCGGTTTTTTGGGCTTGAGAGAAGTCTTTAAAAACGAAACAGGAGGAGGGACTCTTGCTAAAAGCTTCTATGTTTGATGGTCCTGAAAATTAAAAATGTATGAGTTGAGTTAAGGGCATGTCTATTTGTCTATATCCCAGGTATGATATAACGAACTTATTTAATATAATATATACAGTGGTGGAAAATTAATTAGAAACGATTTTTTTATTTTTTAAAACAGGTTGTATCTATATATTCTTTTAAGTAATTGGTAAAAAATATTTTTTGTTTCATTTTTGGTTCTTTAACTTCATTTTAACATAAACAAATTTTTTTTTTTTTTACAAATACTCGTAATATCACAATTAATTACAAGAAAATGTGTTTTCAGCTGGAAAAATAATTAGAAACATATTCTAGTTAACATGTGTTTATATCATTTTGATTTAATCCAAAGCAAATTTACCGGATTTTCCAACTTGAAACGTTAGTACTAGTACTTGGTCAGGTAACCTTTATTTTTAATCACGTCTGCACAGCGCCTTGGAAGGTTGGCTACCAGGTCCATGCATCTTTTCACGTGAATTTTTTTCCATGCTTCCTTAATGTTTTTGAAAAGCTCAGATGCATTTTCGGATTTTGTCTTATCTAGAGCTGTCTTTACATCCCCCACAAATTTTCTATTGGATTGAGGTCCGGACTTTGAGCTCGCCAATCCAAAATTTTAATTTTTTCTTTTTCAAACCAACACTTCACTAGACGTGAAATTGTGTTTTGGATCGTTGTCCTGTTGAAAAATGTAAGAAACAGCAAATTTTCAAACGCATATATTTTTATAATGCGATTGATACATACGTCCTTCAATACGCACTATAGGACTCACACCTCACCAGGAAAACTCTCTCCAAACCATCAAATTTCCGCCCCATGCTTGATTGTCTCGATTGTTGAACTTGGGATTTGGCTGCTGGTTAATTGGACGTCGCACATAACATTTGCCGTCTGATCCAAATATGTTTACTTTGGATTCATCACTCCATAAGATTTTTTTTCCAAAATGAGAGCGGTTTTTCTAAATGTTCTCGTGCAAACTCCAAACGTAGTTTAATGTTTTTTTGAAACGCATGGTTTTTGACGAGCAATACATCCCCGCAAGCCACTTTCGAGAAGATGATTCCTTATAGTCTGTGGTGTTATTTAACGGCTTAATTGGATGAAATGGCATCCCGAATTGCTTGACTGGTGGCAAAGGGGTTGACCCTACTCTGTCGGACTATGAGATGATCTGCTCTTGGAGTTGTTTTTCTTTTTCTCTCTATCCACTTGCGGTTTTTAAGGCTGCCAGTCTCGGTGTAACGCTTTAAAGCATTGGAAGATTTTATTGAACAGTGCATCTGCACAATGACCTTAAGCATTTCAGGTGTGCAGATTTTGTTTTTACCCATTTTGCGTACTGAAGATATAAGTTTAACCATCAGAAAGATAAATTAAGAATTTTTCGAATGCAATCACTCACCACGTTTGCTGTTAATTAACAAAATAGAAGTTGTTTCTAATTATTTTTCCAAGAAAATCGACTATTTTTTTTTTTGAAAAACTCAAAATTTAATAATATTTTTTTTCGTTTTCCGTCATTAAAAATCCAGCGTATAAGAGACTATTAGGACTAATAGTATTATTATATTTATAATTATTGTTTGAAAAAGAATAATTAAACAACGACAACTTCAGTCTTATTTTGTCCCTTACTTTGGTGGGACACTTTTTGGCGGAATCAAAAAATTTTGATATCTGAGTTTTTAGCTTTTTAAATGCTCATTTGTTGCGCAAACCAAAAATTTGTAACTCGACTAGTTTCTAAGTTATTAAATTTTCCGCTAAAATAAGTCTGAAATTAGCGGACGAATTCTGAAATATTACGATTTTTAAAGTTTTATTGACACCCAAAAATTGTAGCTTTTTAAAATGCTCTTGAATTGCAAAAAAATCGATTTTAAAACGCAAATGGCTTATTTTATATAAAAGTTTCCACTAAAATAAGTCTGAAGTTAGCGGACGAAAATGTGAAAACAATAATCTTGAAGTCAAAAATTGTAGCTTTTTAGTTTGTTGCGCAAACATTTGTTTACATTACATTACATTACATTTTACACTACACCGTAGATAAATCTACGAAGTAGAGACACAGAAAAGCACTGGCAACTGAGGCCATCGGCTTTAGGACAATACGACAGAGAGAGACACACAAAGAAAGAACAACAGAAGAAACACATGTCAACAGCACACGGTTGGTATTTGAACGGTCCCCCATCCAAGTACTAACCGCGCGCAATGATGCTTGATTTCGCTGATCGATGACAAGCGATGCTTTCATCAAAGCCACGGCTGTTGACGCAAACATTTTTTTTTTTAGCTTTAATGGTTCATGTTTTATTTGCATTTTAAGTTTAAAAAGTGCATTTCCGGTCAGTTAAAAAAAAAACGGAAATTGGCGGACAAAATCTTAAAAATCAAATTTTCAAAACAAAAAAAAAATGTCAGAAATTGAAGCTTTTTAAATGCTATCTTTTCGCACCAAGTCGAAATTTTTAGCTCTAACGGTTTTTTTATAATCAAGGTTTCAATTTACCTCAAAACGTAGCTTCCAAAACCTAAAATAAAGAGAAAATCCAATTTTTTTTTCACACGAATTTAAAGTCTCCCTAAACTTAATCAACCCTATAAACCCCGATTTTGTAGCTCGCATAGTTTTTTTTGTTATTAGATAAAGATTCCGCTTAAATATCATCTAAATCCCATACGTAACAGTCAAAATTTAAAAATTGAATGGATCCGGAACGTGCATTCGATAACCACGTTTTCTGAGACAACAGCCTTTCGATGGCTGCGTAAATGTGGGAAATAATCAGCTGATCGGTCAAAAAGGATTTTTCTCAGTTTATCAGGTTTATTTCCTCTCTTTCCGCATCAAATTCGTGAGATAATTGTATGAGCTCTACTGAAAATTTTTCCCGTACACATTTTGACAGCTCGTTTCAACAGAGTTAAAACTATTTGGTTTCTAAGGTTTTTTGGGTTTCCCATTTTTGTTTCATTGAAATGTCATCAAATGCACCTAACAGGGACGGATGCAGAAAATAATTTCGGAGGGGGTTTTAGAAAAAAATATCAAATTTTTATAAATATATTATTTTATTACTTTATTGAAGGTACTTGCTAATTACAGAATCTTTATTGTTATTAACAAAAATATGTTATAAGTTATAACTAAAAAAATATTGGCTCTTAGGGACTTTTGGAACAATTTCATATAGCTAATCCGCTAAAAATCATATGGATGTTGCAACGGATACCCATTTGACAAATTTGAATAATGTTATCAAAAGTTGGAAAATATTATTTTTTATTAATTTTTAGACATAGACTTTTACTACGGGCCCTGTGATGGAGGCCGCATTATTTGGTTCATATAATATCATTAAAATTCTTAAAACATTTTTAAGAAAAAATTTTGGTACGCCAACTTGTAGTATTCATTATTGTACGAATAAAAAATAAACTTCCAAGAAAAATATAGAGAAGTTTTTGAGATAAAGAATTTTGAAACGCAATGTTTTTTAAACTTTTTAGAAGCTTCTCTATAAAAAATTTCATTAAAATCCGTTATGTCGATAATTCTAAGTTTGAAAAAAAAAATGGTTCTATGGTAGGTAGTCAGTAATATCTTGATTTAAATTTTTTTTTATTAAATTATAGATCTTAAAAATTGATTAAAAGAAAAAAAATTTCAGCAAAATTCTCGGAACCGTTTTCGAGAAAAATACTATTTTCGAAAACCATTTTTAACATTTGTATGGAGGGTACCGTTATTTTTATGTAAAATATTTTTTTTTTCTTACATCTTGTATATTAGGTATATTAAGAAACTTTTATTTTTCAAGTTTTAAAAAAATCAAGCATGGGATTTTTGAAATATTGAGTTTTGAAAAAATAATTTCGAAAATTTTTTTAAAAATCCAAAGAAAATTTTTCGGAAAATTTGAGTATCCAATAATATTTAAACTGCTGGGGAGCTTTAATATAAGAACAAATATTAAAATCAATTGTACCGATTTTCCGTTTAGGATAGACAGACAGGATTTCGAGACCCACTTTTTTAGTCTTCATAATGTCAACTTTGATCAAAATCTTGAGCTCGATTTTTTTCCGAATGCATAACTTGCCTTATAGTACCTTTAAGTCGCAAGTAATAAAAAAAACGGCTTTATTACAACGAAAGGTTTATAACATATTTCTTAATTTTGTTGATCAAAATATAGTCCTAAGCCGCTTTCGAGAAGAATAAGATTTTGCGTAAGGGGTGTATGGCAGGTACCGTTAATTTTGGAGCTAAAAAAATGTCTCCTCTAGGAAATCAGCGAAGAACCTTAAGTACCAAGTTTGAAGAAAATTGCTTTAGCGGCTTAGGCTAGAGGTTTAGGTACAGGCATACAGATAGACAGACGATATTGCAGGACCCACGTTTTTCGTATTCTCTATTATCGTAATGTCAACTTTGATCAAAATCTCGACCCTATATTTTCCTATAAGGGTGTCCCTTAATTCGTACACAATATTTTAGGGCGCGATTCGTGGGTATATTCTAAGTTTATTTTACAGTAAAGGCCTATCTCAAATTTTTATTTCACATATCGGGGATTTAAGAAAAGGCTAACTTTGGTGTACCCTGACCTATGTTAACGGTATGTGCGCTGTTAGTATACTGATGATGTAAACTTCATTTAGGCCTTTATTCTTAGAAAAAATACCAGCCTATCTTCTTCTATTTTTTCTGCCCATGCTATTTTTTGATTTGAGCAAAATTAGTTCATACGGTTCAATTGGAGCGATGCAAATCATTTATCATCGTTCTGTTGCGCTAGTCATTGACGGTGATTCACTGTGAACGCCTAACCAAAATCGTTTTCAAAAACGTACGGACCACTGACAACGCGCCGCCGGACACTGTGGCAAAACACCACTAAACGTGGCATTAAATCAAATTTTAAAGTTCAGCTTTGACGTAAAGTGCTTTTTTTTCTCATTGTAAATATAATAGAGAATTAGAAAATTGAATGCAACAGTTAATTGGGATCACGTGATCTTTGCAAAACCGTCCGGAATGGAGAATATTATAATTTTTGTCATCGATGGAAGAGGTGTTTTTTTAGTTTTGACTGGTAACAAATAATCAAGTGTACCTAACTTCTTTCAAGTTTTTATTTTGTAAAAAAAAATTGTAACTATGGAATCAGTAAGCACAGGTGCGTTGATTTTATTATTTATATAATACATTTTTCATTTAGTTCTCATAATATGTGGTTAAAGGTATGTATAAAAAAATGTTTAAAAAATGTGTTAATTTTTGCCTTTTTTCAAATATCTAAGCGTTTTAAATGTGTTGACCGTGAGGTGCCGTTAAGTGTTGTATCTAAGTAACAAGTGATTTATCTAGTTTTAGAATATGTAAAGTTTTTTTGCTACTTTTTGCTACTTTTCGTACAGTTGACTTTCTTGTTGGTGACGTCATTCTCGAAAAATATCGACTTTTTTCTATTTATTTAATTTTAATTACTCTTTAGACCGAACAATTTCCAAAACCTTATCGATTTCAAGGGAAGAGCTGTTTAATATTATGAAAAGTTCAAATCTGAAGGGATTAGATAGCCAAATTGTATTTTTAAGGGAAGAAATACAAGAAAGGGCCCGATGCAGCCATGCTCTCAAAAATGATTTTAATGAAAAATAGCTGCGTTTAAATCAAAATTTAAATCACGTTGGGAAAAAGCTTGTCGAATAGAATCCAAATTCTTAAAAGCAAACAATGCATGGCTGAAAACACCCATACTTTTCAATTATTCGATAGACTCTAAACATGGTCCTCCAATGGTTGGATTTGAGGAATCTTCAGAAAGATCAAAACGGCAAAAAACCGAACAATTGAGACCACGTCCACAGTTGAGTTGACTTCCGCAGCAGAAATGGGTCTAAGAGCTTCTGGACAGCTAGATTCTGCAAAGTTAGTGCATGATGTAATAACAATACCAAATCATGCTAAGAAATGTAGAAAAGCTTTGAAGGATTCAATTGAAATTACTTCAATGACTGGGGAAGAAGTCTTATCAATGATAATTGAAGCAAACTTTTCACGATTTCAGTATGAAATCATACGATCTAAGGCCCCCAAAGTATTTCCTTCATACAAAGTAGTTCAAGAGTGCAAAAAGAGTTGCTATCCAGAGCCTGAAAACATGAATACATCGGAAATATCTGTACATACTACTTTGCAAAGCTTGCTAGACCTTACAGATGTAATGGTTACTCTAAGGCCTGAAGAACTAAATGCTATACGCTTATACTCCAAGTGGGGATTTGATGGTAGTTCGGTCCACAGTTCTTATAAGCAAGCGTTTCATGGACTTGATGCTGATGGCTCAACAGTATTTATAACATGGGTTGTTCCACTCCGTATGATATCTGGGGAAAAAATAATCTGGCAGAATCCTCGGCCAAGTTCAACTAGGTACTGTAGGCCTCTTAAAATTGAGTTTGCAAAGGAATCTGCATCCAAATCCGTGGCAGAAAAACAGAGTCGACAGTGAAATAAAAGAGCTCCAGCCTAGCCTTGCTATGGTTGGTGAAAATACTCGTACCATCAACATTAAGCACAACTTACTGTTCATAATGATAGATGGTAAGGTCTGTAACGCCATCACTGAAAATTCCTCAACACAGAAGTGTTTTATTTGAAATTCCACATCAAAAGATTTCAACTCAATTGATGAAATGATAAAAATGCCAATAAAAACTGTTAATCTTCAGTTTGGTTTATCTGTGTTGCATGGGTGGATCCGGTTTTTTGAGTGCCTCCTTCACCTATCATACAAGTTGCAAATTAAACAATGGCAAGCTAGAAAAGAGGAGCATAAAAAAGTTGTAGCCGAAACCAAAAAAGAAATTCAAAAACGATTTCGGGAGCGTTTGGGCTTAATTGTTGACAAGCCAAAGCCAGGCTTCGGAAATTCGAATGACGGGAATACAGCCAGGAGATTTTTTGAGAATGCAGAAATTTCGGCTTATATTACTAATTTAGATGTCGAATTGATTAAAAAAATGCATATTATCATGGTAGTGGTTGCCTGTGGTCATGAGATTGATTCCGAAAAATTTCGAGGATTTGCTCATCAAACTGCAAAATATTTCGTTGCTAAAATCCTTGGTACTATACGCCTCCTACAGTACACAAGTATCTCATTCACGGAGATGAAATAATATCAAATGCTTTATTGCCTATAGGGCGGCTAAGTGAAGAAGTCCAAAAAGCACGGAATAAAGACTTCAAAAAATATAGAGAACACCACTCCCGAAAAAATAGCCGAAAAATTACAAATGCAGACATTTTTAATTTCTTTCTATTATCATCTGAACCCGTTTTGACCCCGTTCCAAGAAAAAAATCCAACATCTGCCCCAAGAAGCAATTAGTTTGATAAAATCTCCAAGCATACCAGTACCAAATCAAAGTGGCATAAATGCGAGTGATGATTAAGAAGAAGAATAAATTTCTATTTTTGATTATTTATTTATTAATTTATTTTTAAATGTTTATTAATATTACAAAATACAAAATATATGTTCATGATTGTTTATATAATTAAATTTTTATGAGTAATAAATATTTATTAACTTCCCATAGGGAGTTATTGTAATCGGTCCGATTTGTCAAATTGGAATTTTTGACATTTCTCGACGTTTCAAGGTCCCTAGAGGCTATATCAATCATTTTTAGAGAGATGTCTGTGTGTGTGTGTGTACGTACGTTCGTACGTTCGTACGTTCGTACGTTCGTACGTTCGTACGTTCGTACGTTCGTACGTCCGTACGTTCTTGTACCATTTTTCGTCGTCGATATCTCAAGAACGAGTAAAGATATCGACTTCAAATAAATTTTGTTGAATAGGTAATAACTTCGAAAGAGGCTGAAAGGGCGTTTATTAAAATTTAGTGAGTAGTTTTTTCACTATAACGGTTTAAAAAAAAAGATAAAATTTTGGTTAGTTTCAAATATCTCACGAAAAAATAATGCTATTGACTTCAAATAAAATTTAATGTACTCATTATAAGGTCATACAGATTTGGTATAAATTTGGAAAAAAATGAACATACCGTTATTTTTTTAAATAAAAAAAACTAAAAAAAAAAATTCATAACCCTGATATTCTAAGAACGGAAAACAATTTGAAACTCAAAATAATTTTATTTTACGAAAAATAATGTGTTTGACAACTGGTGAAAATTTCAAAAAAAATCAGTTTATAGTTTTTTTACAAAAAATAAAAAACTATATAAAATTCTATTGAAAATTTCTAAAAATTGTTTTTCGACTCAAATTTCTCGAGAACTAGTAGCGATATTGACTTCTAATTTAGTTTATTTTATACATAGTATAATTTTGTACAGTTGGTAAAATGTTGACAAACATTGAATTAATAGTTTTTTTTTAAATAAAAAAACTATTAAAAATTCTATTGAAAACTAGTTAAAATTGTATTTCAAGTCGAATTTCTTGTGAATGAACACCGATAAAGCCTTCTAAAGTATGTTGTTTTATACATCGATACCTTCCCGTAAGAATGTATACTAAGCGACATTTCTAAAATTGTTCAGGAAACGAAAAAACGAAGAAAGTTCTAGTTGAATGATAGTGTGCTAAGATACAATTTTAGCTAAACTAAGTGACATCTAACAAAATTTTTTGTTGCTCACGACAATGAGATCTTTATTAATGTCGCTTAGCATAATTTTTTTGGCGGATAATACAAATTTCAGGGGGCAACATTATTTTAATGAGAAAACATGGCAGTTGATAAATTTTTTTATTTGTACTCTAGTTTCCCTCTCATGCATAATAGGTTGGCGAAACCCAGGCCAAAACGTGGCCCTTAACATATAGTATATTTCCTCATCAAAAAGTGTCGCTTAGTACATTCTTACGGGAAGATATCGACATAATATAATTATTAACATATGGTTAAATTTTGACAAGTTTTGACAATTTTAACAAAAATATAAAAAAAATCTACTAAAAAGTCGTACCTAATATTTGTTTTTCGACTAGAATATCTTGAGAACGAGCAATGATATTGACTTTGCCATTATTTAATTGTATACATAATACAATTTGTAACAAATGGTTTATATTTGACATAATCTAGTTTTAGAGCGGATATATTTTGTAAGTACCATTCCATCAATAACCAAACCATATCTTTTATATTTGAATATTTCGTTTTTAAATTTTTTTCAATTAAAATGTTTTCAACCGAAATAATAAAGTAATTTCTATAATATAATACATAATTTTATAATTTTATTATCAACTTAGTTTTTAGAAGAATGTATGTACTGTACATACGTATATGAATAAGGTTCAACTGAACACCCAAGTCCCACATATTCAAATTCCATTAATAGCTTATACATCAACAATCCCAATTTCAAATCTCTTTAAATAATTAAAATGCTTTTCAATCTTAAAATAATGTTTGTTTGAATTTTACAGCTAAAGTTTGTTTCGATGAAAATTTGGTTATTTGAAAAAAACTAAATATAAAGTTTTCAAGACCACAAATGGGAAGTTATCAGTGTGGGTCGCACCCAGCCTCTTTTTTCACATCTGTTTTTAAAACTTAAAATCATTTTATAGCGTTTTCACATTTTTTTTTCAATTTTTGTAAAAGGGGCGTTTTTTTGTGGGCGTGTCGTCAATTTTTGTTTTTAAACATATCAACTATCATTCTAGAAGCAATCGTGAACAATTTCAAGTCCGTAGATTTGATAGTTTATTTAATGCCACGCTTAGTGGTGTTTTGCCCCAGTGTGCGCCGGCGCAAAATCCTCACCAAACGGTAACTTTTTGGGGATGTCTTGTTACCTGGTGATTCTCGTGTGGGTGGCATCCCATGTACGGCAATTTTGTTTGTTAACTCAGCTATTCACCCAAAAATACACCTCGCCTCAGCCAAAATTGGGGTCATAGTTCAACCTCTCCGAAGCATAGTCCGTGAATAAACTGCGTTGTTTATGGTTCCTACGTCAAATAGAAGTCTGCGAAAGGCTGAGCTCTTGTGCACGGCGAGGAATCGATTGCTTCGGATTCTGCTCTACACTTTCACGGAACTTGGCGATGTTCTCGGCCGATCTTGCGTTCCTCTAAAGTAAGAATTTCGGCTTACCGAGCTGATTACCGACCGGTAGTCTCAAATTTGGCAAAAAAAACTTTGAAGAGTCCACTGTCAAGGGCCACCACGTCTACCGTAAAATGACCACAATGCGCCCAAAGTTTGCACACTCATTTTGATAATAAGGTTTTATCATTTGGACGTGCTGTTCCATCGTGTAACTTGTCATGGTGTAACTGAATAATAAACAACATATTTGACAAAAGTCACCAAAACAACATGGCCGCCACATACCGCCAAGATCTACCAGGACCTCTTGTTCCTTAAAAATATTCGTCTAATTTGTCTTACCAAACTTTATCTTAACACAAAATTAAGCATAGGGCTTAAAATAAAATAGATTCCATGATCTGTGACACCCGCAATGATTGGAAGGCTTTCTGATGACAATATGATTATCTCTGTTTGTGTTGCTTATCCTGAAACTGAGGATAGAACTCCTTAAACCCTTAAATTAAAATCATAGCATAGTTTCCATTTAATTCCAATCAAGGATAAAATAAAAATAAAATGAGAAGACAAAAAAAGCATAATACCCACCAACAGCTATCATCGTCTTCTTAGCCATAAGGGCCAACTCTCACGCAACCGCCCGCCCTCCTCCTCAATGGATCAAGTAAAGATTGGTTTTGCCGATTATATTTTTCTGTCTGAAGTCCTTTTCTTATTCTTTGCCGATACCCTGTTATTTGGTGGAAATTTTAATCTTCATTTTAATTAAAAATCTTCCAAAGGCTTATGGGACATCTCTTCCAGATCGCCAACTAGCTAACTCGCCAGGCAAATAATTGTGTTCTCGCAATTTGAATGCGTTTGAGTGATAACCGGATAACGCAAGCTATGGCAAAGGCGGGTGATGAAGATGATGATGGCCTTTGTCAGTGACAGCAAGTGCGGTAAGACGACGACGCCGACGGAGCGTCCGGAGATGCTCCGGTAGTCCGGTGTTGATATCCTCTGGACAGTAAGTAGAAAGCAATTTCCGAAAAGGGTTAAATGAAAGTAAATAAATAAAAAATGCGATAAAAATCCCTGAGAGAAGGGTTAACAGTGTCTTCGGATTCGTTAAGCGTTAACAAATTGTTTTTTTGATTTTCCTCGTCAATGATTCGATGATATCGCGAGGAGCTGGACTTTGCCATCGATATTTTTTTACTCCAGAGTTTGGGCGCTGATGGAGACAACCTTGGTTGGAAATCAGCGGTTAAGTGCTTGAAATGGCGATGCTTTTGCTCAAACGGAGAGTGCGACGGGGCTTCTGCGTTTTAATTGGAAATATACCGGCTGTAGCGGGTTAAAAATAATGCCGCCCTGCTTCCTCTCGCTTGCTTAAGAGCGCAGTGGGGTTGCAGTGACGACTCTGATGACAAAAAAGAAAATTAATCCTTGTTGTTGCTGGCGGTTGCTCGCTGAAGTAATTAATATTCCGTGAAGGGTCGATTTGACGGGCAAATTGTTTTTGTCAGTTTTTTTTTTCTGTTTTATTTATTTCATGCTGTTTTCATTAACCTTCTCTGAGGATTTTGTCCTCCTTTATATTGACATTCTTTTGCACTGGGTTGGTGTGTACGTGGACCTATCTCTTTCCAGGTTTTTTTTTTTTTTGGAAATGGTGCGATACTGATATCCTGGCGAGGACTATCAAAATTTCAGTATTTGTTTTGTCATTTTCCTTCTAATTATTATTAATCTCAGGTCTCCTTTTATATTGGCATGAGTTGAGATATTTTTTTGAAGGAAAGAGGACGACAACACCTCGTTTATCGGAAATGTGTGTGATACCTATGCATGCATATTAAATCATTCATTGGTATCACTTAGGGGCAATAATTTCGACTTTGAATAGAATGAATAAATGGAATCAATATAATAATTGCTGTTGGATTAGTGCCTTTGGCCTGTCTTAATCCGTAAATTTTACAGTCCCAAATGTAATTATCACTTAAATGTTAGGTATTATCATTCGACTCGGTGGATGTATAAAATATAAATGAATTTTCGAATCAAATTAACATTGTTTTTAGTCTTAATGTCCGTTTTTACCTATGCACAATGGTATATCGAGTATAGAGGTCATAGATCATAGGTTTAAAATATTGATGCTGGAATTATCGCGCAAAAGTGCGTTAATCTGTTTACCATAAAATTAACATATAACCTCATAGTATTAAAATTCAAACTGAATTGCTAAAACAACACTTGCCATTTTATTTTTTAGAAGTAAAAATTAGTTTTTTTTATTGTTATCAATGCACTCTAATTATTTAAGTTTCATATTTCTTGGAATTTCGTTTTTCATTTGAAACATTTGGCAATACGAGGAAGCCAACTCTGACAGTCTCAACTGGTCAATATGCTTTCTCAATAGTGACGATATGATCTCAATTTTAATTATTAATAGAATGAGAAACTTTATCCGGAATATGATAAAATCCATCAAACCCAAAGAAAATGGATGGTTTGGTTTTAGCTGTAAGTAAGCTCTATGGGTTAGAAATGTTAAAAGTTATAAGGCCAATCCCACTAAGAAAAACCGGAATAAGTTCAAGCAAGCTAGAAAGACCTCTAACAGAAAAAAATAATACAATAATAATACAAAACGATTGCATGGGACTATTCTTCTTTCGTTCTCATACAGTTGCTAGAGTACTGAAAGATCTCGACATTCACGAATCCGCTGGCCCAGATAGTATCTCTCTCTGTAAGCGTAAGGTTTTCCATCTGTCTTACTCTAATTTTCTTTATCCGATTGGATGAAAAGTAGCACTCGTCCAGCCGCCAGTCCCTAAAAATACCGAACCTTCTTCTTCCTCTAATTTTCATCCAATTGCACTTTACGTCCTTTTTTTCCAAGGTCATGGAAACGAAATATCTTGAAGAATACTAGCTTCTCAATGACCGTCAAGGCTTTCGTAGCAATGGCTTCACTAGTGATCTGATAGTATATTACACCGAACAGTGGAATTACGTTGTACCTACATAAATATCGCTTTGGTGAAAGTAAGATTATTACGGTATTAAGTTCTCTTTTCGAAAATGCGTGCATTTGATATCGGTAAATCTCTTCTTCCTTTTCCTTTTGGACTACTCTTGTATTGGACAGTTTCAAGACTGATATTTATGAAATAAATACAAGTGTGCCCCAGGGGTCCGATTTGTCTCTTATTCTCTTTCTCGTATTCATCAATGAGATTTTGAATCCATTAATTTTTACTTGCGACTTATAGGTACTATAAGGCAAGTTATGCATTCGTAAAATAAATCGAACTCGAGATTTATAAAAGTTGACATAACGATGATAGCGAAGAGCAAAAAAGTCGGTCTCGCAATTCTGTCTGTCTGTCGGTTGGACTACAGCCTAAACGGCTTGGCCGATTTTCGTTAAACTTGGTAGTTGTCGTTTGAATTTTTTCCCCCAACACGTTTTTTTTTTCCTTTTTCTTAAGACAAAAAATAACGGTACCTCTCATCAGATTTTTTTTTTCGAAATTGTATAAATATTTTTTATTTCAAAAACTTTCCACAGATTTCTTTAAAAAAAAATTCAAAAAATTTAATTTAGTTAGAGCTAGCTAATGGTTAAAAAAAAATTTGCAAAAAATTGTTATTTTTGGCCCCCCCCTTGGAACCATTTTATTTTTTGGTTTTTGATTATCTCAAAAACGGTACGACGGATTTTAATCATTTTTTTTTCGCTTAAGGTCCCCAATAGTTTGAATATTATTGTGAATTCAAATTTTCAAAAAATAAGTTTTTGGATTTTTAAAAAAATTAAAATTTTTTTTTTTTGAAAACTCAATATTTCAAAAACACCATGCCCGATTTTTTAAAACTTGATAAATAAAAGTTTCTTAATATAATCTACACGAAATAAGAAAACAAAATTATTTTACCTAAAAATAACCGTACCCTCCATACAAAAGTTACAAAATGGTTTTCGAAAATCGTATATTTCTCGAAAACGGTTCCGATTCCGAGAATTTTGCTAAAATTTTTTTTCTTTCCATCAATTCTTACGATCTATAATTTAAAAAGAGGCTGGGTGCGACCCACACTGATAACTTCCCATTTGTGGTCTTGAAAACTTGTAATAATTACGAAGGTTGGTAGGTACATATTATATACTGAATTATAGATTTCCGTGTTTTTTAATATATCTGTGTTCCTACACCTAAGAAAACCTTGAGTAGAATTTTACCTACATCTTTTTCATGGATAAAAAGATATTGTGACGTTTTCTTCAATTTCACCATAGCTATTAATGGAATTTAAATATGTGGGACTTGGGTACAACTGAACAACCTTATTCATATACGTACATATGTACAGTACATACATTCTTCTAAAAACTAAGTTGATAATAAAATTATAAAATTATGTATTATATTATAGAAATTACTTTATTACTTTTTTCAAAAATGACTTTTTGATGAGGAAATATACTATATGTTAAGGGCCATGTTTTGTCCTGGGTTTCGCCAACCTATTATGCATGAAAAGGAAACTAGAGTACAAATAAAAAAATTTATCAACTGCCATTTTTTCTCATTAAAATAATGTTTCTTCCTGAAATTTGTATTATCCACCGAAAAATTATGCTAAGCGATATTAATAAAGATCTCATTGTCGTGAGCAACAAAAACTTTTGTTAGATGTCACTTAGTGTAACCAAAATTGACTCTTAGCACAATATGATTCAACTAGAACTTTCTTCGTTTTTTTCGTTTCCTGAACAATTTTAGAAATGTCGCTTAGTATACATTCTTACGGAAAGGTATCGATGTATAAAACAACATACTTTAGAAGGCACTATCGGTGTTCCTTCCCAAGAAATTCGACTTGAAATACAATTTTAACTAGTTTTTATTAGAATTTTTAATAATTTTTTTAAAAAAAAAAAAACTATTAATTCAATATTTGTCAACATTTTACCAATTGTACAAAATTGTACTATGTATAAAATAAACTAAATCAGAAGTCAATATCACTACTAGTTATCGAGAAATTTGAGTCGAAAAACAATTTTTACCAATTTTCAATAGAATTTTATATAGTTTTTATTTTTTGTAAAAAAACTGTAAACTGATTTTTTTGGAAATTTCCACCAGTTGTCAAACACATTATTTTTCGTAAAATAAAATTATTTTGAGTTTCAAATTGTTTTCCGTTCTTAGAATATCTGGGTTATGAAATTTTTTTTTTCAGTTTTTTTTTGTTTAAAAAAATAACGGTATGTTCATTTTTTTCCAAATTCATACCAAATATATGTATGACCTTATAATGAGTACATTAAATTTTATTTGAAATCAATAGTATTATTTTTTCGTGAGATATTTGAAACTAACCAAAATTTTTACTTTTTGTTAAAACCGTTATAGTGAAAAAACTACTCACTGAATTTTAATAAACGCCCTTTCAGCCTCTTTTGAAGTTATTATCTATCAAACAAAATTTATTTGAAGTCGATACCTTTACTCGTTCTTGAGATATCGACGACGAAAAATGGTACGAGAACGTACGGACGTACGAACGTACGAACGTACGTACACACACACACACAGACATCTCTCTAAAAATGATTGATATAGCCTCTAGGGACCTTGAAACGTCGAGAAATGTCAAAAATTCTAATTTGACAAATCGGACCGATTACAATAACTCCCTATGGGAAGTTAATAAAAACAATTTTGAAAATAAGATATTACTGACTGTATCTACATAGAACGATTTTTTCGAATTTTGAATTTCTCATTATCGGATTTTAATGAACTGTTTTGTAGGCAAGCTTCTAAAAAGTTTAAGAAACATTGCATTTCAAAACTTAAAAAAAAAAATATTTTTTTGAATTTTGAAAAAAAAATCTAGTTTTTTCTCAAAAACGGATTAATATTTTTATTGTAGATTTAATTTTTAGTCGAACATCGATAAATACTTAAAATTGGCGCTCCAAAATTTTTTCCTAAAAATGTTTTAAAAATTTTGTATATAAAAGCTTATTTTTTTAAGAAACCAATTCAACGAATTTTAATTTTGTTCGTGCATAAAATAATTTTTCGTGCATAAAATAATTGTGCTTAGCTCGAACTGCTAAAGGAGTTGTTTTAGTTATTTAAAAAATGAATTTTATCTTTAAGAGCAGTTTTCTCTAATAACATTCATTTTTGAAATTCTTAGTCTTTTATACATAGGACCAAGTTCGTGCGACCCAAGTCGTGCATTTTATTTTCCTTGTGTTTGAAAAAGACAAATTAATAAATTTAAGATAAGAATCTAACAATTATTCTATTCGTTAGGGACTCGTTCGCTTACAAAAAGAATTTACGATGTTGTGTTAATTTATTTGAACTAGGTAGAGGGTAGAGCCCGCCTGACTCGTTGCCTTTTCAGCTCATCCGGTGGCATTCGTTTCGTTCCATGAGACCTTCCGTCTACATTTTAAAGTAATAATTGAATCTCGGGAGCCGTTCCACTCGAAGAATTGCTTCAAACCTATATTTTTCGCTTTTGCGAAATCCTTGCTAAGTACACCAATAGTTGATGGTACCAGTCATTGTTGCAGCATACATGAGAGTGTTACGCATTCTAATTTTTTTTTTTATAATTAGCGCGCCCACAAGGGGTTATTAATACCCTTAAAATGATTTACACAGTACGAGCATTAGGAAAACAAGGAGGGGTTTAAAAGGAGATACCGATGCACATTAGTTTTAAATTTTTGAGCATTACAATGGGAAGGAAAAATAGAGCTGGGTAAAGCATTCCACATTCGCGTAGTCCTGCTAAAGAAAGAATCTCTGTATTTCACAGTACGTTCGAAGGTGGACTCAAGGGTAAACTGATGAGCATTCCTAAAAGCGCGAGTATTGCGGTTAAATTGCTTAAGGGGAGGAATGCAACTGGCTATTTCGCTAGAGCATTGTCTATAGAAGGAACGGTAAAATAATGAAAGACAGACTTCTATCACCTATCATTTTTAAAGCTCTTTTTTGGATTCTATCCAAGAGACTCAAGTGTGTTGTGCACCTGTTCAAATATGGTAATTGTACTCAAGCTTTGGATGAATATAAGCCTTAAAACACAAAACATTCCATGAGACCAATCTTTTTCGTTCTCATACAGTTGCTAGAGTACTGAAAGATTTCATAATACACAAATCCGCTGGCCCGCATAATTATCCCCCATTGTTCTGAAGATACGTCAACGCTCGCACTATGATACTGTTCTACTCTATACTTGTCTCTATCCAATAATGAAAAGTAGCACTCGTCCAGCCGCCTGTCCCGAATTTTCTGCTTACTCTAACTATCATCCAATTGCGGTTACGTCTCTTCTTTCCAAAGTCATGGAAACGATGATAAATTATCAGCTTAAAAAATATCTTGAAGAACGAAAGCTTTTCAATGACCGTCACAACTTTCGTAGCAATAGGTTCACTGGTGATCTGATGGTATATCTTACTGAACAGTGGAACAAATTTGTACATCGCTTTGATGAAAGTAAGATTATTAAGATTATTGCGTTCGTTATTTCAATATAATTTGATAGACTTCAGTATTAAGTTCTCTTTTTTGAAAGTACGTGCATTTCATAACGGTAATTCTCTTCTTCATAGAATTAGAAATTAGCTTTTGGACTACTCTTTACAAGTGGTATTTGACAGTTTCAAACTTAATATTCATAAAATAAATACAGGTGTGCGGTGTGCCTCAGGGATCCGATTTGTTTCTTATTTTCTTTCTCATATACATCAATGATCTACCGTCTGAAATTTTGAACTCCATAGCGAAGACCAAAAAAGTGGGTCTCGCAATTCTGTCTGTCTGTTCGATTACAGCTAAACGGCTCGGCCGATTTTCTTCAAACTTGGAAGATATGGGTTTTAATTTGTTACCCCCGGATGTTTTTTGATTTGATTTTTGAAGACCAAAAATAGCGGATTTTTTTTCGAAATTTTATAAATATTTTTTTTTCTCTAAAACTGTCCCCACGATTTAAAAAAAAAAATTCAAAAACTTAATTTGGTTAAACCTAGGTATTGTTGAAAAAAAATTTCCAAAAAATGAGAAGTTTTGGTACCCCCCTTGGCACCATTTTTTTTGTTTTTGATTTTCTCAAAAACGGTACCACCGATTTTGATCAGTTTGACTATTATTGTGTATTCAAAAACTTTCAAAAATTTTTTTGAAAACACAATATTTCGAAAAGCCCATGCTCGCTGTTTTCAAAACTTGATAAATAAAAGTTTGAAAAAATAATCTACAAGATATAAGAAAAATAACTTCATTTTACCTAAAAATAACGGTACCCTACATACAAATGTTATAAAATGGTTTTCGAAAATCGTATTTTTCTCGAAAACGGTTCCGAGAATTTTGCTTAAATTTTTTTCTTTCTATTACTTTTTAATATCTGTAATTTAATAAAAAAAATTTTAAAAACAAGATATTACTGACTGTACCTACCATAGAACGATTTTTTAAAATTTTGAATTTCTCATTATCAGCAAAACGGGTTGTAATGAAATTTTGTAGAGAGAAGCTTCTAAAAAGTTTAAAAAACACTGCACTTCAAAACTTTAAGAAAAATATTTTTTTGAATTTTTACAAAAAAAATCAATTTTTTGTTTTTTTTTTTTTGAAAATTCAATATCTTGAAAACAGCTTAATACTTTTTTTTGTAAATTTAATTTTTATTCATACAATAATAAAAACTTCAAATTGGCGTACCATTATTTTTTATATATAAAACCTTGTTTTTTAAGAAACCACTACAAAGACTTATAATTTTTACTTGCGATATAGGTACTATAGGGCAAGTTCTGCATTTGGAAAAAAAATCGAACTCGAGATTTTGATCAAAGTTGACATTACGATGATAGCGAAGACGAAAAAAGTGGGTCCGGCAATTCCGTCTGTCTGTCTGTATGTATGTCTGTATGTCTGTATGTCTGTATGTCTGTATGTCTGTACCTCTCACTACAGCGTAAACCACTGGACCTTTTTCTTTCAATCTCCGAAGTTAAGAGTCTTCGGTGATTCCCTAGAGGAGAAATTGAAATTTTTTTTTAGCTCCAAAACTAAGGGTACCCCCCATACACCCGTAATGCAAAATCTTATTTATCTCGAAAACGGCTCTAACGATTTTGATAAAAAAAAATTAGGTGTGACATTATAGACATGGACTATATTTTGGTCAAAAAAAAATTTGGGGGGAAATGTTAATAGGGGTACCTGCCATAGAACGGTTTTTTTGATTTTCGAATTTCTCACCAACGGCTCCAACGATTTTAACCAAAATTTTTATGCAGAAGCTGCTTTGCATTTGAAAAAATATGAACTAAAAATTTTTTCGAAAAAATAGTTTTTGGATTTTTAAAAAAATAATAAAATTTTTTTTTTGAAAATTGATTATCTTGAAAACCGATAAGCGATTAAATTTTTAAATTACGTTTAAAAATGTATTTTATTAAATAATAACAATTTGCATATCAATTTTTTTTATAAAAATTTTAAGGAAAATTTAGTACACAAAAAACATGTTTCAGTGTGTCTGTATGTCTGCACTTCTCACTACAGCCTAAACTACCGGAGGTATTTTCTTCAAACTCGGTAGTTAAGGGTCTTCGGAGATTCCCTAGAGGAAAAATTGAAATTTTTTTTTAGCTCCAAAACTAACGGTACCCCCCCATACACCCGTAATGCAAAATCTTATTTATCTCAAAAACGGCTCTAACGATTTTGATAAAAAAAAATTAACTGTGATATTATGGACATGGACTACATTTTGGTCAAAAAAAATTTTGGGGCAAAATGTTATTAGGGGTACCTACCATAGACCCGTTTTTTTAATTTTCGACTTTCTCATTAACGGCTCTAAGGATTTTAACCCAAAATTTTAAGCAGGAATCCCCTTAAGTTTAAAATAATATTGTATATAAAAATATTCGAAAAAATATTTTTTGGGTTTAAAAAAAAAAAAAAAAAATTTAAATCAATATCTTCAAAACCTATGAACGATTATTTTTTGAAATTATTTCCCAAAATCAATATTATTAAATACTTTAAATCCGCATCCCACATTTTTTTCTTGACAAATTTTAGAGAAATTTCTTACATAAAAAATGTATTTAATAATAAAACGATTTTTTAAGGTTTATTTGCATAAATTCATACTTTTCCGGAAGCCAGAGGGCAATTTTATGCATTTGAACATTATTATCTCACATTAAATCCATGTTTTATATTTATAAAATGTATCTTAAATTCCAAAGAACTTTTACATAAGAGCAAGTTCGTGCGATCCAGTCGTGCATTTTATTTAAAACTTAAGGGCAACCTAAAGTTTTTATTACTGTACGAATACAAATTAACCCGTTTTCGAGATATCGAATTTCCCAAGAAAAAATAATTTTTGTTTTCAAAAATTCAAAAAAATTAATTTTTTTAAGTTTTTATTTGCAAGGTCTATCAAACTTTTAAGGTACTAGTACGGTCTAGAATGCCAAAAAAACGCACGATTTTTGGGAATTTTATTCTCGGAAACTTTATTAGGTAATAAAATAGTTTTTTTTTTAAATAATGAATACATGCGTCAAGAGTACAAAAAAAATCAGGATTTGTTGGACTGAAACAAAGAAAGCAAAGTGGATTATTAAAAAGAAGGTTTCTTACGAGACCAATTTACCACAATTTGTTTAAAAAATCAAAAACAAAAAAAAAAACATTTTTGTTCGCAATTTTTTTGTTCATAACTTTTTGGTCAAATTGTGGTTAATTGTCTTAGAAAACATAAAATCAATCAAGATGCAACAAGTTTTTTGAAAATCGGTTCAGTAGATCCGGAGATTAACTGTCCGCAATGGGACCATGTATTTTTTGATGAGTCGACGTTTGCGCCCTCTATAATTCGGCCAAAATTCGAAAATTAAAAAAAAAAAGTGTTTGTACTCTTGACGCATGTATACATTATTTAAAAATATGTTATTACCTAATAGGGTTTCCGAAAAAAAAAAATTGCAAAACTCCTGCGTTTTTTGGCATTCTAGACTTTACTAGTACCTTAAGAAACTTCTCTATAAAATTTTTTATTAAAATCCGTTATACAGATATTGATAATTTCAAAATTTGAAAAAATAATTCTATGGTACAGTCAAATTTTTTTTTTATTAAATCATAAGTAGATCGTAAGAATTAATCGAAAGAAGGTAAATGTTATCAAAATTCTAGGAGCTGTTTTCGAGAAAAATACGATTTTGAAAACTATTTTTTAACATCTTTTGTATGGTGGGTACCGTTATTTTTAGGTAAAATACATTTTGTTTCTCACATTTTATGTAAGGTAATAAAAAAATTTTATTTTTCAAGTTTTACAAAAAACGAGCATGGGGCTTACGAAATATTGAGTTGTGAAAAAAAATTCAATATTTTTTAAAACTAAAAAAAATATAAAATTTAAATACACAATAATAGATATTCAAAATCTTGGGGAACTTAAGCTTAAATTATTAAAATCGTTTGTAACGTTTTTGAGGAAATCAAAAGCACAAAAAAATGGCTCTAAGGGGGTACCATTAACAACCATTTTTCTAAATTTCTTGTCAGCCATTACCTATGACAGGTATCGTTTTTTTATGTCTTTAAAAAATGAAAAAAAAAACGTGTGGGGGGAAAAATACCAAATTTAAAGAAAATTGGAGGACGCCTTAAAAGACTGTAGTCGAAAAGACAGAATTGCGAGACCCACTATTTGGTCTTCGGAATCATTTTAATGTCAACTTTGATCAAAATCTCGAGTCCGATTTTTTTTCCAAATGCAGAACTTTCCCTAAACTACGTGTACCGTGTACATATATCGCAAGTAAGAATCATGTTGTAAAAGTTTACTTTTTAAAAATAATAATAGATAAAATTTGGTACCTCTATTTAAAATCCATTCCTTTTTTACGCTGAAGCAGAATTTAAGAAATTGAATTAATTAACGTGGCTTTTCCTTGACACAAGTTTTAATTTTTTATAAATTTATTTAAATCCCAAGAGACTATAGATTTTAAAATTTCACTTTTGGCAGTTAAAATATCACTCATCTGTATATGTTAAGAATTATAGAAAACAAATTTCGTTTTCCTTTATTTTTAGGTAGCAGTTGCTGAGGATTGAATTCAGACTTCCGGTTCCAAGAGATAGCTGCTACAAAAAATATAAAACGGTTAATGTTTGAAAATTTAAAAACTAAAAATCCCAATATTTTTTTCTTTCTACATTTTCTTTGTATACATAAGAAAATATGTGTATGCTTTTTTACAAAATAATAATCAACATTTTTTTTGTAGAGCTTGTTGAGGTGAATTTTGATTTTAAAAAGACTCCGAACAAAACTTATTTATGTATTGGCTGATTTGTAAAAGCTTTGAAGAGTACATTATAAGCTTTTAGGAGCTGCTATAAAATATAATAGGATATTTACAAGAAGAACATTTTAACGTTCTTTAATAATATACTTCCTCTTTTAAATTGTTTACAGATACTGTTCAAATCGAAATAGAGATTTTCATAAAATTTGTCATTATAGTGATAGGGAAGAAGAAAAACAAGGGTCTCGGAATTCTATCGGTCAGTCGATTTGACTACAGACTAAGCAGAACGGCCAAATTTCTTTATACTTAGTAGATAGCATTTATACATTTTCCCCCACACGTTTCCTTCAAGACCAACAAAACCGATACCTGACATGAATTTCTTACTCCCGACTTATAGGTGCTATACATGCAGTTAGGCTTTCGTAAAAAAAATCGAACTAAAAATTTTTATCAAAGTTGTCATTAAGATGATAGCGAAGACGAAAAAAGTGAGTCTCGATGGATTCTGTCTGTTTGTTCGACTACAGCATAAACGGCTCGGTCAATTTTCTTGAAACTTCATAGGTAGATATCATTTTAAATTTTCACCCCACACGTTTTATTAAAAATTACGCTACATGCCAAAAATTTGTAAATAATTTTTTTTTCGCAAAAACTGTTGCACAGATTTAAAAAAAAAATAAAAAGATTTCATTTAGTTGGACCTAGGTAGTGATTGAAAAAAATCCCTCCTTGGAACCATTTTTTTTTGTTTTTGATTTACTCAAAAACGGTTCAACCGATTTCGATCATTTATTTTAAGTTAAAGCTCTCCAAATGTTTGAATATTACTGTGTAGTAAAATTTTTCAAATATTTTTTTTTTTTTTGATTTTAAAAAAAAAATCAAGTTTTTTTTTCAAAACTTAATATTTCGAAAACCCCATGCTCGATTTTTTTTTAAATTTGACAACTAAAAGTTTCTTAATACAATCTTCAAGATGTGAGAAAAAAAATGTATTTAACATAAAAATGATGGTACCCACCATACAAATGTAAAAAATAGTTTTCAAAAATCATATTTTTCCCGAAAACGGACACTAGAATTTTGATATTTTTTTTTATATTTCGATTATTTCTTAGATTCTTAATCTAATAAAAAATAAAATGCACGACTGGATCGCACGAACTTGCTCTTATGTAAAAGTACTTTGAAATTTAAGATACATTTTACAAATATAAAACATGGATTTTGAGATAATAATGTTCAAATGCATTAAATTGCAATGTGAGATGCAAATTTTAAGTATTAAATAATATTGATTTTAGGAAATAATTTCAAAAAATAATCGTTCAGAGGTTTTGAAGATATTGATTTAAAAAAAAAAAAATTTCAAAACATCCCAACAAATATTTTTTCGAATATTATTATATGCAATATTATTTTAAACTTAAGGGGACTCCTGCTGAAAATTTTGGGTTAAAATCCTTAGAGCCGTTAATGAGAAAGTCGAAAATAAAAAAAAACGGGTCTATGGCAGGTATCACTAATAACATTTTGCCCCAAAACCCTAAACTACCGAGATTGAAAAAAATAGGTCAAGTGATTTAGCCTGTAGTGAGAGGTACAGACATACAGACACACTGAAACATGTTTTTTGTGTACTAAATTTTCCTTAAAATTTTTATAAAAAAAATTGATATGCAAATTGTTAGTATTTAATAAAATACATTTTCAAACGTAATTAAAAAATTTAATCGTGTATCGGTTTTCAAGATATTGAATTTTCAAAAAAAAATTTATTATTTTTTTAAAAATCCAAAAACTATTTTTTCGAAAAAATTTTTAGTTTATATTTTTTCAAATGCAAAGCAGCTCCTGCATAAAATTTTTTGTTAAAATCGTTAGAGCCGTTGGTGAGAAATTCGAAAACTAAAAAAACCGTTCTATGACAGGTACCCCTAATAACATTTCCCCCCAAATTTTTTTTTGACCAAAATATAGTCCATGTCCATAATATCACACTTAATTTTTTTTTATCAAAATCGTTTGAGTCGTTTTCGAGATAAATAAGATTTTGCATTACGGGTGTAGGGGGGTACCGTTAGTTTTGGAGCTAAAAAAAAAAATTTCCCTTAACTACCGAGTTTGAAGAAAATACCTCCGGTAGTTTAGGCTGTAGTTCGAGGTACAGACATACAGACATACAGACATGCAGACATACAGACGGAATTGTCGGACCTACTTTTTTCGTCTTCGCTATCATCGTAATGTCAACTTTGATCAAAATCTCGAGTTCGATTTTTTTTTTTTCCAAATGCAGAACTTGCCCTATAGTTACGGTGACCATATTTCTCAAAGTAAAACCCGGGACATACTTTTTTTCACTTTTATTTTGTAAGAAATCAACAAAAATCTCAAAAACAAAAGAATACTAAATCCCAGCACAAAATGCTTAGAACTAAACAAAACCTTCATTTTTTTAAATATTCAGTCTTTCTTTACCAAGACTTTGAAAAATAAACATTAATCACACATTGTCCAAGAGATTATTGTTTGTTTTTTTTCCTAACAAATTTTTTAGATGATATTACCATTTTCTTTAAAATATTTTTTTAAATTCCTGGTAGATTAAATTATAATTTAATTTTACCATTAACATGGCTATGGAAGTTCCAAGTTCCAAAACTCAGTTGCGTTTTTTCATTTGTTCAAATATTGTTCATTATGGAAAAGACTCTTTCGGTTGGACCATTTGAACCTGGAAGACACAAGTCGAACTCTTCAATAAATAAAAGATTTTTGAAGTTTATATTTTGTTTACGAAATTGCTCTAAAATTTCTCTCCATTTTTGGGGCAACAGTAGTTTTGGTTTCTGTCCATTTTGTTATAATTTATTAGGTTAAGAATGATTTTAGACAAACAAATTCGTCAAACAAGTTTTAATCATTCCTATCAGCTTTTGGTTGAGAAAAGATAACCAAGATTCTATTTCTGGCCAGTTAGTAATGTTTTGAAAATATACCCAACTAAAAACTTCAAGTTCTTTGAAAGATACATCCCACTGGTTTAAGTATTCTTAACACGTTATGTAAAATTGTTGAATATTTGCTTTCCATTCGTGTTGAGTAATTAATTTTTGTTCGACTTTTTCCTATCAATTTAATATTTTTCTTCTTCAACTTTAGAAATGCAAATTTCTGGCAAATTGTAAAATGTTAATTCTTTTAAGGGATTAATTTGTTTTATTATTATTTAACTAGCTTAGCTATTGAGAGTAAGGTATTCAGTCTTTTTTTTCAATTTTTCTACGCGAACAGTGTGGATTTTGATGATGACAACTTTTATATCTATTGGAGAACATTCAACTCCAGTTTGTTTACAGTTATTTAAAACGTGAGCAGCACAATTAACCCCAATGAGATCGATACCGGTTACAGCTTGAAGTTTTTTCTTGCTGGCCCGCCAAAACTACAGTTTACGTTGCCATATTTTTTAAAATGATGCCAGATGGTTCCCCTGGAAGATTTTCAAAATCTAAAATCTTTACAACGATACCTTGTTGTGGTGTAAAATAACGAATTAAGAGCGGACACAGTTTTGTACAGCTATGATTGGAACAATCAGAAAAAATACGGTCACAAAACTTACTTTCCATAGAGAAGTTTTATTTTCTTCGATGGAATTAGGTGCAACAATATTGCACAAAAGATCACATTTTGTGAGTGTAAGGAAATACATTTGATCAAAACAACTTTTTATAAGTTTCGATGCGCAATAATTAAACCTGAATGAGTGGTTATGTTATATCGTGTGGTAAGCCCAGGTGCTTTCATTAAATGCATTCTTCTTTCCAGGTCCTTGAAAATTTGATGAACTAAAAAATCATTGTAAACTTTCGCTTGAAGCGGCAGCAATGTCGGATTCTTTGTGTTTTTTTGTTTTGCTTTTAAGTGCTGTTCAATATCACCACTGCGTTTTGAAAACGTATAAGCGATTTTTGAACAGGTTACTATCTATATTGGGTTTTTCCATTTTTTTCTTTGTATGAAGAAAAATTTCTTCTGAAGATCATCGTTGAATTCACATTTTTTCTTTGGAGTTATTTTACAAATTTGTAAATTTATTGTAAATAATTAAGAGAATTAAATTCCATTTTTTGAACCAGTTTATGCTCAAATTTTTTCTTTAATTCGGTAGAAGTACATAAGCTTATATTTTAAAAAATGATGATTTATATATTTCAAATTTGTGCATTGTTTCCTTTTTGTGAATACACATTTCGAAAAGCATCTAACAGCTCAGCTAAAATAAAATTTAAAATTTTGAACGTTATTCGAATAATAAAAATATATGAAAATACGGGACAAACCCGTGACAAAATATCAAATACGGGACAGTTGTACGGCCCGGATTTCCTTAAAATTTAGGCAGGACAAACGAGTAAAATACGGGACTGTCCCGGGAAATACGGGACGGATTGTCAGCGTACCTATAGTACCTACATACAGTGACGAGCAAAAATGGTCAAATGATTTCGGTTTTTTGAAAAATTGATTTAAGTAAGGATTTCTTAATAGAATTAAAATCTTTTTTTATTTTTTTTATTTCGTTTATTTAACTCACATTTATTATTTATAATAAAATTTTCAAAAAATAATATACTACATATGTATATACAAAAAAAAAATAATAATAATTCTCTGGTTTTGTCCAATTATGCACGTTTTAGTTTCAAGAGATTTAACATAGTTTGTTCATTGAGAGATGTTCCCCTCTTTTGGGCTTTGTTTGTTTTAACAAGTAACAGTTAAGATAATTTTATTTGTTGATAGTTTGCTGTGGGTAAATCGTTCATTTTAAAACGTGTAAAGCTGATTGTCAAAATGAAAAAGAAATTGTAGAAATACCGTCGACTGCGCTATTTTTTTATACTAAAAAGTGGTTAATCATCGCGTGAAGTGACCAAAATTTTGAAAATTTCAAAAACTACTGTGCTTAATATTAAAAAAAATACAAAAACATCGTGTCCCCAATAAAAAAAGGATGGAAACGACTACTTTCTGATTTGGAATCTAGAAGAATGGAAAGAGAGTTGAGAAGTTGTGGGTCCAAAACACCAAAGGAGGCAGTCCAAAGCATAAACAAGCCAGTTAGTGGATGGACTGCATGCCGGGCCCTCAAAAGTATTGGGTTAAACGCTAAAGAGAAACCGAAGAAGCCTCTGCTTTCAGCGGAAAATATTAAAGCCAAGTTAGCTAATGGGATAAAGCATGCAGATGTCTATCGCTGATTTAGTAATTTAAACTTACCGATTTCGATAGATTCACTGAGATTGAATTGAGATTGAACTGATAAATGCCAATTACTTTATTGAACCGGCGTTGAACCTATTTTAATACGACGAAATAGTTGAGTTGTTATCTTGAACCAAGGCTGAACCGAACCATGTTTTAACAACTTACATTATTATGAGCAAGAAAAATTTCTAGTTATTAGTTATGCAGTCTTTCCAGTTCTCTTCTCTAGTTGAAATTAAAACTTGCTGGATTTTTGGTTTGCTCTATATAGTGCATCAACATCTGTTCAAATCAATGGACATTTTGTATTCTTGTACTTCTAATAAAGTTTTGGGACAAAATGAACCAAATATTTAAGATTATAGATTTATTTTCGACGTGGAAACGCACGAAATATAAAATAGAGCCTTTTGACAGTTCTCTTAAATGCACAGTGCACACTCTCTAGGTCAATGAACATCGAACAAATTTAATAGTTTGAAATGTTTGCTTATGTCAATTGTCAAACCAGCGTACCCACAGGGTCATCTCTATCTATCTATAACAGATCTTTTGCCACGTATCCTCATATCCTAGTTTCTAGGCCTTTAAACTCACAAAATTTCTTGCTTAACCTTCACATTTACAAGTTTTTTTTTAACTGCACAGAAATAACAACTGGCAGCAGTAATCAGCAAATTCCTGAATGTGTTCATTTATACCAGTTTTAATAAATAGCTCGTAAGCTTGGTTGAAGGGTACAATGCCAACGAAGAACAAAGATTACTCTTGAAAGTTTTAACAAAAAAAAAAAAAAAAAAATAGAAAATATGTGACACCATCACAAGAAAGCCTGCTGCTGTGCAGTCACGTGGATCTGGTATGCGATACCAAAAATTAGTTCACCATCCAACTGCTCCACATGACACTTCGAAAACTTTATAGTTCAAAAACTTTATTGTTCAAAAGAATCTACAATCTGCTCCCAGACGCAAATAGCTCATCACAAGCAGAAAGCAACAAAATGCTTAGTTTATGTGACCAGGAATTCTGTTGGTAGATGATCAATGTCATGCGGTCACAGCGCGCAGCACAATCCCTGTCTTCCATCCGCTGTGGCAGCAAAAAGTTCATCCAAGTATGTTATATACGCTTATCTGATGTAACTGAGTGGCAATTTCTAATGCTCTGGTAATCTGCAAAATGTACAACTTAATCTAACCAATGCATCTACATAGAATAACACTCGTGTTACTCGTATATAAGGTGAATGTTCCTGCGAATTCCTTCTGCCAGCCTATCCTGCCAAAGAGCTTAGAGGGGCTTATGTTCTATTTGCTCAGCAGAGACAGCGCTTTAAAATCAGAAACAATGTCAAGCGATGTGATAGTCATTTGCCTAGATCTGCTCTGCATTAGTGTGGGAAATTCTTGGCAACTTGTGTTATAGCACATCGCACATGTGACGCCAAGCGGATGCAAAAACTGGGTGACCATGAAAACGGAAGTGTTCCATTGTGTTAGACATAAACATCTCTGCAAAAAAGAGTTAAGTTTTATTCGAACTTGGCCAACTTCTGTAGATTAACTTGTAGTTTTTGAACTGAATAAGCTTTTGACATTATTGACGGTTGAAATTGAAAGTTTTATATATACATATACCTAAGTCGATACATTAAAATTTTAAGTATTAGTTTCTGTTCGTTTTCCCTTCAGCGTAAGCAAAATGAATAAGGAACCTAGTTTTTACCTGGGATATACAGGGTGTTGCAAAATTAATGACCAATACTTTCGCAAAAAGTCTCTAGAAATTTTCGAGGTTGTGCATTTTATTTTATATTGAACTTAAATGCTTAATTACAAGAAATTTTAAGAAAAAGTTTATTTTTAAACTTGTTTTCCTAGTTTTGAGTTCAAAAACTATTTACTAAAATTATTCAATTTGGTAAGAATCGCATATACGACTGACTAGCTAACGAGAATCTGCTCTTACCATATGTTAAATATAAAAGGGTTTCTCAATTGGTGCGGGTAGAATTTTGAAGTCTGTGGGGACCATGTTGTTTTGGTGACATCTGCAAATTTGTTGTTTATTCTTCAGATGCCAATTTAGCATGGCAAGTAACGTGATTGAACAGGACATTCATATGATAAGACTTTATTAACAAAACGAGAGCGTTGCGCTCATTTAACGGTAGACGTTCGTCGTGACTCTTTCGCAGTCGCCTCTTAAGAGTTTGGTAGAGAAATTTGAGACAAACCGACATTCGTGCTACAACCAAATGTGATAACATCATCGCAGTCTGTGAAAATGTACAGCAGAACCCGATGCAATCGATTTTTCGCCATACTTAAAAAGTCTGAATTTTGCAGACTTCAATCGGGTGAATTTCGCGTTGGGATTTGGGCCTACACCCGTACAATATCAAAACCTAGAAGCTAAAAGTTCATGACCATAGAAAACGCCATTTGTTTGCTGAATAGGCTTCGGACTGTATATAGAAGGTGCCCCAGTTTCGGACGAAAAATCAACTTTAGTGACCAGGTGCATATTTGGATGAATGACTGTGTTAACAAGCAAAATTCGCATATATGAGACGACACCAATCCACATGAGGTTCGCCAGGTGAAAGTGCATCCTCAAAAAATTGCCTTTTGATGTGGATTTTGGCTTTTGATGCACTCTTTCAATATCTGAGTAAAATAGATGGGCTAGGTTTCTTATGGTATGTCCATGAAAATCTTGAAAAAAGTTAGAGAAACGTTGAAAGACATTTTTCAAAGCTTTGATATACGATACAGCGTTGACTTTTGAAAAATAAAATCCACGACTGGGTGGCATGAACTTGCCCTTATGTAAAGATTGGGAATTTGTTTATTACTGTCTGAAAAAAAAAATTAAATTTCCAAAAAAAATATTGACCCATTCTTAAGATATAGAATTTTCCAAAAAAAAAAATTGATTTATTTTTCAAAAATTCAAAAAAAAATTTTTTTTTAAGTTTTCAAATGCAATGTTTTTTAAACTTTTTAGAATTTTTTCTATGGTAGATACAGTCAGTAATATCTTAATTTCAAATTTTTACTTGCGACTTATAGGTACTATAAGGCAAGTTATGCATTCGTAAAAAAAAACCAACTCGAGATTTTCATAGACTACAGCTTAACGGCTCGGCCGATTTTCTTCAAATTTGGTAGATATGGGTTTTAATTTTTTCCCCCGAACGTTTTTTTCTTTTTTTTTTGAAGACCAAAAATAACGGTATCTACCACACGAAATCATAAAATTGTATTAATTTAAACCTAGGTAATGGTTGAAAAAAAAAATTCCAAAAAATTATTATTTTTGGTGCTCCCCTTGGAACCTTTTTGATCAGTTTTCTTATGTTAAGGCTTCCCCAGTAGTTTCAATATTATTGTGTATTCAAATTTTCAAAAAAAAAAAATTTTTTGGATATGTATTTCGAAAACCCCATGCTCGATTTTTTAAAACTTGATAAATAAAAGTTTCTTCAAATAATCAACAAGATAAGAGAAAAAAAAATATTTTACCTAAAAATAACGGTACCCTCCATGCAAATGTTAAAAAATGCTTTTCGAAAATCGTATTTTTCTCGAAAACGGTTCCGAGAATTTCGATTAAATTTTTTTCTTTTCGATTAATTCTTAAGATCTATAATTTAATTAAAAAAAATGAAAACAAGATATGACTGTACCTACCATAGAACGATTTTTTAAGATTTTGAATTTTTCATTATCGGAATAACAGATTTTAATGAAATTTTTTTGAGAGAAGCTTCTAAAAAGTTTAAAAAACATTGCATTTCAAAACTTTAAGAAAAATATTTTTTTTGAATTTTGAAACGAAAAACAAAAAATCTACATATTCGTTTCTTTGAAAATTCAATATCTCGAAAACAGCTCAATATTTTTTCTTAAAAATGTCTTAAAAATTTTGTATATAAAAACTCATTTTTTTAAGAAACCACTACAAAGCCTTATAATTTTTGTTCTTGCATAAACCTATATTTGCTTGAATCATATGGCATCCTTTTTTACCTCCATTTACTAAAGAAGTTGTTTTAGTCATTTAAAAAATTAAGTTTATGCTTATGAACAGTTTTTCTCTAATAACATTCATTTTTGAAATTATTAGTCTATTACATAGGAGCAAGTACGTGCGACCCAGTCGTGCATTTTATTTTTATTGAATTATCGATCTAAGCGCCGTTTTTGAGAAAAATAAGATTTTCGAAAACCATTTGTTAAAATTTGTATGCTGGGTACCGTTATTTTGAGATAAAATAGAATTATTTTCTTGTAGATTGTGTTATAAAACTTTTATTAAATAATATAAAATAAATTTTTATTTTTTTTTCTGGAGCTTTGTGAAAAAGTGATCAAAGTCGTTTGTATCGTTTTTGAAAAAATCAGAAACAAAAAAAATTCTTCTAAAGAGGCTACCATTAATAACTACTTTTGTAAAACAAAATTTTTCTTATTTATTTTTGGTCTTACGAAAAAAAAAATGTGTGGGTAGAAAAAATTCAAAGTACTATCTACCAAGTTTAAAGAAAATCGGTTGAGCCATTTATGATGGAGTCGAAAAGACAGACAGAATTGCGAGACGTACTTTTTTCGTCTTCTCTAGTTCGATTTTTTTAACGAATGCATAACTGGCCTTATAGTACCTTTAAGTTGCAATTAAAAAGTGGTTCTCGGAATTCCGTCTTTCTCTTCGACTACAGCCTAACCGGCTCCGTGAATTTTCTTTCACTAAGTAGATAGTATTTTTTTGTATTTTTCCACCCACACGTTTTTTTTTTCTTTATTTTAGAAGACCAAGAATAACGGTACCTGCCATATCAATTGTTATAAATATTTTTTCTCTCAAAACCTGTTCGACAGATTTAAAAAAAAATATCACAAAACTTCACTTAGTTAAATGGTCATTAATGGTACCGTTTTGATAGTTTTTTTTTTTTTCAAAACCCTATATTTCGAAAACTCCATGCTCGATTTTCTTCAAACTTGAAAAATCACAATCTACAAGATGGTGAAAAAAAAAAATAATTTTATCTAAAAATAAAGGTACCCACCATATAAAAGTTAAAAAATGGTTTTCGAAAATCATTTATTTTTCTCGAAAACGGTTCCGAGAATTTTGATAAAATTTCTTTCTTTTAATTAATTTTCACGATCTTTAATAAAAAAAAATTAAAATTAAGAAATTACTGACTGTACCACTACCATACAACTATTTATTCGAATATTGAATTTCTAATTATCGGCATGACGGATTTTAATGAAACTTTTTAAAGATTCTAAAAAGTTTAAAAAACATTGCTTTTCAAAATCAATTTTTTTTTTTGGAAAACTCGATATCTCAAAAACGGCAAAGTATTATTTTGGAAATTTAATTTTTATTCGTACAATACTAAAAATTTTAAGTTGACGTACCAAATTTTTGCTTAAAAATGTTTTTAAGATTTTTTATATAAAAGTTTACAATTTTACAATTTTTGTTCTTGGATAAACTAATACTTGCATGAATCACATGGCATCCTGTTTTTAGCTCCAAATACTAAAGGAGTTGTTTTAATTATTTAAAAAATGAACTTAATGCTTGTGAACAATTTTCTCTAGTAACATTTACTTTGAAATTTTTAGTCTTTTACCTGAGAGCAAGTTCGTGCGACCCAGTCGTGCATTTTTTTTTTTATTTTGACTTTGAGGGCTTGAAAATAAATACACTAAAAATATAGTGTATTTAAAAGTATTTTTAAATCATACTCGGATTATTTTAGAGTACTTTGATATAAAACTAAAAAGGCTGCATTTTAGCGTTTAGATAGTCCCGACTCTTAAAAAGCTACCACTGTTCCTCTTTCTTCTGGACTCAATGATTTTATAATGTTGAATTCGGTACTCGGTACATTAAACTGAGTTCAGTGTATGTATAGATCAGACTTTAATATGGATGGACAGAGAGAAAAAAACATAAATGTTGGGAAAAGTTCAAACCTATTCAGAGAAGGGGTAGCGTATATTTATAATTTTTAAAATTCTAGGCCACCTTAAATTTCAAGCAAGTACCTTCGACGCAGTCTTGCATTTTATTTTATTTATTTGAAGTCTATTTGAACAGATCGTCCTGAAATCTTCTATGTGCTTGCTATAATTTACATTTTAGTAATTCTAAATTAACAATCCTACCCACGACCGACGGCTTGTGGTTATAATTCAGATTAATTTAAAATTCTGCATATAAATATTAAATATCCAATCATGTCTACCGATATGCATTAGAGCAGGTGGTGCTCTTACACCATCTGCGGTCCATGAGATTACTGTGTTATGTCCCTAATTCTATGCCAATCAAACATCCTTACAATTCCTCATGGATTGCAATCAATGTTCAAATATATGCGTGGTTGTAAATCGGATTTTATGCAAACTATGGGGAGTTTTAGAAAATGCTCCCCCAAACACTGAAAACACTATCCATCCAATAAACCTAAGCATTGAAAATTGAATTGAAATCGTTTGTGCCAGATAGATACGATATGGAACAAATTGGGGTTATCGGTATAGGTCTTACATTTGGAAAAAAATTGGTTAAGGGCTTCATCACTTTATGTCTACAGGAAGAATGCAGTCGGTTACGGTAGCTGGCCATTTCGTCAGTGAGAACTATACAATTTCTTTCCTGAAGCTATACATAAGGAAATCGGACTCGGAATCGGCAGTGGTGAATTTGTACAATGGTCATATAGAAATTTAAGTGGTAAGGAAGCTTGAATGGGAATCAATAAATCGATAAATTTCAAACAAAATCTGCTGTTGGAGTTTCATTGAAGTTAAGCTGATTTTAAGCCTTCTGGATTTGTGGGAACAAAAACAGATAATTAAAAAAAAATTAAGTCTAGTGGTATCGAGAAATCTTCAAAGTTGAAGTAGTTGGGGTTTACCAGTTTATTTGAAAAATAAATCTAGAAACCAACAATTTCGGAAGTTAAGATCTCGAAAAATATCTAGCATTCAAAAAGCCTCAACAAAATATCTAGAAAAAACTTGAATGCTAAGACTTTTAACTGATACATTTTGAGCTATTGTTACAATTTTCGAGCTCCGAACTATAATAACTGTTATTAAGATCAAGTTTTTATACACAACATATAAGAAGTTGTAGAACCCCTTGGCATAATGGTTAGTGCGTTGGACTGTCATGCCGAAGGTCTCGTGTTCGATTCTCAGCCGCTGCAAAAAAGTTTTTCGGGGTGTACTGCCTCTTGCGAGGAATTGACAAATCCTCTAAGAGTATATCTCTTGTCATGGAAAGTGCTGCGGCATAAATGATAACAACCTGAGAGGTAGATACCTGGGAAACGTGAAAATACCTTATATACCCCATGTGATGCTCAAAAGTTGGATTTTTGTATTTTCAAAAACTATCCCAATACATTGAAACTAAAGAACGTCTTAAAACCTCTTGGACTGGGCCAACACATACGGAAACCTGTCCAGAGTAAATTGTCAAGTTTGTGCTCAGAGACTTCAAAGCTCAAGTCGAAAATAATGTTATCTTGGACGGACTAAATGGCAAGCACACAGCACAGTGTGGTTTTCGGCCCGGCAGATATACCATATACCAAATCTTCACATTGAGGCAAATAGCTGGATAAGTCCAATGATTATTATTTTTATTAAATAGTATCATTTATTGGAAAAGCCTCATTATGGCGGTCACTGAACTCGAAATTCCGGGACAGCTGTTCCAACTGGTGCAGCGAGGCATTGGAAAATACGCTTTTACATAGGGAATGGCGCTTTCGAACTTTACAAAGGGTTTCGGCATGGAGGTGCGCTATCATCTCACTTTTTAGGGCAGATTGCGCAAGCAAGCGCTGACACTGAAACACTATTTTAAGGAAATCTGACCAACTAGGTATTTAGGTATATGATATCGATCATCAGACATTCTCATAGGTCTGTAAGGCAGTCTTTCCGGAAACTGAAGGTCAGCAAAACTTGTTGGGATTGAAGTAAATATCGACAAGAACAGGTACAAGCCCTCAACAAAGTACGACAAAAAGTCATTATTTAGTTAACATAGCGCTTTGCCAAGATGATTGGAATCAGCATGCTCGGGATAGTACACAGTGAAAATCTCTCAAGCAGCTACCCGTCAAATAAGTAAGTATGAAGGAGTTTAATTTTCTGCAAGGCCAACTACCAGTTAGTGTTTGTTAAATGATGATTTCAAGAACTTCACATTCTTCATGTTACCATCTGCTTTATCTGTCTCTTTCCCTGCCCTCTGTCTTGTCACAGCTTTTCTTTTCGAGATCCATACCAAAAGGTTGATAACAGTAAAGCATAATTATATACATTTCGTCTCAAAAAGGTAACCGTGGTACGAAACTTATAAGCTTATATTGCATTTTTAAATTCCCAAAGGTAACTGGAAAACTATTTTTTTTTTCGAAATTTTATAAAATATCTTTTTTCCCAAAAACTGTTCCACAGATAAAAAGAATAAAATGCACGACTGGGTCGCAAGAACTTGCTCCTATTTAATAGTCTAGGAATTTTAAAAATGTTATTAGAGAAAACTTTTCATAAGGTAAAATTATTTTTTAAACTCTTAGTAGTTAGAGATAAAAGCAGAATGCTGTGCAAATATGAATTTGTGCAAGAACAAAAATTTTAAGTTCTTGTAGTGGTTTCTTAAAAAAATAAGCTTTATATTCAAATTTTTTTAACATTATTAAGACAAAAAATTTGGTACGCCAACTTAAAGTTTTTATTATTGGACGAATAAAAATAAAATTTTCAAAAACAATATTGAGCCGTTTTTGAGATAACGAGTTTTACAAAAAAATAATTTTTTTTAGTCAAATAAATTTTTTTTTTAAGTTTTGAAATTAAATATTTTTTAAACATTTTAGAAGTTACTCTATAAAAAATTTCATGAAAGTCCTTCATGGCGATAATTAGAAATTCAAAATTCGAAAAAATGGTTGTATGGTAGGTACAGTCAGTAATTTCTTAATTTCAAACTTTTTCTTATTTAATTAAGGATCGTAAAAATTAATTAAAAGAGAAAAAAATGTATCCAAATTCTCTGGACCGTTTTTGAAAAAAAATACGACTTTTGAAAACCATTTTTTAACAATTTTATGGTGTGTACCTTTATTTTTAGATAAAATGAATGTTTTGTTCTCACTTTTATCTGTCAAGTTTAAAAAAAAATCTAGAACCTTTTTTGACAAATCCAAACTTTTTTTTTTTTGAAAATCTGAATACAAAATTCTATTCAAATTTTTGAGGAGCCTTAGCATAGAAAAATTATCAAAATCGGTGCTACCGTTTTTGAGAAAATCAAAAACAACAAAATGGTTCCAGGGGGAGTAACCTCAATAACCATTTTTCGGAATTTTTTTTCAACTATTATCTAGTTTTAACTAAATGAAATTTTTTGTATCTTTTTTTTTTAATCTGTAGAACAGTTTTTGAAAAAAAAAAAAAGTTATAAAATTTCGAAAAAAAAATCGTATGACTGGTACCGTTATTTTTGGTCTTCTTTTTTTTTTATAATTTACTCGCGCTCAAGGGATTATGATTACCCTTTAAATGTTTCATTAATATATCTTTATTTGTTTTCTCCAATAAAAAATGATTTAAGCTGATTAAAGTGAAGAAAAGAAATAATTTTTGAATAATGATATTAGAACCACAAAATATAGTGGACGCAATTCTGGTTGAAGCTTCTTACTGGAATCTGAAAGAGATTTGTTGTTTTAATGCATCATATTTTTACTCTTAAACGGTTTTGAGTTGTGGCCACAGACTTATATTTGCCCTTCGGTAATATCCTTCTCGAATGTATTACAAGTCAAATACCAAATAAAAAAAAGTCACTCAGTTTCTTCTTTCGATTATAATTGTTTCTCGAGTGCCTTACTTGAGCATGAGCATGAACACTCGCACTCTATAAAATATTTACTAACGTGATCCTTGCAGGTGGTTTGCTCGTGCCCTTAAAGGAATCATGATTAAACATTGCAACAAACTCGAAAGCAAAAAACAAGAAAACTTGAATGCGACTTTCTTCTCTTATTAAAGCTTTCTTTTTTGTTTTTGTGTGGAAATTTTCAAAAAGAGAAACGGAAATAAAGCCGCACAACTACCATTATTTTGTTTATGATTACAATGGCAAGGCGGATGCTGGAGCTGACTGGCTGGGTGTCGGTGCTGGTGTGTTCAGTTCTAGTTGTAGGTTGAATATTTTCCACTGACAGAACAAGTGCATGTTGCTATTGTATGAAGGTACATCGTATACATGTGTCCTGTTTGAAAATTAATTCTTTTAATTGTTTTCAACCGAGTTGCAAGTGGAAGTTGTTCAGACATTGTTTGGCCTCTTTTGCCGTTGACTGTGATCACCTTTTAGGTCTCTACCAAAGAGCAATGCACAAGTACATACCTTGTACTACACACACAGAGTAGTTGATTGTGATTGTTCTTGTTTTTAATTATCTGCCAAAGGATAGTCAGTACGCTTATGGCGGAAGGGCCGTTGTGTTTTTTTTTTTATAAAAAATAATAATTACAATGTATAAAAAGAATCATGTTTCACTTAATTGTTGGGTTTTTAATTGCTTACTTTGTCTACTTTTATTTGTTTCTTCTGATCGGGCTTGGCTTTTCATTCTAATTAGCATGCATACATGGGGTAAGTAATTGATATCGCAGCAAACTTTGGGAACTTTTGTTAATTTATTCACTGAGATAAGCCATCAAAATCAGCAGTGGAATTTTTGACACATAAAACTAATACCCAACGATTCTTTCATGAGAAAATTAAATGCACGACTGGGTCGCACTAACTTGCTATTACGCTTAAGACACTCAGACATTTAAGACTTGATGTCATTAAATATACATAAGTGCTCATTAGCATAATATTATTTTTACTTGCGACATACATATATGTACATATGTAAAACTCGTAAACATCGAAATCAGTTTAAAATCAACTTGGCATAACGATTATGGTTAAGACGAAAAAGTTTCGAAAACCACATGCATAATTTTAATCTTGACCATTTACAGTTTTTTAATATTATATACGAGATATAATTAAAAATATAATTTTGATACAATTTTTTTTCTTTCGCTTATTTTTTACGATATATAATTTGATAACAAGCAAATTAAAATTAAGACATTGCATTTTTTTCTAATAACATTAATTTTTAGAATTCTGAGTCGATTGCATAAGAGCAAGTTCGTGAACCTAATCGTGCATTTGATTTAAAATAGCTACAACAACTCCCTTATTAGTTGGAGCTTTAAAGAGAATGTTCTGGGATTTCTTAAGCCAATTCAAATTTATAAACAATCGTTCAATGAGTTCTTACATTTATAAAATTTTTAAAACATTTTCAAGACAACATTTTGGTGCGTTGCGCAAATAAAATTAAATTAGAAACCATTGTTTTTGAAATATCGAATTTTCAAACAAAAAATTTAAAGTTTTACAAAAATTAAAAAAAAAAAAAATTAATCATAATTTTTATTTTTTTTTAATTAAATTATAGATTGACAAAATTGAGCAAAATAAAAAAAAATATATCAAAATCATATACATATGCTGTTCTCGTGATAAATAAGATTTTCCAAACATTTTTATATTATGTACTATCATTTTAAGATTAAAGAAAAATGGTTTTTTAGGTCTTGTAGATAGTATTACAAATTTTTCATTGCCAGTTTTTTTTTCTCGAAACATTGAGCTTTCCAAACAAATTTTTGAATAGGTTTTCACCCAATTAGACTTTTTTGAAAGCCATTTTTGTGAACTCGATTGACTTTTCAGCCGTTCAACCTACTCGTACATACATGTTACTAAAATTTTTCAAGTAGATTGCGATTATACCTACATCGTTATGCATGGATTTCCAAATATTTTGTTTCGTAATTTTTTAAGCATATATTTATTTTTACTGGCGCGCAGTCCCAAATTGCGCTCTGTGTCGAGTCATAAAAAAATTATGATGAGCATCAATACGATCAGAGAGCATCAGCCCATTATAGTCAACCTGCGAACATTGAAGCATTGATGACTTCAATCTTGTAATCTCCACAGAGTTCTGTGCATGCAAGCCTGGTCTGCCCTTGGACTTTATGGTTATTTAGTGATGCAAATAATTGTTCACGATGACATTCATTATTATCAGTACAATTTGGCAATTGTGCAGGAATTCTCCGAAGCCAACTTTATTACTGCAAAGAACGCGCCTTACGAGATTCTCGAAAACGTTTCAGATGACCCAATTGTTTTGTTCAGTGATGAAGCCCATGCTTGAAAAGTTTTTCAGGGATATTGGTACTGCTTCTTACGGAGAATTGACAAATCCTCAAATGGTATCTCTTGTCATGAGAAGTGCTGCTGATAAGTCGTTCGATATCGGCAGAAATTTTAGGTCACCTCCATTCCTGCCTTCCTGGTAATACGCACACAGGAGTGGTTGAGAGTTCAGAGTTGTAAGTCGCTAGGCTTCTGAGCCGTCATGGCCTCTAATTTATTTATTTTTTATATTTGGAATGTGCTGGTATTTTGGATACGAAAATTGTATTGTTTTTTTTTTTAATTAAAAAAAAAAACGATGCCACTGATATTGATAAATTTGTTTGCTCCCAGAAATATTGAATAGTATAGTATAAAAATATTTAGAAAACTTCATAACCGATTTTTAAAATTTGGCACTTAACAGGTTTTACCATTATTTAAGAAATCATATGAAAAAAATTGTTCTTTTGTTTAAGAACTAACGGTACCTTCTTTCGATTCAAAAATTAAAAAGTATTTTCGAAAATCTTATTTTTGTAGAAAACAGCTTCCAGAATTTAGATGAAATTATTTTCTGTATTATATATCATCACAAACAAATTTGAAATTCGGACATTACCAACTTGTGACTAATATTTATAAGACAAGTTATGCATTCATAAAAAAATCGAACTCGAGATTTTGATCAAAGTTACTGGGTCTCGCAATTCTGTCTGTCTGTTCGACTACAGCCATAACGGCTCGGCCGATTTTCTTTAGACTTAATATATCATTTTCAAATTTTCTTTAAATTTCTTTTTGTTAAGACCAAAAATAACGGTATACCTGCCATACGAATTTTTCTTAAATCTTGTAAAGTATTTTTTTTTTTCTCAAAAACTATTTGACAGATTTCAAAAAAAAAATAAAATTTAATTTCGTTTAGTTAAAGCTTGGTAATGGTTAAAACCAAATTTTCGAAACGATTTTTTGTTCTCATAAGACTGTTATAGCTATAGTAAAACAAAATTATTCTTTAATCTTTCCGAAGCAAAGCGAGCGAGGGGGTGCTAGTTATATATATTTTCATCACCGTGAAAGCATCAAATTCACTTCGGATTTCCCTGATAATAATCACATCTTGTCAAATGAAAGTTCCGCAATTCTACTACCCTATAAATCAAACTAAAGAAGCAATTTTCAAGTAGTAAGGTTTTGATTTTTGAATATCGTTTTCACTTTGAAAAAGTGAAGCTCCTTGAAAGTTGAAAGTGTGTTTGTTGTGTGCTTGACTCTGTGACTCAAGTCACTTCAAAAATAGAACTTACTCAACATAGTTGAAAGAGTATCTAAATATAAACAAAAAAAGTTTTTTTTTTTTTCATTTCTGAAAAATACTCATCAGGGATGAAATCAAATAACAAACTGCTTTTCGCTTTTTTTTTGTAAAACATAAAACTTTTGGAGACTTGCTTATCCGATGCCGCTAGGAAGTGAACTTCCTATGTGAAATATCTAATTTAATCATCTTAATTTTTTCCTCTGAAGGTATTTTGTTTTGCCTTTGGCTATTTTGAGCTCGGTAAATATAACTTGTTGCTTTTTTGAAGCAAGAATAAAGGTCATATTAAAGCCGGAAATATCTCGAAGGGTGCATGAGTTTCGTTATGATATAAAAGTTTGCTTGGCAGCATAAATTTGTTTGCATTTCCCAAACAAACACCGTAACAGAGTTTATTCCATTAAATTTGTTGAAATTTTTGTTTCACCGTGGAATATTTAATACCAAACTTATTTATGCAAACATTTTTCTTTCCTGCAACACATGTTGCGTGCTGATGATAAAATGTTTGTTATTCTGTAGAAAAAACATGACATACATACATAGCTCAAATCGAGTCTCAATTATTATGGGCCGGTCTACAAATTATAATTTCGGGAATGAAAATCTGTAGATTAATTTTAATACAAATTATTCGACTAGCTATTAGAAATTTATAAATATTTCAAAAGCAAAAATTTTCCAATGATCGTTACATCCTGATTTTCTGTTTCTGGAAAAGTGACATTTTTCGTTAGGTATGTGTCATTTTACTGCAAGACTTCAGTCAATTAGTTTTGTGGTTAAACGTTTTAATTTTCCTTAAGTTATATTCTACCTTGGACCGAAACTAATTGTTGAGCTGCGATTTTTTTTGATTTATTTAAGAAGTATCATCTTAAAAAAAATATTCTTGCTATTATTTTACCTAATAAACTATATAAATTTGTATTGTTTTTATTGCTACTAATATGTCAGAAATACTGACCGAGATGTACAAATAATGTCATGCACAAATATGTAATGTCATTGCGTCGCTCAGTGCGTGGCCGAAGTCTAAGACCTACACAAATACTATAAGTAAAAACAATTTGGTGCCTGGCTTTCCCGTAAGCAGATCTATGGATTGCAGTCTCTTTATAGGTAATCTTACCGCCTAAAAAAACTTTCAGAACCAAGGTTCATCTTTAAATCAACTTATCACACCTAAAACCCTCAAACAAAAAATTAAATGCACGACTTGATGGTACGTACTTGCTCTTATGCAAAAGTACTTTGGAATTTAAAAACTGTTTATAAAATATAAAAGCATGGATTTTATTACAGCAAAATGTTTAAATTGGCGACTGATTTCTAGAAAAGTATGAATTTATGCAAACAAAAGTTTAAAAGTCGTTTTATTATTAAATTAATTTTTTATACAAGAAACAAGCATTTTTTTTTTGAGTTTTGGAGCTACAAAAATTTCAATATCACCTCTAGGGAATCACCGAAGATTTTTAAATGTGGATTTTGAAGACAATCGCTTCACTGATTTAGGGGCTAGTTATAGCTCATCAGAAAAGTCCATCAGAAACAATTTTGTCTTTCAAATTTGACCATATTACAACTCGATTTTGAGTAAAATTTGAATGCAATTAGACGAATACTTGCTTGGACTAATTTTTACAAAAAGAATTACAACATTTTGTTGCTAAATTTACTCAAAAAATGGAATATATTTTGAGTTTTGGCAATCAGCTGTTCAGAAAAATTAAATTCAATCAGAAAAAATATTTAAATCCATTTTCTGAGTAAATTTAGCAACAAAATGTTGTAATTCTTTTTGTAAAAATTAGTCCAAGCAAGTATTCGTCTAATTGCATTCAAATTTTACTCAATATCGAGTTGTAATATAGTCAAATTTGGAAGACAAAATTTTTTCTGATGGACTTTTCTGATGAGCTTTAATTGTCCCCTTAGCAGTGGCGTAGATAGCTTTTCGCTATGGGGGGGGATAGATCTAGTTCGCTCATTTTTTGTTAAGTTTTAATAATTAAAAAAAAAACAAGACTTCATTGAATTCATTATGTATGCCATACAAAAATTATATTTTTTAAAGATAATATATTATACGCATTAATTTGAATATGAACTAGAATAAATATTGATATACCGTGCCTTGCATAAGTATAACCGCACCTGGTAAAAATGCGTTTTGTAGAAAATTAAAATGGGAATGACACTTTACTATTTTTTTTATTGAATGGCATCACTAATCAAGTAAATTGAGAAGAAAAGAAGTTCCGTTATTTTCTCTTCTGGTGTTTAAAAATTAAAAACTGATTTTTATATATTGCAAAAGTATAACCGCACAATGCAAACCTCTCTGAAGCTTCATTCAGTTATGTGCTTCGAAATGTCAAGATATAATGCCGCGTGGTAAACATTTAAGCGATACGGAAAAAGTCAAAATTCAAGCTTTTCGGTTAACTGGCCTAAGCTTAAGGGCTATTGGTAGGAAAATTTAGAGATCCGATCGTGTCGTTCGAAATTTCTTACAAGATCCAGAATCTTATGAGACGAAAATAAGACCCGGGCATCTGCAGAAGCTGACACGTCGAGATAAGAGGCTTTTAATAAATGCTGCATCCAATTTGGCGCAATCTTTGTCGGACGTTCGGGACCAATTTGGGCTTAGGAATTTCGGTTTCAACGGTTTTTCGTGCATTAAAAAGCAGTAAAGTGATTGTTCGGTGCAAAATGATGCCAGCTCCAAATTTGACAACAGTCTACAAAAAATAAGTAAGAATTTGCCGAGCAAAACATGAAAAGGAATTGGGAAACCATAAGTAACATTCCATTAATTTACACTTAACTCTTGTTATTCCAAATGGCATAATTCAATGAATGTTTTTTTTTAGATTATTTTAGATTATTTTCAGTGGCGAAAAAAAGTTTAATCTTGATGGGTCAGGTGGTTTTAACGGATATTGGCACGATCTGTTTTCAAAAGGAACTTTGGCGGTGGCAGTTTTAAGCTTTGGGGGGCCTTCTGCGACCGTGGTAAGGTTGCACTTGCCTTCACCTCTGCAAAGATGAACAGTTCAGCTTGCACCCAGGTGCTTCAGGATAATTTGGTAATTTAGGAGTTCGGCATGTCTTCCAGCATGATAATGCCCCAATTCACGTTAGTCGTCAAAGTTTGGGATGGTACGAAACGAATCGATAAACATACATTTTATGGTGTTCCCGGCACGTTCTCCAGATTGTAACCCTATTGAAAATCTTTGGGGAATTTTGACCCGCAAAATTTATGCCCATAATAGGAAATTATACAGTGTTGCTGAGCTGCGAGAGGCGATTGTGGAAGAATGGAACTGTATAGACGATTCTATATTAAATAACCTTGTCAACAGTATGTCAAAAACAATTTTTAGATTGGTCGAAAATAGGGGCAGCAATGTCCTTTACTAATTTAGCCGAAAAAATTTACTTAAAAAAAAAACAGTTAAAAATAAAAAATCTGTTTTAATTTTTAACCACCAGAAGAGAGATTAGCGGAACTTTTTTTTCTTCTCAATTTACTTAATTAGTGATGCCATTCAGTAAAAAATAGTAGGGTGTCATTCCCATTTTAATTTTCTACAAAACGGATTTTTACAGGTGCGGTTTTACTTATGCAAGGCACTGTAGTAAGTAAAATAATATTAATTTAAAAAAATAAATCACAAAATAAAATCCAGTTTTCTGTTCTTTTTAGATAAAACACTTATAATCTCGTCTGCTAGTATAGGTATTTCGCGATGAATAGCTAGAGCAGCCAAACCATTCAAACGATCCTGCAAATAAGTAAACATCCAAAGCTTATCACACTGTTATTAAAATAGACATATTTTTAATAATCTCACTTCGTTTGTCATGCTTCTTTGTATTGTTTTTATTCTCTTTACTGACTGGAGAAAGTTCTTTCGGGAGTTGACGTTGAAACCGGCAGTGTAGCTTATATCTTTAATAAAATATATATAGCTGGATGGAAGCGCTTTTTCTTGCACGTTTACCTATTATCAATTGGTGAGAGACGTAAAAAAAAATTTCAGAGTGCATTTCTTTAACTTATTTTGTTCATGACTGGTTATGTTGAACAATTATCGATCCCAATGGGGGGGGATATATCCCCCTGATCCCCCCCTATCTACGCCACTGCCCCTTAGGCTGCAGGAACAGACAGACAAATGGACTTAAAATAACGGTACGTGCCATTCGAATTTTTCTTAGAAGTATTTTTATAAATATTTTTTTTTCTCAAAAACTGTTTCACAGATTTCAAAATAAGAAATGCAAAAAAATTTAATTTAGATAAGGCTAGTTAATGTTGAAAAAAATTCCGAAAAATTCTTATTGATGGTAACCATCCTACCCAAGAAACATTTTTAGTTACATAAAACCTTGAAAAGCACTTTCATAGCTAGACTTAAAGCTTGTTTATTCAAGAACAAGCTAACATATATGTGTATATGCGCCTTTAGAGCAAACATGGAAGTCTTGCAGCAAATTTATTGAGTTTGAGCTTTAATATACATAATGCTCTAAAGCTGCTTCGTTCTTTTACGTAGAGTTATAAATTATAGTTTTTATTAGTATTAGTAAATAAAAATCACAAAAAATCATGATAAAATATCACAGCATCGAAATTTGTCTCAGAACTTCTTTTTATTAACAAGTAAACGTAATAATTAAAGGTTTAATAGCTTGGGGTCTTTTGTAAGTGCGATTTCATTTTTATCAGAAATGTTGATATTGTATACTTGGAAATATTACAACGCTCTTCTAAAATAATTTGTTTTAAGTTAAGTTTTATTTTAATTTTGAACTTGAAAAAAAAAACTATTTGTATATATTTTTCTCGTGTACCTACTTTGTTGAATAAGTGTTTTTTTTTTATTCTTTTGAATACGCAGTAAAAAGTTTTTTTTTTCTTTTTCTGTTTTATAAAAATTCTTAAACCTTCGCCATTTTCTTAAACATGCATTAAGATATACTTACACTCAGTCACAAAAGTAAGTATACAACCAAGCTGATACGTAAATAGACGGCAAAATACCGTTAATATCAAATCCATGTCTATTCTCTGCATATGGCACATGTTTCTTGTCATACACATTACTGCTGTTAAGCAAAATAACGGTACAATTTGTTTCCACTTCTTTGCTATCTCATTATTTGTAATCACAGGTAAAAGAAATAGGTTACAAAAGTTAGTATACAGACAGTTTGTGATGTTGTGATGTTGCATCAATAAAAACTTTTGAGTCGATTTTTTTTTTTAATTAAAAAGGTAAAAAGCAAACTACTAGAAACTAGATTAGCCTATTTCAGCTCAAATTATTCCTTTTAAAATTAGAAATGGCACCACGTGGAAAAGAGCTCTCCTTGGACTTACAAAACTTAATAGTTAAGTACTCTAGTGAAGGAAAGTCGATTCGAAAAGTAGCTGTACTTGTTGATAGGAGCCCAGCAACCGTCCAAAAAATATTGGAAAAGCAGAACAATGTGGAACAGTTACGAACATGGCTCGCAGTAGCCACCCGCAAACGTTCTCTGAACATGAGAAGCGACTAATAATTCGCAAAGTAAAGAAAAATGCGAAAATAAGCGCACCAAAACTGCAAGCCGAGTTAGAAGAAGAGACAGGTAGGTCATGCTGTACCCAAACCATACGCCGCATCCTTCACGAAGTCGGGTATAAGGGCTGTGCTATTAAGAAAAAACCATTCATTAGCAAGGACAATCGCCAAAAGCGGATTGAATTTGCCAGAAGTCATATTCAGACCGATTTGGCTTTCTGAATACCGTTATATTTTCTGACGAGAGCAAATTCAACATCCATGGCTCTGATGGACGTGCAAAAGTGTGAAGAAAACCTAATACGGCGTTAGATCCTAACCACCTGACTGGAACTGTTAAACATGGTGGTGGTTCGGTTATGGTTTGGGGTGCTTGGCGGATTCTGGAGTGGGTAAACTGGTTTTTATTGAGAGTACGATAGATCGTTTTGGTTACCTCGACATCCTAAAAAATAATCTTCATCAAAGTGCACAAAAACTAGGTTGTGAGGGGTCATTCAACTTTCAGCAATATAATGACCCCAGACATACCTCGCAAATCGTGAGAGAATGGCTACTATATAATGTGCGAAGACAAGTCAAAACAACTCCACAATCGCCAGATTTAAATGTTATTGAGCATTTATGGAATCATCTGGAGCGTCAATTCCGCAAACATGAGATAAAATCAAAAGTAGAGATTTAAAGGATCCTTCAAGAAGAATGGAACAAAATAACCCTAAGTGTTATCCAAAAACTTGTTTCGTCGATGCCATCGAGAATAAATGCCGTAATTAAATCAAAAGATTACCCAACAAGTAACAAAATTCTAATATTAAGTTAAAAATGTTGTAATTTCTATTAGTGTATACTTACTTTTGTGATCAACATTCTGAGAGAGTTTTAGTTTTAAGTTGATATCTAAGGCATTTTTTAAAAAAATGTTTTGATGATTGATTTTATGAAAAGAGAATAAAATTTTCTAAAAAATATACGCCAAATGTTTCATAACATATGCTTATTCAATTTTTTCCTATCTGCTTAACATTTTGTTTCCTGCTGTATACTTACTTTTGTGACTGTGTGTAGCTTACAGCTCTTAAGAAACAACTTAAAAAAATCCTTTACTGTTAAAGAGATATTGTAAAGGGTAAGGCAAAAAATGCATTTATGCTCTCTGACAGCTGATAAAAAAATTCACCCCTATTACAGAATTCGGCGAATGAGTTAAAGTGACAGATTCAATTCATTTCTAAACTTTTGCTATTACTGAATCCACGAATGAAAGTTGAACGAATGTCGGTAACAATCCCTGCACCACTGACATTTTGTTCAACTTATATGGTATTACAGAATTCGCAATCCATTCGCACTCCATACAATTTCTAACTTTTCGCGGCCCACAAAAACCGAAGGGGCATAAATTACATATTAAACGAAAGCATTTTTTGCATAGATATGCAGAATGCCAAAATTATTTAAATATACTCGTACTTCACAGAAATTGTTTAAAACAATAAATAAAAACTGCAAAACAATGCCCGAAAATCGAAAACAAAAACAATTAGAAATGTCAAATCGACTGACACATAATTAAAAATGTCAAATCGAAAATGAAAGCATTCAGCAAAAACCAAGATCCAGAACCCGAAACATAAAGGTGGATTCACACTACACAAATCCGCCAACACGATAAAAGTTGATGAACATGTTGTTGAATGTGAACCCCCCTAAGTGAAGAAATATTATCAATATAAATATTAGGCATGTGTTTGTTAAGTATTTGAGCTCTTATAATACAATTTTGAGACATTAAGCGTTAACTACAATCGGCACTTTTTGCAAAAAGTGAAAAAGATAAAGAATACACACATACACTAGCCACATCTGTTGCCGAAAAGAGCGTATAATTTACACCAAAATTTCAGTTTAGACATCTATCGGTGATTTCCTGAAAAAATGTATTCCATGTAATAGTGTTTTTAAAAAGTGAAAAAGTAAAAAGGTAGAACCATTTAAACCAACAAGCGTTAACTATAATACAATTGGCAATTTTTGCAAAAAGTAAAATAAGTGAAAAAATGAAAAAGAATAAACACATACACTAGCAACATCTGTTGCTTTCAGTTTGGCGACATCTATCGGTCATTTTCTGAAGCAATTTATTCAATGTATTAGACTAGGCGCGCACATTCAATTTTTAGTTGCACAACTGTTTGGTTGCTTATAGAAAACAGATGAACTATTTGGTTGAATGTTTGCGCAGGTGCATTTAACTATATGTTACACAAATTAGCGAACTCATTTTAGGCAATCGTTTTGTTTGTGTCAAAACACAAACTTTTTAGTTGTTCGAACCAAGCAGCTGCGAAACTAAAAATTGAATGTGCGCGCCTAGCCTTAGTGTTTTCAAAAAGTGAATCATTTACTTTTTGGTTTTTTGAGATGGGAGATAAAATTTTAAATTGAGTTGGAAAAGGAGAGCAGATTTTTTTAACATGTTCACTTTTCAAGGTCATTGCAGTTATGGCTTTACAATAATAGGAGTATTCATGCAAAAGTATAAGCTCTGCGTATTTGTGTAAGTCAATTATTTTCAAAACTTATTTACACTTGTCTGCATTTGAATTTTAAATATTTGCGAAAAAAGAGAATAGATATCAAATACTCGAATTGTATTTGTCAGGGAAAGAGAGAAGATAGAAAATGCAGAATTGAGACGTCGCGTCATCAAAAATGCGGACGAACATGACTTACGATACAAATTTAAATCTCCATGGCTGAATGCGTTCCATGGGCTCAAACCTACCTCATTTTCGGAACATTTCCATTTATGTCATTTTTTGTTGACAATAAACAGCTGGCCGATCGATGTGCAAACAAAAAAAGTTTAACAAAAGTAAATTGAATTTATGTTTTTGAAGTTAGCTACATATGTATATTTCTTTAGGCGCGTTATGAAAAAATGATGAGTGAGATTAAAAAAAAAAAATCACATGTATGTAACACAATAGAATGATAAATATTTTTTTTACTGCCGTTATATGAAAAAATTATGAGACTGAAATTTTTAGATGTAACACAAAATTCACAGGTTGACGTCACTCCGGCGACGCACTATGGGACCAAATGATGAAATCCATCTCAAAAATGGTTTTGGTGAATTTCGTAATTTGAAAAATCTAATGATGAGATTATATACTAGAAATAGGGTTCTTCCTAACACAGTAAATTTTTTGTATCTTACTTTTGTTCTAGGTACCTAAAATTACCGTTAAAAATGACATTTCGATATTTTTATTTTTTAGAATTATTGGAAGTGAGAGTTTGAAGTCAATTATTTCGTATTTTTCTGGACAGAATGTATAAGTATTAAACCTTTTTGAAAAGCCCAAGCCCTCTTCTTTACAAAACAGTTATATTTTTTTTAATTAAATTCACCAGTAAATTAATAAAAAAAAATGAGTAAGGTGCAGTATATTTTTCATTTTTTTGTTTTCAATTGAAGTTTTCTCTGTTAGCTCCGGCTGCCTCCGTTTAGTTAATGGCTGTTTAGTATTCTAAAAATATTCTAAATTTCATGCATTTTTATTTAAGAAGAAAAAACGTATGATGAGGAAGAAAAATAAGTTTTTAGAATAAAAATTCGTATTCTTATAACTTTATTGTTAAGTGATGAAAAAAATTAAAATTTGGAGAAAATGTGGAACCTTTATTGATGCACATAAATGTGTATTCCAAAAAGTTTTAGACCATTATTTTATTACTTTTAGCTCAAAATTTCAAAAAAAAAATGTTATTTTTTGTCAAAAGTTAAAAAATATAACTGTTAAAACATGTGCAACACATTTTCATAAACATTATATACATAAGTGACTATGTTTCCACAAAATTTATAAGTTCTTATCATTTATTTCGAATATTATTAAAACTCTAAATTTTATTTTTAGAATAAAATATTTTTTGTTTTCCAATTTTAAACTTCCTTACTCATATTTATATTAAAAAAACTCATAATTAAATAAAAATAAATGCCAAGCATTTAAGGGTGGGAGGGGTGTGTGGTTTATGGTTGCATATAATACAAATGTAGGTACATAGTTATAAATAACCCAAGCATTGTTTGACGAGGCTTAAGAACTTTTAGACATTAATTAATATACCTAGTAATAAAGTGTACTTTTGAATTACTTTTTTTTGTCTATATCAAAAAGGGGCGTGGCAGTACACGGATTTTACTAAAAATAAATAACACTTTTCATAAACTCACTTCTTCATATAAAACTTAATTTAAAAAATGCCTGCTCTTAATGAACTTTAAGCTGAAAATAAAAAAAGGGGAGTGAAAGTAGGCGGGAAAGTGGGCAGAAAAAATATACATGCGATGTCTTAAGTTTAAAAAACCTCAAAAACAAATTTTCGGCTTCCTGTTCACTAAAAATAAGAAAATAACAAAAATCTGAAAAACATGGGCGTGGTAGTGGGCGGATTTTACAAAAAACTACTTTCAAATGTTTTCACCGGTAAAAGAAGAAAACAAATTTCATCCAAATTGTTGCAATAATTCTTGCTCCAACAAATTTTTCCCATATAAATGAAACAAAATCTACAAATTTGTTATTTTATTTTATTAAAAAAAAAAATAAAATAATTTATTTCTATCTGAAACGTTTTAATATTTTTAATTCTTGGTTATACAAGTATAAGTGTGCAAAATTTCAAAAAAAAATATTGAGAAACGAAAAAGTTATGGATTTTTGAGATGGTTTGCACCATTTGGTCCTATAGTGCGACGTGGGCTCGTTTCCAATATTATGGTCATAACAACAGCTGAAGGACAATGACACGAAAGAATCGAAACAAAAATTGTCAATGTGTCAAAAATGTGTATATGTAGGTTTGAAAGTTTGTTTACCATTAACTGTTTTCCTTATGGACTCCAGGATTGACTGCTTAGTAGGTACTTCTCATTGCATTCAACAATTTAAAAAAGTTATGAGTTCTCTGTCTTTTATTGAATGATAATGAATTAAATAAATAAAATTTTGTATCTTACCTAAAAATAACTCCCCATACAAATGTTAAAAAATAGATTTCGAAAACGGCGCCTAGAATTTTGTTTTCTCTCGATTTATTTTTACGATCTATATTTAAAAAAAAAAACAAAAAATTAAAATTAAGATATTACTCACTGTCACTGTACCTACCATCCTGCGGGCGGGATTGTACGGCGGGTTTGAGTCGTATGGCTTGTCCAGGGCTTCACTGAACTCTCTATTGTTTTCCTCCCAATTGCACACACAGGCCTTTGCGCCTGGGTGCTGTGGTGGTCAACTTTATTTGATGTTCTTTGGGGCCTGCCTAACTGAATTACCAGCGAGTCGGAATACTACCTTACCTTTAGCTTGTCTTTCCACGTTCCTGTCGACCTCCTCGTGGTGCTCGTGGATAGGTTACGAGAGTAACTGAACCGACTAGATGGGAACAAAAACGGGACGGTATCCATTAAAAGTAGGAATCCGCTAAGGAGTGTGTTACAACTCACCTGAGGAGTACGCATATCTGGACGTGATTTCTACTTCGATCAGGTCTGGAAAAACGTATATCTAATAAGACTGGTAGGTCTTGGGGCTTTTGTAGAATGTACCTATCTACAAGTGTGACCCAAGAGGTTGCGAAGCTTACCAGATGCTATATTCTGGTGCCACGGGAGATAGTTGCCCAAGGAAAGTGAGCAGTATGTCTTCGGGCTCTCTTATTCTATCTCCGATAGAGAAGTGCAGTCGTCGCATACAAAGCGAGCAATCCATGAAGTTTGTAAACAATAGCGTATCGTCTTCGGGCTCTCCTATACTGTCTTCGGATGGTGAGGTGCGCTGTCGCGTGCGTGTTTGCTTACTTCAAGCTATCTATGAGGTAGGCCCCCTAGTGGGTGTATTGTGGTGGCTGTGGTTTATTCCATAGCGGAGACGTATGGTTTCCAGGCGTGCCTGGATTCAAGAGGTGTAGATAGACCTCGACTCTAAGCAAGAGATGTTTCATGCCTACAACATGTTACAGCTTTGCTACTAAGATGGCTTCGGCTGTCTTGGGGTTAATGGTCAGGACTAAATCTGACTCCTATGGTGGTAGGCCACTCGTGGGGTAAAGGCTTAATAGCTAGGGATCCACGTTAAACAAAGACAAGTTCTGTACCTACCATTCACCCCGATGAGTTTCACCTTGTCGTGGTGGGGTGGCTTACGTCTTTCTCTGGCTTGCTGGAGTTAGACAACTAAGAAAACTCGAGAACCTAAAACATAGATCACGTGACATACATAACAATGAGCGATCGAGACATCTCTTTCGTTCGATGTATGCAAAAGCAATCTAAGGTTATGATATTAAAATGATGTAAAAATGAGATTGCTAAATAAGTAATATGAAATTTTGAACGCACTAAGGACATCGCACAGTGCGGTATTTTGATCAAAAACCTGGCCATAAATCAAAAAAAAAAATTTTACCTCCCAGGATTAAGCTTGTGTCCGATAACAGGTAGATAACCAGGCTACTCTTTAGTGAAGTCTATCTATAAATTGGTCACCCCCGTTCGCGACACCATCAGTTGCAACTAGTACTAGTTGAGTAAGCACGATTTTTTTTGCGGTTTTTAAAAAAAAAGTGTATTTTTTGCGCGTTTTTTTTCAGTCTTAAAAGTGATTTTAGTGAAAAAATTTGATATGGATATCGTTAATCAAGGTATGTATAGTATTTTAAGCAAAAATTTATTTGTATATCCATCTTAACTTTTTCATATCGATGAGTTGAAGTAATCACTTAAAAAAATTGCACTTTTTTCGCTGTTTTTTTCAAACATTAGTGTTTTTGAAATAGCGCAACACGCCGCAACATAGTCTATCATACATTTTATTAAACTGCTGGATATGTAGAACAATCTTACGTTTCAAGAGTTTGCACAAGTTTGCACCTAAGAAAAAACAGAGGCTTTGAAAAAAAACCCTTTAAAACGACCTTTAATAATAGATTTTTATATTATTCCAGATGACTCTAATTCCACCTTAGCTATGACCAGAAAACAGCTTCACGAGTTAGTAAAAGGAAGCTCACAAAGGTGTTTTGACGAAAAACTTGAAGATTTGGATAAAAAACTTATGGATATAAAAAATTGTCCCCCAGAGAAAGAAGATGAACTTCTCAACATTATCAAGGCGTTCAAACCAAATTATAAACGAAGATGGCAACTCTGCCACAGAATAGAAAGCCGTTTCTTGGATAAGAATGAAGAGTGGCTTAGCGAAGAAATAATACTACCTATTGGCATACTTCCCGGAAGGTCTAAAGGTCGCCCAAGCAAAGAATTCGGGGAATCAAGTGACCGAACAAAACGTCGAAAAACAGTGGAACTTCGAAGGAATGTGTCTGTTGATGAACTGACATACGCAGCACAGATGAGTCAAAGAGCGACGGGAAATAATGATGTAGCCAAAGTGATTCAAACTGTGACAAAAACTCCAACCAGGGCTATGAAGTTCCGAAAAGCAGCTGCGATTGGCAGTAAAGCCCTGAAAACGAAGAAACACACACCTGAAAACGCCTTGAGGATATTCGTCGATGCCAATTTAACTGTAAGTCAATACGAAGTGATTCATCAAGCCAACAAAGATATATATATCCGTGCTACACCTACTTGTATAAAGCTAAACAAGAATGTTATCCACCAAAAAGCGTCAGTGAGACAGTTGCCGAAGTGAAGCTCCAAGATTTAGTGGATCACACAATATCGCGATTATGTAAATATTTGGAACCAGAACTCTCACAGTGCTTGGATAACAGGGAAACCGATTTAGAGCTAATATATAAGTGGGGATGCGATGGATCTACTCAAAGCCAATACAAGCAGAAATTTGAAGATGACGACAACAGTGATGCAAATATATTTTTGAGTTCCCTTGTGCCTCTTCGTCTCGAGTCTGGGAGTGAAATTATATGGCAAAATATCCACTCTTCATCACCGAGGTGGTGCCGACCAATACGGATTCGTTATTTGAAAGAAAATAAGGACATAACCAATGAAGAAATCGAATACATTGAAAACCAGGCCCAAAATCTTCAAGCAACAAAAGTAAGCGACAACATAAGAATCAACCATGTACTGCCTCCAACAATGGTCGATGGAAAGGTGTGTAATGCAGCTACGAATACTTCATCTACATTACGTTGTTACATATGCGGAAAAACTTCAAAAAGTTTCAACGACTTGTCTTCTACAGAACCAGAGAATCCAGAGACTTTCAGATTTGGGCTATCAATACTACACGCCAGGATTAGGATTTTCGAATTTCTGGTGCATCTTTCGTACAAACTTAAAGCGGACGTGCATAAGGGACGCGTTACAGATAAAAGTGACCGGGAAAAAATTCAAGCGGCCAAGAGACAGGTACAAAAAGAGTTCCACGACAAATTGGGCTTAATTGGTGGACATTCCAAAAGCTGGGTTTGGCAACACCAATGACGGCAACACCTCTCGTAGATTTTTCAATAGCCAAGAAGAAGCAGCTTCCATTACAGGCGTGGATTTATCATTAATTAACAAATTCAAAACTATATTAGAAGTGATATCCTCTGGTTATGAGATAGATCTTAAAAAATTCGAAAAATTCACGATGGATACTGCTAAACATTATGTTAGCTTATATCCATGGCAGCCTATGTCTCCAACAGTGCATAAGATTTTAATTCATTCTGCTAGTGTCATATCCCATGCATTTGTTGCCAATCGGTCAGTTGTCCGAAGAAGCCGCGGAAGCTAGAAATAAGCATTTCCGCCAATACAGAGAAAAAACTTTCACGAAAATTCTCCAGGACGGCATGCAACGAGGATGTGATTAACCGGCTTCTATTGACGTCAGACCCTTATCTCAGTAGTTTAAGGACAAAAAGTAAGACCAAGAAACAGTCGTTTTCAAAGGAGGCTCTCGAATTTTTGACTGTTAATAACAATGATGATGATGACGATGATGATGATTATGATGAAGATGGTAATAATGATGATGATGGTGATGATGATGTTTTTGAAGATGTTTATGATGATGAATAAATAATAAAATATAAACTAGAAAATTCAATTATTCCAGGTCTTTTTTTATTACCTACTTGCATATAAGACAAAAAAGATTAATCTTTTTATTGAGTAATTGACCTGTAATCATAAAATATGCAACTAAAACTAATCCCCTTCTCAAATTTTGGATTAAAAGGGTCGCAGGTATTTTAAATTGGCTACCTGCATTAAGAAAATTTCCGATTGTAAATCCACTCATAAAAAAATCGAAAAAAGAGGTTTTCTGGGAAAAAAGTATCTTTCAGTATTTTTCTAATTTTTTAGAAACTACCTATATAATATTTATTGGAATAAGGTTTTTAGTATTTGAATACAAATTTATTAGGCCATTGAAAATTAAAATAAAAAATGTCCTAAAAATTGCAAAACTTTATAAAAAATCAATTAAAAAACAATTTTTTTTTTCTAAATTTCATCTTTAAAAATTAATTTCTCAAAAACTATTTAATGAAACAGCTTGCATCAAAAAACAAAATAAAGAATGAAATATAAGCTTTAAAAAAAGTTATAGCAGAGTATTGTACGTGCTTTCTTTGATTTTTAATAATTTTTTTTCTCTCGGCTAATCGCGAGGTAAGTGGGTAAGCACTTAAGTGGGTTTTACTGTACCCAAAAAATGAAAATTTATCCTTCCAAATAACTTTTTGGTCATTTGGTACCTATTTGATGTGAAAAATGTGCCCAAATATTTTTGGCCAGGTTTTTGATCAAAATACCGCACTGTGCATCGGTTGTAGTTCAAGCCATGTCCGAAAAAATTTTGGTGCCATATCCAATCTCAGAAATCAGATAGATCTGATATCAGGAAACTGAGCAACGGATCCCTGGTGCTGATTTATACAAATCTTGAACTATGTGATGTGGGGGTCACGGCCAATGACGAAAGGTAGTTGAGCGAATTTACCGTCTCTCTTGCTTATTAGTCTTGGTATAGCAATCACAATTGACGGTCCTTCCTGGTACCTGAAATTAAAAGATTGCGGGAAGTGTCTCTATCCCTTTTTGGTGTAGGACAAAAAAGACTAATCGTATTCGGTGCAGGTTGTGGTTGGCTTCGGTCAGCTGTGATCTGCACCTCCATTTTCTTAATTTATTAAGCGCATGTAATATTATTGGTGATATTTTTAAAATAACTCCATAATATTTTAAAGTAACAAGTAAGAACAACAAGATAAAGATATCTTCCGTAAAATGATATCTATAAGAGAACACCCTAATTGGGTACCTCGGGGATAGTGATTGCTGAATCCCCCGCTAATTATAGCCCCCATGGAGTAAGGACCATGGAATCACTTTCACTGGGAAGACCCTCTGTAAAGAGAGCTCGAGGTGGCTGTGGTTATACCAATCGAGTTACGCGATTGGCTATTGTGGCTTGCTGCAATAGTTAGATAAAAACAATTAGATCCGTACCAAAAGGTAGAACTGCCTACACAGTACAAAATTTGGAACAGCCTGGAGATGCCTGAGTCGCACTCCCTTGACAAGACCAACGATGATGCATTTGGACCGATGCGGAGAAAAGTTTGTCTTGGGGGGCTAGTCTTGCACGAGGCTGGAAGGGAGTGGCTACCTTTCATCCAGATAAAAAGCAACTGGGACCTAGTCCTGGGCCGTCAGTGCTTGAGGATTAAGCAGTGGGGTTAAGCCATAATCGGCAGGTATCCACTTAAAGCTTAAATTTCAGATCTGTACCTACCATAGCCCGCCGGATGGGTTTCACCTTGTCGATGGTGGGGGGGCTTACGTCTATTCTCCTGCTGTGAAGCTTCAGCAGGATGAATTAGGCAACTAAGAAAACCCAACAGACAGGGAGATAGGGACAGTCAGGATTGGAGACGATATGAGATGGTTAGGATTCCGGTGATATGCCTAGCCGGAAACCTAATTCATCTCGTAGTATTTGATCTTGATTGGATATGCATGGTAGGGCCGTAGGGTCTCTGGCTGCTTAGGTGGCTGGGGGTCTGAAAGTCCTACAGGTCTCATCCGGTGGTCTGGTGTGTCATGATGTGTCTGATTGGTTGTTTGAAGTGTGCTGCTGCTGGAATACTGTTGAAGGTCGCTTACTGTATACATGAAGCTTGGTGGCATGTCTCCAGTGTGTACCATGCGTAATTCCCAAGCGTCCGTGTGGTGGGTGATTTTGATGGTGGTTCCGGTGGTTTGTGCATGGATAATGATTGGTTGGATGCGTCAGATGTGGCGAAGTTCTTCGGCTGGTCTGGGCCCGGCTGGGGTTCTTCAAAGGACAAGGCGTGTCAGAAAGGTCAAGAGGTGTCAGAAAGGTACAAGAGGTGTCAGAAAGACTTGGGTTCCGGGTACTTGTACCGCTTGTACCACTTGTGAAGTGGAGCGTCATCCAGAGTTCTTCGGAACAAAGACCGGGGCGTCACCCGTGATTACCGCAAGGTGATCAAAAGACAGGAGTGTCTCTCCTTGCTTACCAACTGGTAACTAAAGACCGGGGCGTCCCCCGTGAATACCGCAAGGTAATCAAAAGACAGGAGCGTCTCTCCTTGCTTACCAACTGGTAACTAAAGACAGGGGTGTCTTTCCTTGAATAGCCGTAAGGCGAGCTAACTAAGACTGGGATGCACATGAGTTGTTCGTTGACCGCCCTCGACTTACTTCTCAATGTGTATCCTAAGCGGGTTGACAGGCCCCGAGTTTTGCAGGAACTCATCTGGAAGTGACGGGTTCATATCCATTAACTCCGAAGCTGAGTAGGGATTAGGCATGTCCTTTTTCCGTTTCGCCTAGGGGGGATTTGACGAAGTTGCGAGGCTCCACCGGTAGCTTTTCACTGGTACCACGGGTGATAGTGCCCAGGATTTTGAGGGCAATTGTGCACGTCTTCGGGCGTGTTAGTTCTCTTTATTCTGCTATCTTGAGGTCGGCCCCCTATTGGGAGATCGTGGTGGCGTGGTTTAAGTACTCCAAATGCGGAGGCGTATGGTTTTCAAGATTCTTTTCTTGAATTTAAGAGGTGCAGATAGACCTCGACTTTAAGCAAGAGGTGTGCATATGCTGCAACATATCATAACTTTGCGACCAAAATAGCTTGCTATGACGGGGTTAATGGCTAGGACTAAATCTGGCTCCAATGGTGTTAGGCCACCCGTGGGGTCAAGGTGTAATAACTAGGTATCCACGTAAAACAAGGAACAAATCTGTACCTACCATAAAGTCATAATTTTTGAATTTCTCGCTATTGAAAAACATTACATTTCAAATCTTAATAATAAATAGCTATATAATTTTTTTTGAAAAGTCAATAGGTATCTCAAAAACGAGTCAATATTTTTTTTTCGAAACTTAATTTTTTTTTTCAGTAATAAAAACTTTTAAAATGTTTTTAAAATTTTGTATATAAAAGTTTAATTTTTTTTTAAAAACCGCTGCAACTACTTATATTTTTTGTTGTTGCATATTGAACAGAAAGCCCAAGTGATAGAACTTAATTATTAAAATGAGTGTTCAATAGTGCAAGAGTTGCGCATATTGCTCCCATTTCACGATAATCATGGTGACTCTTCACAGACGACTCTTCAACGTTTGGTGGGCAAATTTGAGATAAACGGTCGGGAAATCATCAACCAAGTATGGATGCAAAGAAGCATTTCCGATGACTGGAATATCAGCTCCATTAGCTGACGATATATTTAGTTAAAATCTTAATTTATTACAGTAGTTGCTAATCATTTAAAATTCAAACACAATATATAAAATAATAATTATTTTGACAATTTATTTAAATAAAAAATGTTTTATTTACTTAAATTAAGGTTTGAATACCCTTTCGAAAACTATAGGCAGACATTAATAATAAATCAACGGTAACCAATTAAAACCAATAAAATCTAAAAATCTAAATCTCTTTCGAATTTAAAGTTTCAATAACTCCCAATTTCATCAATTTATATAAGAGTTCTACATAACTCGATCTTGAAAATACATAACTCAGTTTAAATTTCAGGAAAACTAAAACAACTTTCTTTTCAATATTTTCTGCTTATCTGGCAAATTACTTTTAAGATCTAATGAAAAACCCTTGAAATTCTTGATTAATGTTCTATAATCCTGGGAGTCTTATACTTGTTTTTTTTTGTTGTTATTGTGTGGTGTGAAAGCTTCGCAACTGGAAGATTAATTACCATCTTTGTGTAAAATAAATTTATATCCCAAAGATAAGGAACCCCATCTTCTATAACAAAACAAACAAATATATAATTTAGATAGAAAAACTTTATGCTGGTGCGTAAATCTGGCCATAAGGCTTCCGACAACGACAACAACACGCCACGCCTCCGGCCGGCTTTCCTGCTACATCAAGAAAAAGCCGACACCTAATTATAAATTAAATGCGATTTATAGTATACTCGTATCACCCAGAATCTGTCTGTCAAAATTTGTTCAATTTATCTATTTAATTACAATTTTAATCATATTTTCAATGGAACTTAGGTACAAGCAGATATAATGAGATAGATACATACATATAGATAGTAGTAAATCAATAAAATGGTTATACTCTGATTTTCTTGTACGGCGGGTATAGAAGAGGGTAATATTTCTCCTTGTATCCTTTTTGTGCCATTCTATTTCCGGCAATTTGAAGTAAAATTTATGAAAACGCTTATCGATGTTTCAATACGGAAAAATTATTATTACAAATGTCCTCGCTTGTCCGAAGGAAAAAATGAAAATGAAAACCAAAACGACCATGCATACGTTATAGAATAAAGAAGCTGCTTTTGGAAAATGTATCGAGGATTCAAAAATGTATTTTCCATAGCCATCCGACCATAAAAGTGAAAAATGAAACTTTTATTGCGAGAATAATAGGAAACCTAGGAAAATTCATCGCCGTAGTGGTTGTCGTCGAGTATTTTTTTTATACTTTATATTTTAAACAATATTATGGTCGACATCCTTTAGATGCTGGTGCTGGGAAATGTACAACTCCCGCATGAAAAATGTACACACATGGGAAACCAAGAAAAACAGGACCTCACAATATGTGTACATTATGTGTTGATATGTTCTAGTTTCATACACGCAGCCATAAGCTTTGATCATTCGAGAATGTTGTGGGGGAGAAAGAGTGACGCAGAAAATATTTCCAATCGGTTTTTCTTAGCAGAAACATAATTTACACGTTTTCCTAATAGAAAAGCAATAAAAAGCACTTTTCTGTCAGAATAGGATTTCGCTGTATCTTCCAGTTCGGTTCCTTTAAATTCCCAATTCTGTTTGTGGATTATGATGGGGGCTTTATGTTGAGAGAGAGAGAGAGAGTTTATATAATATTAAGACGTGATAATGGTTTGTATATTTATTTCATACGTGGGGAGATATTTTAAGGGTACAGATTCGGGTAAATTCGAACAAAAAAATAACGACTGCCCAACTAACATTTCAGTTTCTATTAGCTTAGAAATATGGACATGCTGGAAGTTTCAATTTATATAATGCTTCTAAAGAGCCTTCTTCAAATATAATTTTCCTATAGAAGTCACGGTTTTGCAAGTAAGACACAAAGTTTTTCAGAGACTAGAACCAATTTTTCGAATATGGTTTTATAAATGAAAATAGAGAAGCTGGAACTTGTATAAAGATTGCAATGTGATATGATATAGAAGTTTACATCAGTGAGTTTTCAAAAGGTTTCTATAACAATTTCCTAAGAGCTATATAGAATACGTCTCTTAAGCCTAGCAGACTTTAACAAAAAGTCTTTAAAGAAAATGTCAATGTTCAAACTTCTAAGAACTCTGCAAATGAATCTTAACAGAAACTAGTACATTTAATTTTAATTAAAAATAGGAATATTAAATTGATGCATGTTAACTAATTATTTGTACACATTTATTGTAATCCATCTATGTACTTTTTAGATATTACTCAGGCGAGGATAAGAGTATAAATCGAGATCCCTATGATATATAACATAGACAATTAGTTTGATTGTTTGCCTCGTCAACCTTAAGGCTAGGCGCGCACATTCAATTTTTAGTTGCACAACTGTTTGGTTGCTTATAGAAAACAAATGTCCGCGCAGGTGCATATAATTATATGTTACACAAAATAGCGAACTCATTTTAGGCAATCGTTTAGTTTATGTCAAAACACAAACTTTTTAGTTGCTCGAACCAAGCAGTTGCGAAACTAAAAATTGAATGTGCACGCCTGGCCTAAGAGTCTAGCGAAGATGAAGTTGAAGTGACGAATAACCAAACTTCAAGAAAAAATACATTCGAAAGCAGGCAGCTGAATTTCGGATCAACCATTCGTCTCTTAAAAGTTATTAGAAACTAGCGTTTCGAAACAGTTGTGAAGTTATAACCCGAATATCCGAAATACCCGAATATAAGTTTGAGAAAGAAATAGGCTGATTAAGTTTTTGCATCTTCCAAATAATATTCAATATGGCCCAGTGCGTAGAAAGATGGACTATTACACAAGAGATGCCGAGTTCGATCCTTAAATAAGGTATAATGTCATTCATGTTTTAAAATTATTCCAAATACAATAATTAATAACAATTCCAATGTGATACATATATGTTTATAGTTTCAGGTTTAAAATTGATTAAATGTCGGAAAAACGTCTTCAAAGAAATATAAATTTACTTTTATTTTCGTATTTTTCAGGCTCGGTAAAAGTCCTAGCGTAAGCTTGTAATAGACATAAAAAGCCGTGCGTTTGTAATTTTTGCGAAGCTTTATTGAAGCCATCTGTCAAAACTTGAACTTCAGTTCAATTTCGAATAGAACTCTGTTAAACTTCTTCATACACGAAGCTGCCACTTTTAAAAGATCTGTGCATGGTACTTCTAAGAGGATTTTCAGAATCATTTATAGAAGTACATAAAAGGTTTTGTGAGCTTGTGTAATATTCTCCTCTTTGTTCTTAAACAACCTTTACAAATGTATTAAAGAACTTCGAAAATATATTTAGTTAGACCGAATCGAAGCTGATATGTTAGTTGGGTGGATCGGTCGAATTTGGTCTTGTGCTTCAAGCTGAGCGTTGAAGATTTATTTATGGTAATGCTTTTTAATATAATAATAACGCTAGGCATAAAGCTTGTATCTGTAATGAAATGCACAACTGAATAGAACTTGGTAATAAATATCTGTGGCAACAAGGTAAAACAAGTTTTCAGGAGATTACAAATCAAGTAGGTATACAACTTATGGACGAAGTGTCAACGCAGAAATAACCAAGACGACTATTAGATTTAATTTTTAATTAATAAAAATCCCTTTTTTTGTCAATTTATAGTTTATTTTGATAAAAATAAGACTTACATACATATGTCGTTTTTCCTTTCTCTCTTTTTCCGAAAATAATCAGCCCTATCACAGAATCCATTCATAGAGTATCTCTGAACGAAAGCTACGCTACGAACAACGAAAAATTTACATCACGAAATCCGAATGAAATCCAAAAAACATTGGCTTATTAGTCGCTCTCATTCTCATTTTCGAAATCAGCTGTTTTGTGTCAAACATTGTCATTTATGAAAATTATTGAAATAAATGTTGAATGAATTTACAAGTTAATTCCTTTTTATAAGTTAGTATAAAAAAATTAAATATAAACAGCCATATTTATAAACTCATTATAGTGAGTACATAAGGCTATGCAACCCTTATAATGCCTCTAAACGCAAAATCGTTATTTATAAAACTTATGTGACGTTGAATAGGGGCATTATAAGCTAAACGCGTTTGGAGGTTGAATAGTGCCTACATAAGGACATTTTAGTATTGAACTGTCACATTCACTTTGACATCACATTGAATTATAAAGATTATCAACAAAAAAAAATGCCTTTGGCTTAATATTGAAACTAAAACTTTGTGTTATTTTTATTTATTGAAACAAAAATGTTATACTAATATATTAAAAACAAATTGAATTGAAAATTGTTTGTAATTAAATAGATAAATATACTTGTTTGTGATGTCTTTCCACGCATCCTTCTTCATCCGGTGTGTTAGTGTTGTAATTATTATCTTGCATTATTGAATTGTATCCTCAAGAACTTGTCTGAGGAGTATTCCAGCTATAATGAAACGAATAACAATTTGATTTCCATAATTGTGCTAGAGATAATAACATACTTTATTTGATGAATCAAAGTTAATTGTTGGAATTCTTTTAGCTTTTGGTAGTTTCCTTTTTAACTTCCCATAGGGAGTTATTGTAATCGGTCCGATTTGTCAAATTGGAATTTTTGACATTTCTCGACGTTTCAAGGTCCCTAGAGGCTATATCAATCATTTTTAGAGAGATGTCTGTGTGTGTGTGTGTACGTACGTTCGTACGTTCGTACGTTCGTACGTCCGTACGTTCTGGTACCATTTTTCGTCGTCGATATCTCAAGAACGAGTAAGGATATCGACTTCAAATAAATTTTTTTTAATAGATAATAACTTCGAAAGAGGCTGAAAGGGCGTCGAATTTCTTGGGAATGAACACCGATAGTGCCTTCTAAAGTATGTTGTTTTATACATCGATACCTTCCCGTAAGAATGTATACTAAGCGACATTTCTAAAATTGTTCAGGAAACGAAAAAAACGAAGAAACTTCTAGTTGAATCATAGTGTGCTAAGAGACAATTTTGGTTAAACTAAGTGACATCTAAAAAAATTTTTTGTTGCTCACGACAATGAGATCTTTATTAATGTCGCTTAGAATAATTTTTTTTTGCGGATAATACAAATTTCAGGAGGCAACATTATTTTAATGAGAAAACATACAGAACCGAAATAATAAAGTAATTTCTATAATATAATACATAATTTTATAATTTTATTATCAACTTAGTTTTTACAAGAATGTATGTACTGTACATACCTACGTATGAATAAGGTTGTTCAGTTGTACCCAAGTCCCACATATTCAAATTCCATTAATAGCTATGGTAAAATTGAAGAAAACGTCACAATATGTTTTTATCTTTTTGTCCATGAAAAAGATGTAAGATTCTACTCAAGGTTTTCTTAGGTGTAGGAACAAAGATATATTAAAAAACACGGAAATCTATAATTCAGTATATAATATGTACCTACCAACCTTCGTAATTATTACAAGAAATTTAGCATTTTAATTAGAAAAGTTTAAAATTAGTTAAACACATTTTCTGTAAAAAAAAACACAAAATGAGCGACTAAGTATCCTCATCATCAACAAAAAAAAGCAAATTTCCTAATATCATAGTATGCTACAATCAAAACAATTACACTATGAAACCATCTACTTCGATCTTCCATCTAATTCTCTATGATCGAAGTATGTATACAAAATATCATACCAATTACCACTACAGATACAGTACAGATACAGCTAAAGTTTGTTTCGCTGAAAATTTGGTTATTTGAAAAAAACTAAATATAAAGTTTTCAAGACCACAAATGGGAAGTTATCAGTGTGGGTCGCACCCAGCCTCTTTTTGTTTATTAAATTCGATAGACAGAGAGTTTTTTTTTTATAAACAGCTGAGTGTTATGAAGGCTAAATGTAATAGATTCTTACTTTTTGGTACTTTATTTGACACAAGCTCATTATAACTATGCAGGGTAGGCAAATGTTTTATAAATATGAATTTGCATAGTGGATGAATAAGTCCTTATGCATTGCATAACTATTCACGCGTTTAGGGAATTCTAATAAATACGGCTGAAAGTGTTTAAAAATGGATTCAATCACCTTCTCAATCATTGCTGGTCGTATAGAGTCCTTCAAACGAAATCACAATCTGAAAATTCAGAGAAAAGTACTTCGAGACGCTTGTAATCCATTTGACTTAGATGACCTAACGTATATGTGTACTGATAGTGATTTTAATTTTGTTTATGTTTTAAATAATTAAAAATTTACAGATTTCAAGGAAATTTCCGACTCAATAAACCGGCATTCAAATATGTTTTAGATGAGCTGGAACATGAGTTTCGCCCGGGGGTGTTTTCGTATTCAATAACTTCGATTTGCCGGCTTGTAGCTGTCGTGAGATTTTTGGCAGGAGGTGGATACCAACTTGGTGCTGGTAGCGAATATGAGGTTGACGTGGCACAGTCCACGTTTTCCCATTGTATATAAACTTTATAAAGTGCCACGATCGGATGACATGGACACATCTACACCAGGTGATGGTTCATCAAGTTCAGAAGCCACATTTTCAGTTTCGGACTGTTTTTGAAACTCTCCCAAGCTCAGCAGAGATTCCAAAACCAAAGGAATGCGAGTTTTATATTTCTGATGTGGAAGTTTGCAGTCCTGTTAGCTTAATGACTCCTTCCTCCAGCTTTGAGAAGGAACGTTGCCGGCACTCTCCATTGACCTCTTTTTTGTTGTCGACCAGTTTCTTTTTACTTGCGACTTATAGGTACTATAAGGCAAGTTATGCATTCGTAAAAAAAATCGAACCCGAGATTTTGATCAAATTTGACATTACGATGATAGCGAAGACCAAAAAAGTGGGTCTCGCAATTCTGTCTGTCTGTCTGTCGGTTCGACTACAGCCTATACGGCTCGGCCGATTTTCTTCAAACTTGGTAGATATGGGTTTTAATGTTTTTCCCCGGACATTTTTTTCTGTTTTTTTTTTAAGACCAAAAATAACGGTACCTGCCATACGATTTTTTTTCGAAATTTTATAAATATTTTTTTTTTCTCAAAAACTGTCCCACAGAATTTACAAAAAAAAAATTGAAAAATTTCATTTGGTTAAAACTAGCTAATGGTTGAAAAAAATTTTACAAAAAATTGTTATTTTTGGTAGCACCCCTCTGGGTTCATTTTTTTTGTTTTTGATTTTCTCGAAAACGGTACAGCCGAATTAAGTAATTTTTTTATGCCAAAGCCATTCCAAAGTTTGAATATTATTACAAATTCAAATTTTCAATTTTTAATTTTTTGGATTTTTAAAAAAAAATTCAAAATTTTTTTTTGGAAACTCAATTTTTCGAAAAAATAAAAGTTTCTTAACATAATTACCAAGATTTAAAAAAAAAATTTTGTTTTATCTAAAACTAACGGTATCTTCCATACAAATTTTAAAAAATGGTTTTCGAAAATCGCATTTTTCTCGAAAACGGTTCTGAGAATTTTGTTAAAATTTTATTTTCTTTTGATTAATCTTTACGATTTATAATTTAATACAAAAAAAAATTAAATCGAGATATTACTGACTGTACCTACCATAGAACGATTTTTTCGAATTTTGAATTTCTCATTATCGACCAAACGGATTTTAATGAAATTTTTTATAAAAAAGCTCCATAAAGTTTTAAAAACATTGCATTTAAAAACTTAAGAAAAAATATTTTTTCAGTTTTTAGAAAAAAAAAGTAATTTTTTTTTTTAAATTCGATATCTCAAGAACGACTTAGTATTTTTTTTTGGACTTTTATTCGTACAATAATAAAAACTTGGTTGGCGTACCAAAATTTTTTCTTAAAAATGTTTTAAAAATTTTGTACATAAAAGCTTATTTTTTTAAGGAACCACTACAACGACTTATAATTTTTGTTCCTGCATAAATTCATATTTGCATAGCATTCTGTTTTTATCCCTTACTACTTAAAGAATTTTAAAAATTCATTTTATCCTTATGATTAGTTTTCTCTAATAACATTCGTTTTTAAAATTCCTAGTCTATTACATAGGCATAGCTGGGCACCGTTAATCAAACAGTTAACTTCGTTAATCGTTAATCCGCTACTAAAAAAGTTAGCTTCGTTAAACGTTAAAGCGTTAAATTTCGGAAGAATTAACGGAAGTTAACGTTAATCGTTAATCCGTTAACATGTGATAAAAATTGCATTTTTTATATATTTTTTCTCTAAGCACCGGTTTTAAGTAATGCCGGTCGTCCACTAGGCGATCAAAGCACAAATTTCGAATTCAACGCATTCAACTCTAATGTACGATGCCTTCAATTCTGTTCAACCAACGGGTTGGATCTAGTTGTTGGCCGTTGCTCAACGAATTGCGCAACAAGTGTACTGGTAGTGTACGAGCTCTTGTTGCTCCTTGAAAATGTTCGATCAACACGTTGAGCAACATTTTCAAGATAATGTGTTGCACATTATTTGTTCAACGCGTTAATCAACTTTTTAATTTTCTTTGGGATTTCTTGACGTAATATTATGTTGCGTTGCGTTGGCTGCAGTGAAATGTGTCTACGTGGTTGAACTATTGCGTTGCCATGAACTTGGAGTTGTTGCAACTTGCAAACTGTAGTTTATTTTGGTTTTTCGTCATGGAAGGTGATAAAAAATCAGAATAGACCACGGAATTAATTTTGCAAATGATTTCAGCAATTGAGGAAAAGCCCAATATATGGGACATTAAGAGCCCCTCTTATAAAAATCGAGATGCCAGGGAATTGGCTTGGTCTCAAATTTCCTCGAAAATGCAATTGCTTAAACTTTGAATTCGAATTCACGGAGCGGTGGGATCAATCGATTTTAATTTCTCATATATTTCATTGAAAAATACAATTTTCTTCGCGACTCAAGAAAAAATCATCTACCCAGAATCGTCTAGCTGTTTTTTCTTCCTTTGTCGTTTATTTTCTAATATTATTAATGCGGCAGCCACTTTTTTTCTTAGAGGAAATCATACTCATACGGAACAAATTTAAGAATATTTTAAAGCGAAGGCGTGCGTCGACAATAAATGTATGTATGTACCGAACTGAAGTCAAAATTATATCAGGTTCGACGTTTGAGTTTTTTGTTTATCGTGGTGCGTTCAACGCGTTCCCCAACGAGTGATCCTTGGTTAAGTGTACGAAGGTATCAACTCGTTCATCAACTGGTTAAAAAACAATATCGAAAACGCAGTTGATCAACTCGAAAAACTTTTTTTTCTGTCAAAATCGAACAATTTTATCAACTAGTGTACAAGCTACGAGGTTATTCAACATTTGAGTACATTGGTCAATTATGTTTACGGGGTTCCGAACGCATTTTGTTCAACTTTAGTTGCTCAACGTGAATTACGTAAGTTGCTGCACTAGTGTAAGAGGTTGTAAATCGTTTATCCATCGAAAGGGTTGAATAAAAAGTTAAACGAAGTTGGTTGAACTTATCGCGCACATAGTGGACGACCGGCATAATGAAATGATCAAACGAAACGAATCTCCTCGCAGTTTTCTCACTCGCACGCGCCGTCAAAATATAATACGTACCTAGCTGTTTTTGTTTCACCCGCGGCACGCGCCACGCGGCACTTGTCTCATACTTGTCTGAACCTGTTTTTCGCGCCGCGCGGTAAATAGTAGGCATTGGATTAACGATTAACGGACTTATCGTGGATTAACGGATTTAACGTGTCCGCTAACATTTTTAAAAGTTAACTTAAAAGTTAATCCGTTAATCAAAATTTTAACTTCGTTAATTAACGATTAACGGATTAACGAGTTAATGCCCAGCTATGTACATAGGAGCAAGTTCGTGCGACCCAGTCGTGCATTTTATTTATGTAAGATTTCCAATCCAACCAAACCTAAGAGTTTTCAGAAGGATTTGAAAATAATTTTTTCTTAACAAATAATCTTTCACCTACTTTTCTCCAAACTGAAGCTTCTTTGGAAGGTGGCCCAAGAGCGTTTGGATCGCATTTTACTTGTTCCCAAAACAGCGTCACATCTTCTTTTGAAGCTTTGGTATATCCTTGTGTCATGTCGGGTTTCTCGTTCAACAATTCGTATTTTGCCTTATTCGTTGTTTTTGCCCTTTTGAATAATAGTTACAAATTATTTTTAAAAATAAAACAAATTGGTAAATACTTACATATTTATTAAAAACACCTACCTATCGTAGAAAAAGAGGCAAAATTTCCATTTAATTCGGGTTCAGTGATTTCACGAACTTACATACATAATCAAACTCATATGAGAGTTTTTGTTTTGACCCGGATAGGAATCGCTTTAAAAAATTAGGAACTTCTTCATCAATATGTTTAAACTGTCAACATACCATCTCATTACCGTTGATCGGTGCCCAAATTATGCATTTTTGAAGATCAAATACATATTTGTTTGTCTTTGCTAAACTCTTGTATTTTTTCTTGCATGTGTAAAATAAGATTTTTCTTGATGGCTTGCAAGCTTATCATCTAGCTTTGACAGTTCGTCAGAAATGTCAGTAGCTGATATCTCGGATCTCACAAAACCATTTGATTCGTAAAATAATACAACCCAGGAAGCAGCTTTTATACATACTACGATAAATTGACGCTTTCTCTGCTTAACTCCCCTCTTCTTAGTTTTTGAGGAAGTTTTTGCTTTAATGCAAATGAGTGAGGAAATATAAAGGAGTCTTTAATTTTATTCATTGAAGAGTCAGCAATATTTTCGTTTTTTTGGGTAGAAGGCAGGTGTTTCATCAATATCAAAATTATTTAAATACTCTGGTGAAACATGCGTCATCACCACAATCTTTCTTAACAGAACTTTCAAGGACCTTACTCCAATGGTCGATACTTTCAGCGTAACTTGAACTAATTTCATAATCCAGACCTTTGATTGAATCATCAAAATCTTCCCAAATTGGACGTTCTGCACTATTTAAATTACTCGTAATAGCAAATTCTACGTTGGCAATTCCAGCTGAAGAAATTGAAATATTTGTAAAAATAGGTCAGTCTAATGATCGACCTGCGGCGTGCCTAATCGGGAAACTGTTGAATGTCTTTAACCTGGCAAAGTCCAGCAGCGCAACTTTTAGTCACGTCGAACTGCTTCCTTTACCTCCTCGTGGTGGTCCCCGGGCAATGATTTGTGTATTCACACGAATTAGCTAAAATTGTAAAGCGCGAAAATCTCTCCTAACTCGTTAGGATAGGTTACCGAGGCTAGCACTCTCCGTAACTGAAAACCATCTTGCTTATGATAATATGTTGACGACTTTTGGCTATCGATTAAGGACAACGCTTGGTTACTGGAATGTGAGGACACTCCTGGATGATGGCAGTGAAGGTCCCTACAACGTCAGATTTCTCCAACTAGAGAAGGAATTTATGCGGTATAGGCTGGACATCTTAGGCCTTAGCGAAATACGTAGGATGGGCTCGGGCAAGTCCAAGTCACCATCGCGTAACACTGTACTGCTCTGCTCCGGAAAAGCTCCAGGAAGCACACGTGAAGCTGAGGTTGGGCTGCTGCTAACAAAAACAGCTGTTAGTATCAGTAGTCTGATTTCATGGGAGCCTCTTGGAGCAAGAATAATAAAGGCACGATTCCGGACAAGAGTACGTTCCGTCACCATTATACAGTGTTACGCACCAACGGAGCTCGCATCCGATGAGTAGAAAAAATGCTTCTACAGTCGGCTAGGAGCCGCTTACAACAACACACCGCGCAGAGATATTAAAATGGTTACAGGAGATTTGAATTATAAAGTTGGCAGCAACAACGATGGACTCAAACATGTGATGGGAAACCATGGAGTTAGGAATTGCAATGATAACGTTGAGCGGTTCATTGACTTCTGCAATACTAACGGACTCGTTATTGCCGGCAAAATGTTTGAGCACAATACGTGCCACAAAATAAGTTGGGTGTCGACAGACAGGCAAGCATCTTCGAATCAAATTGATAACTTCCCGATTAGCCGGCGCTTTAGAAGTAGTCTCCTGCATGTTCGAAATAAAAGAGGGGCCGATATGAGACTTGCTCGAGACCACCACCTTATGGTAGCTACTGTAAGACTTCGTACAGCTGCAGCTCGGAGATACAATGGCATAACCCGCTTACCCAGGTTCAACGTCGACAGACTAAAGGATCTCTCAACACGCCAACAATTGAGAGACCACCTTTCACATTGAATGATGACAATCAGCAGCACGGAACCTGAATCCATTGAAAACCACTGGAATGCTGTGAAAAATGTTCTTATGTCAGGTGCTGAAAGAATAGTCGGGCGAGCGAGGGGAAACAATAACGCTCGGCTTTCTGTGGAAACCTGGATACGGATTGGCGAACGGCGGATTGGCGAACGGCAAAAACTCAAGGCCCGTATTACAGCTGCAACTGGAGTAGAAAAAAGAGACCTAGAATCCCTGTACCGCATGAGAAAGAGAGAGGTTCACCGCAGTGTAAGACGTGACAAGCGTAATTACATTAACGCTTTGGCAATGCGCAACTGATACATACTGAGCCGACAGGAACAACAAATTCCGGAATCCGCACTGCACCCCCCAGTAGAGATGAGATCCGCAACGCAATAAAAGCACTGACAACCAACAAAGCAGTAGGACTTGGTGGCATTCCTTCACAGCTTCTACAAGCAGCGCCAACGAGATCGAGCGAACTCCTGCATCCACTCATAAACAAATGTTGGGTCTCCGAAGGTTTTCCGAATGAGTGGAAAAAGGGAATGATAGTCAAGCTTCCTAAAAAAGGGGACTTAACACAGTGCGAAAACTGGAGGGGGAATTGCGTCCTGCCTGCCGTTGCCAAAATATTAGCGAAAATATTACTGGAACGTATCAGGGAACATCTAGAAACCACACTCGATGCCTAACAAGCTGGTTTCCGCGCTAGATCCTCATGCATTGATCATATCAATACTTTAAGGATCATAACTGAGCAGTGCGTCGAATGACGATCACCACTCCACCTACTATTCATTGACTTTGAGAAGGCTTTCGATAACATCAATAGACAATTTATTTGGCATGCTTTATGCAGGAGTGGTATCCCGGATAAATTAAGAGCTATTATTAAGGCAACTTATGATGGATCCAAATGTCACGTTTTGCACGAAGGGAGGCTGTCAGAAGAGTTTGAAGTCCAAAGTGGAGTCAGACAGGGCTGCATTCTGTCACCAATATTGTTTCTGTTGGTGATAAGCGATGTCCTGCGAGCGGCCTTGACTGGAAACGGAGGAATTCAATGGACTCTGACGTCTCACCTGTAACATCTTGACTATGCGGACGCGACGTATGCTTGCTCTCTCATAGGATCATGGATCTCCATCAAATGACAACAGGGGTGGAGAGAGAAGCAGAAATCGTGGGGCTGAAAATCAACTCCGGCAAAACAAAGATGATCAGCCTAGGGACCGAGTCATCTTCTCTTATAAACATTTCTCAACAACCGGTAGAGAAAGAACAGAGCTTCCACTACCTTGGAAGTATCATCTCTACGGAGGGTGGCACCGAACAGGACATCAGCAGTCGAATCGGGAAGGCGAAGGCTGCTTTCGGTATGCTTAGAAATATATGGAGGAATAACTCTTTAAGCTTAAGAACCAAGCTACGACTGTTTCGATCCAACGTCGAATCCGTGTTACTTTACGGTTGCGGGTTGCAGCACTTGGAAAGTAACAGTAGGTGTCACTAAGAAGCTGCAAACGTTCATTAATAGATGTCTACGAAACATCCTTAGGATTTTCTGGCCCAATCGTATATCAAACGAAGAGCTCCACAGGAAAATGGGTCAGGGACCTATTGACTCTATTATACGACGTCGAAAGTGGCAGTGGATCGGACACAAAGGCGACAACAGTGGAATCCGCTCACTCAAGAAGGAAGAAGAGCTGGACGACCGAGAAGCTCATGGAGAAGGACAGTCGAGGAGGAGTCAGCCCAACTAGAGAAGAGTTGGAGGGAGTTGCGACTCATCCAGAAACCGAACACGATGGCGAGCTGGCGTTGTGGACTATGCTCCGCTAGGGGTCCCCCACGGACATAAAAGGAACCTAAGTAAGTAAGTAAGTAATGATCGAAAATTTAACCTTACATCCTGAACGTCCGTCAATTTTTTTTTTTTTTTTTTTATAAAAAAAATAAAATTGACCCTCAGGAGTTACAGCCGTAGATCTAATGTAAACAAAAATGTAAAAATACTGGTATAGCTGTTATCTAGGTTTTATTGTTTTTTTTATAATTATTCGTATGTTAATTTGGTAGAAGATGGGCTGAAGATTAAAATAATTATTATAGAAACTAAAACACTTCACATAAATCAACTACTACACAAACGATATATCGCTGATTATTTGGAGTTTCACTTAGCACTGGCGCTCTTTCGATGGCCAATGCTTACATTCTTCTACCGCGTGACAGCATTTTTATTTATTAAAAGGATCTTCACATTTTTTTAAGTTTCTTTTTAAAATAAACTTTATTTTACAACAATAATTATAACAAGTCTTAAAAAATGTACAATTAAGGTAAGTTCGAAAGAGTTTAAATGCATAAACAATTGAGATGCAGCCCCTCTTAACTAGATGGGGTAAACATACTTCCCTAATTTTGCGATTTTTTCCCTTGTTTTGGGTCTAATCTACACGCTTCATGGTTGAAAATTTGGACCCTAAAGCCGGCGATCAGGCAATGTATTCTCATCCGCTGCGATCGAAAAAAAAATATTTTATTAGGGCTACAAGATATTCCGAGGAAGTTCCTAGGAAATATCAAATCCTCCAAATGTATGTCTTGCCATAAAAAGTGCTGGACCCTTCCATGTCTTTGAAAATATAAATCGAAACTAAAAGCAAAAAGATATACCCAAATACACACAGAGCAGACCTTCCACTTTAAAGCCACAATTTTCTGTTAATTAAATTCAAATGAACGATAAATCTTCGCCTGATATCCCACTTGCCAATCGATTTCCTCAAGAGGCAAAGGAATACAAATTGAAAATTCTGTATAATTAATTTTTAATTGCAATTACAGTTTAAATTATTCTGCACATTGTATCAGAATCTTCCTATTAGGGCATAGGTACCCATAGATATAGTAAAACCCTTATAGATACTTAACCATTCAAGGCAATCGAAATTCCAATTGGAATTTAATATCGTTTTGTGGCCAATTCACTTGGAATTCATTGTTATCAAGCTACATACATATAAGTACATTAACTCGTAGAAAAAGACACTTTTACGAAGCTATTGGTCTCATAGTAACACACGTAGATAGGCCAAACTAATTTTCCTGTCACATTTTTCGAGCTCATATTATATTAAAGTACCTAACAATATATTTACGCTGCTGTTGCTCTACTCAGCAAATTTCCTTTCACGTAAGGTTGGAAATTTTCGATTCATTGAAAACGAATTGAAGGATGATTTCCCCCATGGAACCCAAAATGAAAATCGATAGCAAATATCCTGCAGCAAACTTAAGATGGAATTGTTGAAAAATGGATGGAAGTGTGGCGGGGAATGGGGGGAGAGAGAGAGAGTTCAAATGAAATTCAAAGATTAATATTCCTCACAAATTCATTTGAACGATTCAACTTCCTAGTCTAACGATGATGGCTTCGACGACGATGACTATGGCTGAGTCCCGGTGATATTTCTCTAGTGCCAAATATATCTGTAATTTAAGGTGAAATATTCCAGGAGAACAAAATTAGCGTTTTGGAAAAAAAAATCAAAAAACGTGTGACATGATTCCGTGGACGAAAATGAAAACTGAACTTGCTTTAAGCCATATCCTGATGGATTCGAAATTGGCTTTGATCGAAAATTCAACTCGATGTATTCCTCGAAACCAACATAACGATTAGGAGAAGCTCAAAATAGTGGATTGCAGAGAGGTATGGGATAGTAAACAAACTATTGTTTAAGGGATCCTAAAGTATAAATGAGTCGAATTCGACTAAATCTGTGCTTGATTCGACAGCCGAAGGCTCGTAATTTGCAACAACTATTCCATTACCTCAATCAGTCCATCAACATTGTAATTAATAGTCAATGAGTCAATCGGTAGGAATGGAGGAGACCTTCAACTTTATTTCCTAATCAAGTTCATCATGACATGGAGAGAGAGATACTCTCGAAGGACTTGTCACTTCCTCGCAAAAGGGAGTACCTATCCCTAAAACCATTTTATTTATGAAGGTTTTTATAATACAAACTCCATATATGTACTACTAAATTAAATCAGCCAAGAAGAAGACTTAGCACTATAATTGGACTTGTTGAATTATTCATTCAAAATAGCTTTTTTGGCCTTTAGTTCACAAAAATTGGCGTTTGGTCCTGGGGATCTCACATGGTTTTTTATCGTTTATCGTTTATCGTTCATCGAATTTTTGGAAAAAATCCAATGTGAACTATATCCAACCAAAATTAAATTGTACACTGAAAATAAATTCGTAGGTACCTAATATTGGCAAAAACGTTTTGTTGAACTTTAACAAAACAATTTTATCGTTTTGATTAAATTTTTGTCAATACGATAGAATGATTTTGTTGATTTCACAAAATTTTTATAATTCAGCATGATATTTTGTCAGTTTAACAAAATATGCACTACAAATATATTGCACTACAAATAATATTGTCAGGTTAACAAACCAAGTTTTGTTAATACAACAAAATAAAACAGAGATTTTTGTCACATCGACAAACTTTTTTGTGATTTTATAAAAATGTTTGTTGTATCTACAAAAAATCTGTTTCGTAAATATTTGTCAATATCACAAAGTTTTTGTTAATTTTTTGTTTGTCAATTTAACATAAAATGAAAACGTTTTTGTTAAAATGACAAATATTTTGTTTTGGGGTTGAGTTATTTTGTAATATTGATAAAATAATATTATCAAATTGATAAAACTATTTTGTAAGGATACCAAAAAATTCCGCGCATATATTTTCTTGATCATGACATTTCTTTTGTGTACGATATAGTACACATTTGGTTTTTGTCAAAAAATCGATGTAAGAATAACTGAACTTAACAAAAATTGCGTATTGTCCGTACGCCCTCAAAGATGGTTGTATGTGAGATCGTAGGGACGAAACGCAAATTTTTGTGGACTTTAAATCCTAAAAAAAAAAACTATTTTAAAAAAATTGATTTTGTGGATTCAACAAAAGAAATTTGTAAAATTGACAAAATATTTTGTTGAATTGACAAAATATTTTGTTGATGTAAAAAAATATAACAAGAAATTTTCGTTAGTTTAACAAAATATTGTGTTAATTTAACAAAACAATTTTGTTAATTTAACAAAACAATTTTGTTAATTTAACAAACAAATTTTGTTAATCCGATAATAATAAAAAAAAATGTGTGTGTACTGACGTACGCGCGCTTGAAGTAAAACTTCTTTTCCCAAAAGCAAAGACTCTGTACGATTCATGTGCTTTTCGGAAACATAAAAAGAAAACTAGTTTTAGTATAGTCTTGTAAATTGCAAGATGTCAAAACCACTTCCAAATACTTTTTTTTTTAAATAGACATTTCTTCGAATTGAAAATAATAGGAGGTTTAAATTTTAACTCAAAACTGATTCAATTATAGAAATAATACAATTAGTTTTGAAATGACCACTTTGGTCTATCTGCCAATTTCTTGAATTTATTAAGAAAATCATGTATAACTTGCTTGTTACAAAAGTTGAGCAAAATGGATGGCGCTCTTTTTGACGCACGGACGCCGTTTCTTAGTTAATTTTTATCATCGCTTAAATTTGTCAGATTTTGACTTTGAAATACAATTGAAAACGACAGACAAAAGTTTTTATAAGCCTCTAGTTATAGCTATGATTGAAATGCATCATTGAAAATTTTCATTACAATTTTTAAGGCGAATAAACAAACTGCAATGGCTTTAATTGATACCAAAATGAAGCTAATGAATAGTAGAATTTTTTTATTCTATAAAATACAAAATTCTGATTTGAACTTTCTTTTAAATCCACTTTTATTATTTCACTGATAGAAACCAATTTCAATGAACAGCTGATTTTCGTTTCTTTAATATGGAACACAATCGTGCCACTGAATGTGTTCGATTCTCTTTCTGTTCTCAAATGTCAGTTTTCCTTTCAATGATCAACTCTAATCTTAAATTTTTTTTTTTATGATTCACTCGCGCTCAAGGGTATGTTACGAGACCCTTATAATGTTTTAAACAAAGCACGGGCGAGGGAGAAATTAGGAGGGGAGAGAAAGGAGGTGTCGATGAACATTGATTTTGAATGTTTGCAAATTGAAATGGCAAGGGAAAACTGTGTCGGGTAAGTTATTCCATAATCGTGTTGTGCGACTAAAAAACGAATCTCTATATTTTACGGTACGACCAAAGTTAGGCTCAAGTGTGAACTGATGAGCATTCCTAGCGAAGCGGGTATCACGGGTGAATTGATAAAGGGGAGGAATGCAACTGAGCATTCCTTGTGAAAGAAGCGATAAAACAGGGAAATACATAAAACATTCCGACGGTGTTCAAGAGATGGGAATGAATCCATGATAGCTCTGTTTCCTATCAGTTTTAACTCTCTGTTTTGAATTCTATCCAATAAATAAGATTGAGCAGCGCCTGCCCAAAGGTGTGAGTTATACTCGAGTTTTGGACGTATACGCGCCTTATAAATGGTAGCCAGATCAGAAGGGGTGAAAAATTTCTTACATCGATATACTCGTAGAAATCCTAAGCATTTAGCAGCATTCTTGGCGGTCTCGAGTATGTGATCATTCCAACGAAGATCGTGGTTAACACACATACCGAGTACTGAGAGCTTTTCGGTTTCTTCGATGCAAGTGCCATTTAAGGACAATGGCATAGGGGGTATATTTTGATTCAACGACAATAGACAGCATTGAGTTTTCGAAGCATTAAACTCCACACTCCATTTAACAATGCTGTTAAGATCGGAGCTTAATGAGCTTATCATACGGTATCGTTGCAAATTCACTTCCGAAGAAGATGGACATGAGTTTGGGAACGAGTATGAAAAGCTGAGAGTGGAGTCGTCGGCAAAACAATGAAGTGGATTAGAAGTTTCAGACAAGAGATCATTTATAAAAATGAGGAAAAGAGTCGGAGACAAAACGGAGCCTTGGGGTAATATAGTATAGTAAAATAAAACATAAGCCCATATGTTTCATCTCAGCAACCAACAGATGTGAAACTAAAAATTGAATGTGCGTGACTGTTCTTACTTAATTAATTAATTTAATTTAAAGTGACGACAAGAAATGCTTATTTACGTACATATATGCTAGTCTGCTTTCATAGTTTGAAACTGATTTACAATAACGACGATGTTCCATCACGCTACATCTCTGTTTTCTTATCTCATTCATTGTGTTGGAGCCCAAGGATTTGAAAATTATAGGCAATGCTAATTTAATTTTGACACAGAATTTAAAATTCTTCGCATATGGCAATGCTAGTTTATACTTGACAACAGAAAGCACTAAAGCAGATAGATTATTTACAAGTGTTTTTTTTATATTTCGCTTTAAGTATTTTGTAAATAATAGTGCTTATTTTTTAATTTAAATAGTATATAAGTATTCAGTATTGCTTAGGTTAAAGTGTTTTATGTTTTAAATAAATAAAACTATAAAAATTATTTATTTGTTTGTGTTTTTTGTACAAAAGAAAGTGGTTTTCGATCGAGAAATTGTTCGGACACATAATTCGTTGAAAAAAGCTTTTATTATCTAATTTTTTAATAAAATTATTTTTTTAATTGATGTGTAGGTTAGTTGTTGTGGTTGTGCCATTAAAAGAACAATCTCTTTCGGCAATAAAAGGTGATTTTTAAGTGTTTTAAATAACCTCTAACAAAGTTCGAACAATAATTGTAAGAACCATGTCGCTTTGGCGTGTCGTTTTGACATGTCACTGACAGCTCCATAGAAAATTTTGTACCCCCAACGCCGGAAAAGAACACTAAGTCTAATCTACGCTAATAAAACATAAGCAATTCAGCACATTTTGCACATTATTATGCGAGCAGCTATAATATGAGAATCTCTTGGGTAATTTGTCACTTCCTCGCAGGAACCAATACTCCTTAAAAAAAAGTTTTTTTTTTTTTGTTCTTAGGTGGCAGCGGGTGGAAAAAAACCTGAAACCTTCTACATGATAAGCTGGAAGCACTTACCATTATGTCAATTTCAGATTTTTAGAAACGTTATATGAGAGAAAAATTAAAAATTAAGAAAAGTGGGCGTTACAGTAGGCGTTAGAGTTGGTGAGATAATGGACTGGAAATACTGAAATTATAAAATAACTTTATTATATTGCATAAAAAGCTAAATTCAAGAAAGATTGGCGTGGCAATGAGTACATGAAGTACAATCGATAGTTTTTCCTAAACTATACACACATTTGGAACTATGTTTGTTTTCACAACAACCATACTGAAGGAATTCAACTTTTAAAGGCTACGACGACGTCGACGACGACAGAGCCCATCAATACCCCCAGGAGGTGCGATGATAACGAGCCGTATATGTCTTCATGGCTGCAGTTATAGCAACAGCAAAATTGATATGAAACGTTCTAATTTCTTTGGCAACCAACAGAGCTTTTCAAATTTAACATTCACACACTAAATATCAAGGGATTGTCTGGTGGGAATGCACTTATGAATCGATGAGTAGCTAATTGGTACAACATCTGCTGTTCTCGTAGTGAAAGATATACGATTGCGGATAGGCGCTAGGGTTCTTGTCTATAGAACATTTATGGATTGTATACAAAACTAGAGTATAATATAGTTCTAGGACGGAGTAGAATTTGAACTCTTCTTTAATAGTGTGCGTGATAAAATCCTTGAAGCGTTTGTCTGATGGGAATATTTGAGGTTTTGATTTTAGGTCGGACGATTTTGAGGAAACGATTTGAATCAACAACTCATTTCGGTTCTGAGTTTGAATAAGATTAAGGTTAATAGTGTGGATAAAACGTTAAGTCAATTGAATCAGATGGATTTAATGATGCATTTATAGATTCTCAATGGAATGAGTTATGTTTAAAGTCAACTTTAATTTTAGCTAAGAATATTGTTTGAGATGACTTTAAATATGCATATTAAATGATTATTCGTTAAAAATTAAGGAAAAATACTAAAATACTTTCTTACATAAGAAACTCTGAGAAATCTGTACTGACTACATACATTTATTAGTAGTGATGTATCCAATGAATAATTGTGTGGAATCGTAACATAAGCAGATTTCGGTTCTCGGTAATGTATATAAAAGTATGCACGAGTATACATGTATACTTATTTAATAAATAATTATACATATATAACTTATGGAACCATTAAGCAAACATCTGGGTGGATTACACTATTATTAGGGAGCACAGCTTCTTCTTGTTACATAAATATGTAGTAAGTACATAAAAAGTGTACTCATAAGAAAATATTTATACAACAACTTGTACTCATTACATGAGTTGTCTGTTTCTTCAGATCAAAATATATCGCAGATCTATTCCCTATTATTCTGAAATTATAAAAAAATTAGTTTATTTTAAAAATATAGTCAACTTTTCTTACTTCAATATGAATTCAGATCCTTAATAGCACTGAGAAAGCACGCAATTACCACGCAAATTGGCGATATAGATTATAGTGATAGAAACTTATGAGTTAAACCTTAGGTTTTTTAAGCCATTTTGTGTTCAAAATATTTGCTTCAGGTTTTTAATATTTATGTACTCATTACATAATTTCACTTTAAATCGTACAAAATAATGAATTGATAAAGAGTATTGTTAATGAGTATCGCCGCTATACAAATTCTTATTTCTAAAATATTTTTCTACCCAGTTTTGGTATAATGAGCTTGTGTCAACCAGTTCTGCAACAACGTCTTTAGCATCAACTATAGCTCAGTGAAAGGTATCTATACGCCCGAGCCATCAATGATGATCAATTTGAAGAAATTATCCCTAACGACAGCAGACACATTTTGTCGTAATTTTTAGTTGCGACTTATAGGTACTTAAGGCAAGTTATGCATTTGTAAAAAAATCGAACTCGAGATTTTGATGAAAGTTGACATTACGATGATAGCGAAGACGAAAAAAGTGGGTCTCACAATTCTGTCTGTCTGTCGTCTGTCTGTCGTCTGTCTGTCGTCTGTCTGTCGTCTGTCTGTCGTCTGTCTGTCGTCTGTCTGTCGTCTAACTGTCGTCTGTCTGTCGTCTGTCTGTCGTCTGTCTGTCGCTGTCTGTCGTCTGTCTGTCATCTGTCTGTCGTCTGTCTGTCGTTTGTCTGTCGTCTGTCTGTCGTCTGTCTGTCGTCTGTCTGTCGTCTGTCTGTCGTCTGTCTGTCGTCTGTCTGTCGGCTGTCTGTCGTCTGTCTGTCGTCTGTCTGTCGTCTGTCTGTCGTCTGTCTGTCGTCTGTCTGTCGTCTGTCTGTCGTCTGTCTGTCGTCTGTCTGTCTGTCGTCTGTCTGTCGTCTGTCTGTCGTCTGTCTGTCGTCTGTCTGTCGTCTGTCTGTCGTCTGTCTGTCGTCTGTCTGTCGTCTGTCTGTCGTCTGTCTGTCGTCTAACTGTCGTCTGTCTGTCGTCTGTCTGTCGTCTGTCTGTCTGTCGTCTGTCTGTCGTCTGTCTGTCGTCTGTCTGTCGTCTGTCTGTGGTCTGTCTGTCGTCTGTCTGTCGTCTGTCTGTCGTCTGTCTGTCGTCTGTCTGTCGTCTGTCTGTCGTCTGTCTGTCGTCTGTCTGTCGTCTGTCTGTCGTCTGTCTGTCGTCTGTCTGTCGTCTGTCTGTCGTCTGTCTGTCGTCTGTCTGTCGTCTGTCTGTCGTCTGTCTGTCGTCTGTCTGTCGTCCGTCTGCTCGACTACAGCCTAAGCGGCTCGGCCGAATTTCGTTAAATTTGGTAGATATCGTTTTCAATTTTTCCCCCACACACGTTTTTTTCTTTTTTTTAAGACCAAAAATAACGGTACCTGCCATACGATTTTTTCGAAATTTTATAAATATTTTTTTTTCTCAAAAACTTTCCCACAGATATAAGAAAGAATAAAAAAAAACATTTTGTGAGGCTAGGTAAAGGTTGAAAAAACTTTTCCAAAAGATGGTTATTTTTGGTACCCCCCTTGGAACCATTTTTTTGTTTTTGATTTTCAGTAGTTTCAATATTACCTATTCAAAAAAAAGAAATTTTTGTTTGGATTTTAAAAAAAAATTTTTTTTTTAAATTGGGTTTCGAAAATCGTATTTTCTCGAATTTGAATTTTGAAACAAAAATCTATATTTTTTTTTTGAAAATTTTGTATCTCAAAAAATGGATCAATATTTTGTTTGTAAATTTAATTTTTATTGGAACAATAACAAATTCTTTAAATTGGCGTACCAAAATTTTTTCTTAAAAATGTTTTCAAAATTTTTTATATAAAAGCTTATTTTCTTAAGAAACCACCAGAACGATTTATAATTTTGTTTTCACATAAACTAATATTTGCTTAAGACACAATGGCATCCTGAGCTTAGCTTCAACTACTAATTGCTTTAGTTGCTTTAGTCATTAAATAAATGAGTTTAATGTTTATGCACAATTTTTCTCTAATAGCATTCATTTTTGAAATTCTTAGTCTTTAACATAAGAGCAAGTTCGTGCGACCCAGTCGTGCATTTTATTTTTTTATAATTTGCACACACTCAAGGAATTATAACTACCCTTATAGTGCAACGGTGTTACTCAGTGCGAACGTTAAGCTGAAGTGAAGGGGATTTAGAAGAAGATGTTGATGCACATTTGCCTGTACATCACAATGAAGGGGAAAAACGTTCAAGGATAGACTCAAGGGTAAAATCTTTGCATTTCGATGCTCTTTTGGTCAAATATACGATTATTTTGTAAGACATGGTCTTTAATACACATATCGACCTTGGAAGGTTTTTCAGTTTTTTGACGCAAGTGCCAAATAGCTTGTACCAAAAAAAGGTAAAGGCACGGGTGCTATATTTCGTTTGGCCGCCAGAAGACAGCTATGTGTTTTCGAAGCATTAAATCGGAATCTGTTGAGCTTAGCATACGCTGCCATTTCAGTCCCATAGCCGAAAAACAGGATTGTGATTCTTGAAACAAATAAGGAAGCGAACCGAGGAAGTGGATTAGAAGTTTCAAATAAAAGATTATTTTATGAAGATAAGATAGATTGTCGGAGACGAAACGGAGCCTTGTGGCACACCAGCATTTATTATCTAAATATCAGATTTGAAACCTTCCAAAAAAACTTGTATTAAGCAGTCCGAACGGTAATTTCTAATTCAACGAAAATCTAATCTGAGCTTGTGTATTCGAGCCAGAATTAGCTCAATGCTGGTAATACAATTGATAAGTATTCGTTTGATCATAATCTGCATTTACTCCTCCAGGCAACTTGTTGAAGATAAAATCTCAATAATGGAAAAAAAGAATTGCGACACTAACACAAACCCCATCAAGAATGTGATGTCAAAGTGAAAGTGACAGTTCAATACCAAAATGCTTATATAGGCAGAGGCACTATTCAACCTCTTAACGCCTTCAGCTTATAAAGTCTCTATTAAACGTTTTATCAATTACATTTTCGCTATTATAAGCACTGTATAATTGTGTGTATTTATTAATAAAGCCTAGTACTCACCTAGCGTGAAATGAAAAACAAATACGTTCCAAATTACACGCGAAGAATAAAAATGAAAATAGAATAAACTTTTCCACGTGAATTTTTGATACTCACTTTGAATGAAAAAAAAAATAACAATTATTTTTAAACTGATTCGTTCTTTCTGTTCATAAATTTTCAATTTTTTGTATTGAAACAAAATATTGAAATCAACTGATAAATGTCACAGTTTTCCACGTTGCCTTAAACTTTTTCCTGATGGTTGTACATTCAGAAATGAAAATCATAGCGTGGAAAAAGTTGTGGAACATATTTGTTTTTCCAATTCACATTTTGGTACTCACCTCTCGTTGCGGATTTCATGCCAGTGAACCAGCAGTCACTTTTATATGAAATTTTCATTTTCACTTGAACTGAGTACTAGGCTTAAGGTTGTAAATTTTAAAAAATATCAGGTATCAAAAGAATTAATACTCAATAATGTCCATTGATTATTATTCTTCTTTTAGGGGTTCTTCAATTTTCAAAGAGGTGACAAATCCTTCAAGAGTATTATTTATCATAAAAAGAGCATTCTGATGTAAGTCGTTTGCAATCGGTCGGTCAACATAACACGTTTCATTACAAATTTATTTTTATATTTAATTTCACAATAATGGCAGTCATTTCACCACCGATTGATGATGCTTAGAAAAAAGTTGCAGTTTAAATTCAATCAAATCTTAACGTCTCAACCGATTTTGAGTTTTCAGTTATGACAAATCGAAGTTTTTACTTAAAAGCGGTTTGGCTTATACCAACCAGTTGTTTTTTTAAATAACTTTTCTTTCATTTGGTTGGATCTTTGACAATTTGTTAAGGGTGTTTTAATAAGGAAATAGCAAAGGAATTCAGATTTTTCTTAAACTCTTTGCAGAACTACATACTCGTATGTACATTTAAAACTTTTTTATGTTTGTTTTATTTTTTAAGCTTTGACCTATAAAGTATGTATAACAGTTTTATAACAAGTGATTTTATAGCAAAATTAACTTTTTTAGCTACATAACTTAGGTTTATGGATAAGAATAGGAATACAGGATTACAGGATAACAGTTATTTTAAATTTTTAATGTCTATTTTGAAGAAAACACCTTTATTTATTTTCCCTTAAAGTTCAAGCTTTAAGCTTTTACTTATTCAAGGAATATAATTTTTTTAATTGATATTTTTGTGGACATTCACTTTGCAAATTTAGTGATTAAGTAGTTATTGTTTTTTACACACGATGATGATAAATAAATATATTTTTGAAAAAATATTGCACCTTTATTTTATTTTAAATATGTTCAGTGTACAATATGAAAAAGTTTTGTATAAAAACCAATTTTAATTGAATCACTGGATGACATGAAGAAGCTTCTATGGTTAATAGACTAAGGATTTTAAAACATGCCAGTATAAACCATTTTCTAAATTACTTAAGCCATTTCCTAAAGCTACAAAAATAATGTCGTTTGATTATTTGAACAACAAAATATAAATATTCATATGCAATAGATACATAGTGCACGGAAAAAAGTTAAAAACCATCTTTTCATAAAAAGAAAATAATATGACAACATCAGTAAGCAAGTGTTACTTCCAATATTTAAGTACTATTTGGCATGTATCTACCCTTTGTCGTTATGGTTAGTGCGTTGCAATGTCATGCAGAAGGTCTTGGGTTCGATTCTCATTCGCTGCAAATAAGTTTTTTCAGAGGTACACTGCTTCTTACGAGGAATTGAAAAATCCTTTAAGAGTATTTCTTATCATGAAAAATGCTGCTCATAAGCCCTTCGGAATAGGCAGAAAATTGTAGGTCCCCTCCATTCCTGATAACACGCACACAGGAATAGTTGAGAGTTGTAGGTCACTAGGTCCTGGTTCTCTTCGAGCTGTTGCACCACCAAATTTTTTTTAAATATGATTTTATTTTTGATTGTTCCAGCGACACGTTTTTTTCTTTTTCAATTACGATCAAAAATAAAGATACATACCTGCCATGAAAATAATATGCAAAAAGTTTATTTTTTGAACACAAACTCAACAGGAAAAAATGCACGACTAGGTCGCACGAACTTGCTCCTATAAAAACGAATGTTAATAAAGAAAACTGTTCATAACGATAAAATGAATTTTTTAAATTCTCTTAGTAATAAGAGATAAAAACAGAATGCTATGCAAATATGGATTTATGCAAGAACAAAAATTATAAGTCGTTGTAGTGGTTCCTTAAAAGAATAAGCTTTTAAATATCCAAAAATTAAAAAAAATATTTGTTTTTTAAGTTTTGAAATGCAATGTTTCTGAAACTTTTACAGGCTTCTCTATAAAAAATTTCATTAAAATCCGTTATGCCGATAATGAGAAATTCAAAATTCGAAAAAATCGTTGTGTGGTACAGCCAGTAATATCTTGATTTCAAAAATTTTTTTTATTAAATTATAGATCGTAAGAATTAATCAAAAAAAAAACCATTTAGCAAAATTCTCGGAACCGTTTTCGAGAAAAACACGATTTTCGAAAACCATTTTTTAAGATTCGTATGGAGGGTACCGTTATTTTTAGGTATTTTTTTGTCTCATATCTTGTAGATTATATTAAAAGACTTCTATTTATCAAGTCTCAAAAAAATCGAGCATGGGGTTTTCAAAATATTGAGTTTTCAAAAAAAAAAAAAAATAATTTTTTTTTAAATCCAAAAAAAAATTGATTGAAAATTTGAATACACAATTCTATTTAAATTATTAACATAAAAAAATGACCAAAATCGGTTGTACCATTTTTGAGAAAATCAAAAATAAAAAAATGGTTCCAAGGGGTGTACCGAAACTAACCATTTTTTTGGAAATTTTTTTCAACCATTACCTAGCTTTAACCAAATGAAATTTTTTGAATTTAAAAAAAAAAAATCTGTGGGACAGTTTTTGAAAAAAAAAAAATATTTATAAAATTTCGAAAAAAATCGTATGGCAGGTACCGTTATTTTTGGTCTTAAAAAAAAAAGAAAAAAGCATCCAGGGGGGAAAAATTAAAACCCATATCTACTAAGTTTGAAGAAAATCGGCCCAGCCGTTTAGCTGTAGTCTAACAGACAGACAAGACAGAATTGCGAGATCCACTTTTTTTGGTCTTCGTTATCATCGTAATGTCAACTTACGAATGCATAACTTACCTTATAGTATCTATAAGTCGCAAGTAAAAATTAGCACAATATTTCAAATAATTTGGCGAACTAACAAACTTTAATTATTCCAATTGAGTGTAACATTTGTAATCTTAAAGAGAGAAAGGATGTGTACCATTTTATTGGAAGATAATCTATATTGTGTGAATTACAAAGGATTTACTTTGGAACTAATATACTGGAGATGCAGGATGTCTTGTGAATTTTGAATGGAGATCGCGAATGGGACCTTTAATATAAATATACAGTTAATGCGCTGCGTTAAGGAAAACGTATTATTTAAAGCGATTTTTGAAAAGCAATCTATATTTTTTAAATTAAATTTAAAGCTATCATAATATTGTTAGAACAAATACGAGTATGTCAGTCTGGTAGACGGCATTAAGCCAAACCAATTATACCTTAAGATATTTTTATGATTGGTATGTATATGTAGGTACATACCTAGAGTATATAGTATGATCTTTGTATATAAAACTTATAGTATCTACTATCAAGAAGACGAAAGATTGTGGCGACATCTTAAGTATAGGGATAGTGCTAGATTTCTCTCTGCTGAATTTAATAATAAAATATTCTCATTTTTACTACTTGTTTAGTTTCTTATTCTGCTCTCAACTGTAAAACCTAGCGCTAATTTCAGCGCCATCAACGGATAGAGTTCGCCATACAAAATCACGCTCCATGATAATACTATCTGTTATATATACAAAGGTATGATTAAGTCAATCAAAACTAAAAAGTAAAATAAAAATCAACTACAAATGTTAAGAAATGGTTTTCGAAAATCGTATTTTTCTCGAAATTGGTATCTATGCAGAATTTTGATAAAAAAATTTTTCTTACGCTTAATTTTAACGATTTATCATTTGATAAGAAAAAACTTTTGAAATTAAGACATTACTGACTGTACTATACCATTTAACCATTTTTTTAATTTTTTAATTTCTCATTATCGGCGTGACGGATTTTAATAAAATTTTGCATACAGAAGCCTCTAAGAAGTTTAAGAAATATTGCATATCAAAAATAAAACAACATTTTTTTTTGGATTTTGCGATCCAGTCTCACTTTTTTTTTTATTTTTTGGAATATTAGATTTTTTTTGTTTCATCGTCCATTGTGAGCAATGAGAATACATAAGCATGTTTTATTGGAACGCTTTATAAAAAATAATTTGGTAATTTTATTTTGAAATTCCATTTCCTTTATTTTAATTTTGTATCATTTTATTTTTTGTTTGGAAAGCATTAGTTTCGTTATTGTTTCGCAAAGATATTAAGTCGCTTGTTTCACTTCGCAATTTTATCATGCATTTCATTATCTTTGTTTATATTATAGCTTCGCTTCTTATAGGTTTTAAATTTTTGCATAACTTTTGAACTGTTTTGCATTTGATTCATTAACATTAAAAAAGGTTAATAATACTATACAAGAATTTTTTCAAAATGTGTATGTTTGCTTTTCAGGTTGAATGATAGAAACGACTTTGGTATTTTAAATAAATTTATTCAAGGGGTCATATTTACAATATAAAGGTAACTAAAATTATTAATTTAAACAAAATTGTAATAGCAGCTTAAAGTTTTTCGGGAAACAATCTTACTCTTTATTTGACGTCGCCAAAAACACTGCTAAGTCTCTAAGATTCCTTGGTCGATGCAAGATATTTTTACCCTTTCTTATTTAGCTGTAATCTTTATGTCTTATATTCATCCAAGGCTCGAATATAATTTTCATATTTAGAAGAGAATCCAACAAAAATACCTACAAAAATGAAAGGTGATAGAATTATTGTTATCGGAAACACTAGCATCTTTCAAGCCCATGTATGATAGCCAAGCTGCCAAGCTGTACTCAAGGCAATAAGCTCTTAAGTAGCTGGCTAAACGAAATTGGCAAACAGAACAGGGTTACACTTCACTGGGTACCTAGTCAGGCGGTTGCTCATGGAAAAGAAGAGGCAGACATCAGTCCTATCGCGGGATAGGAAAAAATGTAATCAAAAACAAAATTAAACAAGAACAGGAGGCAAGCAGATCCAAGAATTGGAAAGAACGCCAAAGCTAAGGCAGGTAAACATGTTTGAAAAAACACCAAACCACATACTAGAAAAATGTCGTCCCCTTATTTTGGGATTAATGGTTGTGCGACTAACTGAAAATTGATAGAATTTCAAAAAAAATTTCAAAGAGCTTATGGGAATCATAATTTAATTAAAAGAAAAAAACCTCTTTTGTAGAAAACTTTCATTTCATTTCATTTATTTCATTTCATTTATTTGTTTGTAAGAATCTTTTACAATGTAAACTTAAACAAAAAACTAAATCATAGCTTTCCCGCATGGTAGTTGATTTTATAAGATTTACTCCTTGGTTATAGAAATGGATTGCCAGACCAGAGGTCTCCTATATGTTCCAGCCGCTATAGAACTTACAAATAAAAATAAAAATGAAATGTTTTTCAGAGTATACTGCCTTTTGCGTGGAAGTGAGAAATCCCCCAAAGGCTTGTTGTGTACATTTGTTCAGACATCCTAGAAAATTGCAGGTCCCCTCCATTTCTGCCGACAACACGCACACTGACACAGTTGAAAGTACTAAGTTATAGCGCTATATGAGCTGTTGCCGTCTAGTTTTTTATTTTGAGACATTTTTTGCGTGACAGTTTTCTCGCATCAAATTTTGTCGATTGATGATTGTCTCGCATGATCGTTTTAACGCGTAATTCTTTTTTCATTCAATAATTTTCTCACATAATCTGAATATTCTGAAAGGATGATTTTCTAACAATATAGCTTTCCCCCATGATAGTTATATTTAAAAGAGTTTACTAACATTTTCTTTCATTTTCTCGAATGATTATTTTCGCACATGATAGTTTTCCCGCGTAATTGATTTTTTTTCCATTGGATTTTTCTCGCATGATATATTTCTCGTATGATAGGGTTATGATGCGGCGAGCCGTATCACCTTACTAAGATCTTAATGGTTCCATTATGCTCTCCAGGTTCTGGGAAATTTAGGAATGACAAGGGTAAGAGAAAGGATTTAGTGGATGTCTTAGGTATATGGGTGCCTCCCAGAACGGTTCTGATTTCTGAGTTAAGTTCCACCTATTCGTTTTGACACCCTCTGCATAAGTCAGATGTGCTGATACCCAATCTGCTCATTTGGGTTCCCATTAAGTTCTGACCCGTAAGGATTCCAAGAAAAGAGACCATTGAGGTCTGATACTCTGTTTTGCAGCTCTATTGAAAATGAATATTGAATATTGACCCAAACGCATATAACTTTTGGTATATCTGGCCTGAGATTCCTTGAAACCCGATATGTGTCAATTTTTTTTTTTTTTTCTTTATTTATTCAATTTTTTTTTTCTATCTTTAAGGATGATGCTTTACAAAACCAATAACAATAATTTTGAGGAACTAAAAAAAAGAAAAGCTGTCAGTCAATAGACTTGTAAAGAGTAAGTAGTGGTGAAAATTACTGACCATATTTGTCATTTGCAGTCTTGAGGAAACTTTGGTCACTTTTAGCTTCCGTTTTTGAACCATAAATAAAGACCTAAGCATAATTCATGATACTACATAAAAGCATTTTAAACTAAAGCAAAATTTAGTTAAAAAAAAAAGCTAAAGCTGAAACTTGGATTTTTAAGTAAAAGCTTGATTTTTAGTGAATACAAATAAGTTTAAGCTAGCTAGTTTAAGATGTTTTCTAGTAATAGCTATTTAAAAATAGCCAAAGCTATATTCATTTAGTTTTAGCTTGTTTTCCTAGCTTAAGCTTCAATTTGTGTGAATAAAAATAGCTTAAACTAGAATATTATAGTTAAAGTTACAAAAATTTCAAGATTTTTTCGACCTGTCTACAAAGCTTTGACTAGGTCTCATTTTCAGTATTAACTTGTGCGAGTTCTTAATTAAACATAAGGGTATATCTCAAAAATAGGACTGTAAACGTATAGACCCAGAAACTGACATACGAAATGTTAAAAATATTTTTTAGCCGAAACCAATACTTGCCCTGTAGAACAGATAACAAATTGAGGCAAAAAAACTTTCCTTTCGGTCATACATGTACCAGTTTTAGCTAAAGCTAACTAGCCGAAACATGTGAATGAAAAAACGAACACCCTAAATTAAGAAGCTTAAGCTAGAATTTTCCAGCATAAGCTATTTAGCGTTATCATTTTTTTATTCACATAAAACAAAGCTTAAGCTAGTACTGTCTAGCTTTAGCTGCTAGTAAGAGCTATGACTAGTTGGCTTTAGCTTCCTCCAAAAAAAGCTTTAACTTTTTTTTATTCACAAGAGCCATTGCACAATTGACTTTTTGACTAAGTACCTATCAAAAAAAAGTTGACTAAAATTTTACGCCAGTCTATTTCTCGATGACTTAAATTGAAGATGAAGATTAAATTAGGACAGATTTTTCCAGAGTAAATAGCAACCTCAAATTTCTCTTTCGCAATCTAAAGGAGTGATAAATATATTTTTTTAACGTATCTAACTTTAATAAATATAGCTAATATACTTTATTTTCAAGCCTAATTCTCCAAAATTTCATGTTAAATTACATTTTAAAATTTTTATCTCGAACCATTAAGAATGTACCTACTATATTTGTATCCTTTTGCATATATGCCACAACTGTTCGCTCTTGAAGCCGTGTTCTTGCCACAACTGTTAACTTAAAACGTTATCGACAGATTTTTATTAGCATTATAGAAATACCGTAATGTAAGACCATCAGGGGAAATATTTTCTTTTTAACATAAGACCCACAATTTATTATTCATAATGAAGTTAGCCCCTCGCTATATCAAAGACCATTCTAGTTAAGCTTTTAGATGAATCAAATTATAGCAACTTAAGCAATTTCTCTTAAATTTTGAGCTTTCGACGAATGAACTTCTTCTTCGAATCGAAGGAGAAGGAGTACAGGAATTTCTCAATTGAAACTTTGAGCTTTTTGTGGAATCTAATATATTTTTTTTTTCAATTCAAATAAATTTTATTAATCTTGCTTTATGAGCTACATATACATTTGGTAAAAATAGAGACAACTTTATTTACATAATATAATCTAAACGACGATTACATATACCTACGAGTATGTAAATATGTTACAACATCTTAGACCCGTGCTGAATAGGTACATGAACTTTAATATTTAATTTTCCTTTAAACAATAAAATATGAAGAGAAGATTATTCAGGAACAACCTTTTTTTTGGGTCTTCGACTCGTCGCACAAACTTATATTGTTATGTACTGCATCATTGCATTGAACGAATCCAATTTTTCTTTTGTACCACTCATCATATGAAATAAAAAGAATGTATCCGAAATATTCTGGAATGAACAAAATAACAATTGAATGAATTAATTCCGGAGTATTGTATCATACTTAGGTCCGAATATTTTGATTAATAAAAACAAGCTTAAAGTCATTCGCATAGATATAGAGCAGCAACATCACAAGTATAACTTAAATCTACATCAAACATTCTCTCACAAAGCGATAATGAAAAATGCTCAAAATCAATCTTAATCAAATTCTTCTTGAAAACTTAAGGAAGGATAAGTCACTGGTGCAAAATTTTGAACATTTAATAATACCTGTTATCATTTTTACTTGCCCAAGTTTTGCATTTGCAAAAAAATCGAAATCGAGATTTTCATCAAAGTTGAGGCAAAAGTACGATAACTTAGGCGCCAAGAAATTATAACCGTTTTTTGTAGAACAGTTCAATACAAGTATTTTTTACTACGGGAGTGGGGGGTCTATCTCCCCCCGTTTGGGCGGGAGGGGCAATTTTATAAAAAAGGTACTTAAATGGAAACAAAAATATTAAAAAATAACAGTAATACTTACAATTAAGTATTATACGTTTTTTTAAAGCCAATACTCTGATCTATTAGATAATTTTTAAATCAAGTAGAATCTATGCACAGTTTTTGAAAAAACGAGTTTTAAACTCAAATTTTGGTGAAAAAAAAAAAACATAAAAAAAAAGTTTAAAGTTTAATTTTTCAAAACTGCAAAGCTATATATTATTATTTTTCCTAAAATTCGTTGCTCTAATATATTCTTATTCAAAAACTGAAAACTAGATGATTTTATGTCGTCTAGTTTTTGAGAAAATTGAAAATAACGAAAACTACTTTTTTATGGGATATTTGCTTTTTTTGCTTGCTTACGCATTACGGCGCATAAACAGTGAGATATGTATGCAACCCCCCTGCCTGGGCACACTATAGGATTTGGGGTAGGTGCGAGGTTGGGTGTATGCAAGGTGAAAAATTCACACTACCTAGGTACTACTGTACGAATGCAGCAAATTTATATAATTCCTTAATTAATATGTATGTTATTGTTTGTTTTTAATGCTAATATGGTACAGGTTATTGTTTACCAAGGTCATTCGTTATTCAATCTTTGTAAGAGTGAAGTATTTTTTTCTTGGAATAAAGAATGGCGACTAAGCATCCACTACTTCATCCTAAATTAAATAACTTTTCAATATTTCAAAAAAAAAAATATTTCAAAAGCATCGCGTTCTTAGAAGAAATTGGTCTAATTCCAACTAAAGCGTCAACTCCCCTCAACTCCAACTCAAAAAGGTGACAAAAATTGTAAGAATACAATATTGTTATTATTATTTATTCATCAACCAGAGCATATTATACTCTTACAGACTGTTGCAGCCTCAATCAACTCAATTAACTGGGTTCTATTGTACATCAGCAAGTTTCCCGCAACTCATCTATGTCCTATCATATTACACATTATAGTTAACTTTAAACATACATACATGTCTAACTATGTACTTCTCTCTTACAAAATTCGAATTAATAAAGTCAGTCTTTTTTCAATCATCGACGACGTAGCATGAACATTGGTCCTTCGAGCCGGATACATACATATCTACATAATTTAACCAGTTTATATTTTTGCATATGCTATCGGCCCTCTTCTTTGATTTTTCTTCTCGCTTATCTTGTGCTCTTTAGAAGTAAAATTATAATTGTAAATTTACCGCTTCGTCTGAACAAAACGGTGGTTTTGATCGTGTGATATTTTTATCTTTCGATTCTTTTTTTTTTTTTTTTTTTTTTTTTCGATGATTTATTTCGCTATGAACAAAAACGCATTGATAAAACGTGACAGTTCTAGAACTGCAATTAAAAGAAGTCTTGTTTCGAGCAAAAAATCGGAATCGTTCGATGAAGCTGAACTTGAGTCTCATCTTCAGCTGTTATCAAGCCTTTGGTTACAGTTTTGCCAAGCACAAGACGAAGTAGAGTTTGCTTGTGGCACCGACACTCTCACGCAGCAAGAATCAGAGCGGGAACAGGGTGAAGACTGGTATCGTCAAGCACTGGCTAATTTCACACGTGCTCTGAAAAAAAGTCATGCAGCAAACCAAGACTTATCCCAATCACAGTCACTACCAACTAAAGATAAAGTACAAGCACGTGCCGAGGTAAAACTTCCAAGCATCCCACTGCCACATTTTTCTGGTGATCCAAAAGAATGGAGACAATTCAGAGACGCTTTCGAGGCAATAATACATAGTGAGTCGTCACTCAATGGATCCCAAAAGTTGCATTACCTCCGATGTAGTTTACAAGGCGAAGCCCTTCTGGTTGTAAAAGGTTTTCCTTTTACCGAGAACAACTATGAAGAGGCATGGAAACTCTTAAACAAACGCTATGACATCCAGCGCATCATAGTAGACTCACATTTCCGAGCACTATTCGCCCTTAAAAAACTAAATGTGGAATCATCGAGTGCACTCAAAGCTCTTTTAGATGCGACTCAGCAGCAGCTGCACAGTCTGAAAGCGATTGGTAGGCCTGTTACAAACTGGGACGATTGGCTGGTCCATTTAACTGTAAGTAAGCTGGACGCAGAGACGCATAAGCAATGGGAACTATCACAAACGGACGAAGTTTCCAATTTTGATACACTCGTATCATTTATTGAAACCAGATGTCGTTCGTTGGATGCCATCGATTCCCACCACCAAGCATCAGACTCCAGCTTCAAATCTCAGCAATCGTCAAGAAGCAAATCAAAATCTGGAGCGAGTTCATTGTTCGTGGCAGCTCAATCTGATCAGGTACATCAACGCTCAATAAATAAACCACAACCAATCACGTGCTTCTTCTGTTCTTCGAAACACAAATTATACAGTTGTGACAAATTCCATTCGCTTGACATATCAAGGAGACTTTCATTCGTACAAGAGAAAAAATTGTGTACTAACTGTCTTGCACCAGGCCACAGCAATGATAAATGCCGCAGTAAGAACACTTGCCGTGTATGTCAAACAAACCATCATACCCTTTTACATCAAGAAGCACAAGCAACTTATCCAGGGCCAAGCACAAGCAATCAGTTTATGACATCCTATTTAACACGCACTGCACACCAAGTGTTACTTGGTACCGCTCTCATCAAAGTCGTCGATCACTGTGGAAGATACCAGCCCGCCAGACTCCTATTCGATAACGGCTCGCATCTTTCATTCATCCGCGAGAGTTTCGCACAAAGACTCAAGCTTAAACGATTACCAACTTCAGCAACGATTGAAGGAATAGGTGGAGCTGCCGCTGGCAGTTCCAAAGGTGAAATGGAGCTCACAGTCGCATCAGTTGACCACAGTTTTACTACCTCTATCCGAGTACAAATTTTACAGAAGATCACCAATGTCTTACCACCTGCCAAGCTTCACAGAACTGAATGGTCACATCTTAGTCGGTTGAATTTGGCCGATCCGCATTTCCACACCCCGGCCGAAATCGACATTCTGTTGGGGTCAGATGAGTTGGGACAGTTTCTTCAGAGCGGCTTGGTCAAAGGCCCCGTTGGATCTCCAATTGCGCAGCAATCCACACTTGGGTGGATTCTTTTCGGTAAAGTAATCGGTAAAGCAAGTTCCACAAGCAACACTACCAACGCTACTTGCATGTATTCAGACGTTTCTCTTACAAAAGCAATCTCGAAGTTTTGGGAAATTGAGTCGTTACCAGAGATCAAACATCTTACAATCGAGGAACGAATGTGCGAAAAGCATTTTGAAAATACGCACTATCGCCTGGAAAATGGCCGTTTTGTAGTCAAACTACCTTTCAAAAATGACTGTCCTCTCGATGATTCACGGAGTACTGCTGTGCGAGCTCTTCTGCGAATGGAAAAACTTTTTGCAAGAGACGAACAACTTAGAACCCAGTATAAGAATTTTATCCGTGAGTTTGAACAACTAGGACATATGGAAAAGGTGAGTCATATTCCAATGCCTGGAAGACATTTTTATATGCCACATAGAGCTGTTATAAAAGAAAGCAGCACCACAACCAAGCTGAGAGTCGTTTTCAACGCATCATGCCGTACGACAACTGGCTTCTCGCTAAACGACACCCAAATGATTGGTCCTCAGCTCCAACCAGAGCTTTTCCATGCGTTAATACGTTTACGATCCTATCGGTATGCCATGAGCGCTGATGTGGCAAAAATGTATCGCCAGGTACGAATCAATGACGAGCATTTAGACTACCAACGAATTGTATGGCGCGACTCTCCTCAAGATCCCATAGAGGATTACAGAATTTTGACTGTCACTTACGGGATAGCTTCGTCTTCTCATCTCGCAGTAAAGTGTGTACAACAAACCGCACTAGACGAAGGCAAGAACTACCCTGCAGCAACTCAAGTCATACTCAATCATTTTTATATGGACGACTTGCTCACCGGTTCCTATGAAGAAGATGTTTTGTACCGCTTACAATCTGAGGTATCAACTATACTGAGACACGGTGGTTTCTGTCTTCGTAAGTGGTCAACGAACTCTCCACTTGTCATCAACTCTATTCCCGAAGATCAACGTGAAGTTCTACAGTCCGTTAATCTTACTGAAGCCGACTGTGTACGAACGCTGGGACTCCAGTGGGAGCCCTCTTCAGATAACCTATCTTTTACTGTTCAGGTTAATGAAGTATATAACTCTAAACTTACTAAACGTTCACTTCTTTCAGAAGCATCAAAACTATTCGATCCGTTGGGTTTACTGTCTCCATGCACTATTATACCCAAAATGTTATTTCAGCAACTGTGGAAGCCTAAGGTCGACTGGGACGAAGTTGTGCCGGACGATATTAGACGCAGGTGGTTTCATTACAGGGATCATATCACTAGTCTCGCAGCAATTAAAGTGCCGAGATGGGTTGGTACTGGCATACCTTCTGCTGTCATAGATCTTCACGGTTTTGCCGACGCGTCGCAAGCGGCTTACGCCGCCGCAGTCTATCTCCGCACAGTTTCTCCTGATGGTCATGTTTCAGTTCACCTACTTGCGGCTAAGACAAGAGTCGCACCGATGAAATCTACAACGTTGTCGCTTCCACGTTTGGAGTTGTGCGGTGCCGTCTTGCTGACCCAACTTATTAAACATATTTTACCCACATTGGAATTTGAAGTACAAAATGTTTTTGGATGGACTGATTCTAGTGTGACACTTGCTTGGGTACGACAAGAGCCTGGCAAATGGGGTACCTTTGTATCCAATCGAGTTTCTCAAATTCAGAAAGTCATTGAGGCTGGTAGCTGGTTTCACGTACAGTCCAGTCAAAATCCAGCTGACTGCGCGACAAGAGGCGTTCTACCACATCATTTAGCTGATCATCCCCTATGGTGGCATGGTCCACATTGGCTTTCACATAATCCGTCCTCATGGCCTCCTCAGCAGATGTTTACTACAAATTTAGAACAGCACGCAGAAGCAGTACACCTTGTGAATACGCAACAACCAGCTCCAGCTTGGGACCTAATCGATCGCTATTCTTCACTAGGCAAATTAAAACGTATCACCGCCTATGTATTAAGGTTTGTGCACAACCTCCATGTTTCAGTCTCGATACGCAAGGGAACAAACATTGCCTCATTCCGAGGGCACAAACATCTCCAGCTTTCCGAGCTTAACGAAGCCTTAGTCATCTACGTAAGACTAGCACAAGAGTGTTTCTTTTATGATGAGCTACAACGTCTCAAATCTAACCAGCCTGTTAAGTGCACCAGCAAACTTTTGAGGATGCGTCCGTTTCTAGACAACAAGGGACTGCTCCGGGTAGGTGGCAGATTAAGAAACTCTTCATTTCTACCAGACAGAAGGTATCCTCTCTTATTACCAGCAACCGCAAGAATCACTACGCTTATATGTGAAGATATTCATCGAATAACTCTTCACTCTGGACCGCAAGCTATGCAGGCAATGCTTCACAGTCGCTTTTGGGTTATCGGCGCACGCAACGTTTTGAGAAAAACGTTTGGTCTGTGCGTACGATGCCGCCGACACTCTCGTGTAATACAACAACAACTAATGGGTGACTTACCGAAACCTCGAGTGGAAGCCTGTAGACCATTCCAAAGAAGCGCAGTAGATTTTGCCGGCCCTGTGCAGCTACGATTCTCAAAGGGGCGAGGTTCAAAGGCAACGAAGGGATATATCTCAGTTTTTATTTGTATGGCGACTGGTGCTATGCATTTGGAACTCGCCAGTGATTTGTCTTCTTCGACTTTTATCGCTGTATTCAAACGTTTTGTATCCCGCCGTGGCCACTGCAAAGAGTTATACAGCGACAACGGTACTAATTTCGTTGGTGCAGAACGAGAGCTCAACGACCTTCTCTCACAAGCGAGAAAAGACGAAACACTAGCCAGATACATCGCGGACGACGGGACGACTTGGCACTTTAACCCTCCAGCATCTCCACACATGGGTGGATATTGGGAAGCCGCCGTTAAACGTGTCAAGTATCATCTCCGTCGCACAGTAGGAGACAAGCTTCTAACATACGAAGAATATTACACTTTTTTGGCGGAGATTGAAGCTTGTGTGAACTCAAGGCCTCTTTGTCCAATATCTTCAAACGTAAACGACTTGATGGTTCTTACTCCGGGACACTTTTTAATCGGAGAACCTTTGAAAACGATTCCAGAACCTGACGTCACCTCATTTGAAGGAAATCTAGTGGACAGATGGCAACTCATTTCGAACCTGAGGCAACATTTTTGGAGAAGGTGGAGTTCCGAGTATCTCGTGCAACTTCAACAGCGATCAAAGTGGATTCTTCCTAAGGTAAATTTCCAAATAGGTGATTTAGTTGCTATCAGAGATGAAAGACTCCCCCCTACGAAGTGGAAACTAGGAAGAGTCATAATCATTCACAAAGGGAAAGACGACAAGGTACGCGTTGTGACTCTCAAGACAGCTGACGGTTTGTTGACTCGCCCAATTGTCAAACTATCTCCACTGCTCAAATTTCAAGATCAACCTATAAACAATTCAACCTAAGCAATAAACACATACATCATTTGAACTCATCATCCAATCGTTCCAAGGTGGGCGGAATGTTGCAGCCTCAATCAACTCAATTAACTGGGTTCTATTGTACATCAGCAATTTTCCCGCAACTCATCTATGTCCTATCATATTACACATTATAGTTAACTTTAAACATACATACATGTCTAACTATGTACTTCTCTCTTACAAAATTCGAATTAATAAAGTCAGTCTTTTTTCAATCATCGACGACGACGTAGCATGAACACAGACTAAGATACATAAGTAAATATATAGTTACAAATTTGTAGGTGGGTATATAAAATTCAAATTACATTTAAATGATTTACATAGTTAATCTTTTATTTTAATAAATAACGTTACTTAAATTTTGCTTAAAACTAATGATTTAAAAGTTTCTCTGGTGCAATCCATATAAAAGTTAATCTCAGAGCAATAAACCCATCTATTGGCACATTTTTCCATGGGCCTCAATATTGGCTAGAGATTCGGGAGGTGCTTGCTATAATTTTTTTTTTGTGATCAAAATGCCTGTAAACACGGTTTTAATACATTGAACATTGAAAAATTGACTTGACTATTTTTAAGTAACACCTGACTTACTCACAAACTGACTGACTGAGACGCGAAATGCCATGCAATTCTACCTCCTCTGGTGCATTCTTGGTAACCCTAAATGATTTGCTGTACTTTACCTACAAATGAACCACATTAACAATAATCCTCAAAATGAAATCACCGTAGTTAAATACCAAAAATCAAAAATTTCATAAAAAGTAGTTTTAGTAATTTTCGATTTTCTCAAAAACTAGAAGGGACAAAACCATTCGGTTTTTTGTGTTCGATTTAGAATTAATAGTAGCATTGACCACAAAATGCCAATTAAGCACTTCATTTTACAATTTTGAAAAAAAAAATGGTCTAAACTTTTTTTTTTCATTTTTTTTAACAAAATTTTGAGTTTGCATGCAAATTTTTCAAAAACTATTGACATAAGTAATTTAATTTAAATTTACGATTATAGAACAGACTTCTGGCTTTCAAAACCGGTATAGTATTTTATTGTAAGTGTTGCCGTTGTTTTTAAATATTTTTTTCAATTTAAGTCTCTCTCCCCAAAGTTGACATTAACATGATAGAGAATACGAAAAAAGTGGCTCCTGCATTTCCATCTGTCTGTACGTAAATAAGCCTAAGCCGCTCTGCAATCCGGATATTCTATCTTTTGTTGTTGTTGAGTTGTTTAACGTGTTTAAAATTATGGATAAGTAAGACAAAGGCTGTTTTCGAAAACGTCAAATCAATGTCGATTTGATCGTCAAATGATCGTCATTTTTGACGCAAATATTGTTGTCGTCAAATATGCAATCGTCCTGCTAGCACAAAATCTATTTGATCAACGTCAGTGAATTTTCTTGCAAATGCATTTGACGCGAACAAAATTAAAAATGGATTGTCATGGATGAATATGTAGTGGAACAGAGCGAGAAAGTTCCGACATCAAATTCGTAACACCAAAAATACTACTAAAACGAAAAGTGGCGTGGCAGCTGTCCAGGCGGGAATGAATTCAATATAAAAAGAAGAGAATACTGAAGGGAACACTTCTTGGCCACTAAAAAGTAATTTTTTTTTATGTTTTTTGCTTACAATACTCAGATAATAAAACTAAACTATTAATCAATAAATGATCCAGCTGTTGTATTTTCATTCAAAATATAAAATATTATACTTAGTGGAAAGATTTTGTCGCAGTTTACGACATGGATGCTAAAAATTTTTCAAAAATTGTGCTTGAAAATTGTTCGAAAAATTTAAATACGTACTACTATAGCAAAAAAAAAATATATTTTTAAACAAAAAAAGAAGGCGATTTGGTTAAAACTCCGAAGTTCGAGTCGTAAAACTCCAAAGGTGCGTATGCGTAATTTTATCAAAACAATCGGAAAGTTTTCGGATGAGGAATTCTTCGGTCATTTCAGAATATCAAAGCAATTATTTCTTGTAAGTACAAACAAATGAAGCGTTTCAATTCATAAAAAGTAATATTCTCAATGAATATCTAATTCTAGGGATTGAAGTAAGAACTAAGCCCTTTATGGAAAAAGGCAAAAACAATACGCCCAGGTACAGACTTAGAATAAAACCTATACATATGTAACTTTTTGGGCTTTAAGCAACAAAAAATCATACCGAGAAATCGATAATCGTTTCAACAAATTGTTGGGAACGAGTTCAGGAATTTCATTTCAAATTCATTTAATTTAAATATGTAACAACCAGCAGTCACAGTTTGGGAACATCATTTCCGTTATCCTAGTCTAAAACCTTCAATTCAATTTCAGTAGGTTTCAATTGGTTATTTTTGGATGAGGTGGTGAAACAGGTGTGGAAGGTGTTTCGTGTTGTGTGGGTGTGTGGATTTATGTAAATATCAGAAGAGACGCTTCGAAATGGTGAGTTGAAGATTTGCTCATCGATATTTAGTCTCAACGGTGGTCATCCATTTGCTTTGCATGAAAAGTAAAATTTAAGAGAAATAAAAGGAGAGAAGAATATTCTTCAGCGTGGTCAGAAGAGAAACCAATACAGACAAAATATTCTCGAACTTTTCATGATGGAAGGGTTTCCGGTGCTATTATTTGGGCGAATTTTAACCAGAAACTCAAAATTTTATCACATCTATTCTTGAAAAATTCGAAAATGATTTTTAAAACTCTAAAAGTGATATTTTTGTTTAAAGTTCGTCCAGAAAATTCAGTAGCGGAAACCCTTCAGACACCATTGTTATGGAAAACTCTCTTTCGAACATTTTCGAAAATTTATGACGCTACCAGGGTTATCGACTGCCTATAAAAGGGCGAGATTGCCAACGCTCGCCCTTGTTGTACGTGAAAATTGGAAGCGTTGCTTTGTCGTGGCTTGACGTGACAATTTAAAAATCTTGTTTTGCTTTAAAAATCGCTGTATTGTTTTTTTGGCGGAATTTTTTTTTATTATTTTTCTCGTTGACTGTTTTCCTTTGTTCGGAAAAATCTAAATTTATGATTTATTTTCCATAAAATGTGACTATTTTTAATCTCCAGAATTCCTGCGTGATTTGACAAAACAAAAAAAAAAAAAAAGCACAAAAAAACCCGAAAAAACCACATTAACTCTGGAAAAGAATAAAAAAAAAAAAAAATCAAAAGAAAGAACAGTTTAAAAATTAAAAAGTGAACAATTTCCATTAGAGCAAAAATCCGGATAAAATAACCCCCCCCCCCCCTTTATCCAAAAGAAAAAAAAGGGAATCCGCTACAAATCCTCCTTAACAAAAATTAACGTACACAAAAAAATAAAACAAATTTACATATAGTATATACGGCACGAGAGTAGTACACAAAAGAAAACAAAAATTAAATAAAACTCAGTAACTAAGTACCTACAAAAAAAAAAAAAAACAAAAAGAAAAGAAAGAAAAAAAAAAAACTCAAAAAAAAAGACCTATAGGAAAACAAAATATAGCATACGCTTTGTGAACATTAGTATCAGTGCAATAAAAAGTCGAAGCCCAAATTTCGATTGATCAAATTGATCAACCCAAAAACAATTCCTCAAATCGATGCACTCAGTTCCTGCTTGTGAAACTACACCACCACTGACACCACCACCGACACCATCACCTACCACAACACCAGCCTGCGATCCAGTTCCATCCAGCATTTCCATCGTAGTTTAGATATCTATATATATATTTTTTCTTCAATTTAATCTATTTACATAATTTTCAATTCTGTTTTATTTTCTTTTTACTTTCATATTAATTTCACACATATTGTTTTCGTAAAAAAATAATCCCTGTAATATTCCCCTCAGTTCACCAATTCATTTTTTTTTTGTTTCGTTTACATAAAACAATAAAATAATAATCAAATCCATGAATTAAAAATAAAAAGGCATATACCATCGCATTCTGGTGTAAAGTGACGGTTAAAGTTTTTGTAAATTTAAATTTATACACAACATTAAAGGTATTTTTTTTTAATTATCCACAACAACCACTGGAGCGGTGCACCACCCCAAGGGATAAGTTTGGTAAGTTTTCTTAATAGTGTGTATTATATTGTATATAAAATTTAAAAACTTCAACGGTCAATTTCACCACTTATTCATTATTCAATCAGAGTAAAATCGTTTAAAATTCACAGTTTTTTTTTCGGACGTAAAGTAATTGAATGATAAAACCCTACAAATGCGAGATCGTTATACCCCATGGTGAATTGCTTGGGGAATTTAAAATCAATATTTTTTTTTGTAAAGTGAGAAGAAAGCTCTGCAATAATAACAAAGTACAAGTGTAAAAGAAGAAGTACATTTTGGTTGGACGAAATTGGTCCACTTTATTAATTATTTGCCAAAATTTTCCCGAAACAAAATAAATTTGTTAACTTATGTTAATTTTCCATTTAATTTAAAGAAAACAAACGTGAAGATTGATGCAATTTTTTTTTTACTTTATAATAAATAATTTAATTTAAAACCTTTAAATATTCAATTCCCTAGTTATTTCCATAAAATCAAATAATTTTTTTTTGTGAAATTTTCCACCGATTCCTTTATTGGAAAAAAAATAGATTTATTTTAGGATGTTCATATATTTATGATGACACACTGTACTGTTGGTTGTTACTCATAGAAAAAAAAAAGGAAGAAGGAGAACAAGAGCTTTTGGTTTTTTTTGTTAATATTTCTGAAGGGGAATTTAAAGAATCTTAAGTATTAGGATAGTTTAAGACTTATGTTAGGTTAAGTTTTCATGAATAAAATTTGTTGTATTTTGCTTTAAAATTGAAAAGTTTCGACCTTCTCATTTTTCTCTTTATGAAATATTTTTTTTGGGAAGTGGTTTTGGACCTTTTTTTTCAGCATCATTTGGTAAGATAATGAATTGTATTTGAGTCAAGTCAATGGTGGATGTGGCGAAGTGAGATAAACGATGAAGACTGAAAACCGAAGATAAAAGATTGAACGTGAAGATACGACCAGGTTTGGCGGATTTCAAAATCAATATGGTTCAATATTAGCTAGATGCCGATATTATGGTTATGAAGTTTGTGGACATTTTTGAAAATTTTAGATAGGATGAGAGTTTAGGTTTCTCAAAATCGTTTTTAATCTAGGGGCTATTATACATAGTTGAGGTAAATAATAGCCATGGGTATCTATATGGTACAAGGGTGGGTACAACCTCTGAGAGTAAACAACACCGTAGACTCTCCTCACTGATGATTTTGAAAAATGCTTAAATCCAGCCGGATTTAAATCTAACAGGATGAAATCGGGCTTCATCCTCATGATCCCGATACTTTTTCTAACAAACCCCGGCATGTAATTTCGTAACAAATGTTCAGCGCTACGACAGCAAGAACCCCCCCACCGACGAGCTAGGACGTGCTTTATGCTAGCATGCCCCGCTGTTGTAGCCTGAACACCCTTTCCTTCTGCTGCCAGGACCTGCCTATTGTGCCTGTAAGCAGTGGGTGGTAATGGTGGAAAAAGGAGGGAAAGGTGTTTTAGGGCTCTCTAGGATATGTTTCTTTAATGTGCTGTCAGGTTTCATGTTTTAAGGGTTTTGGCACCTCTGGGTGGAGTGAATGTGAAATATTCTGATGAGAGCTCTAGCCGATGACAAAATCTATCAACTGCGTTCAAAACTGAGAAATATGACAAAAGTTTGCGTTAAATTGCTCGTTGTTATATGCTGCGTGAGCAACTTTCACCCACCCACAGACACACAAAAAAGACAATCTAAACTCTATTTTCTGAACTTCAATTATTTTTGTCGTCAACTCGATTTTTTACTGCAGAGCTGCGCCGCAAATGATGTTATCGAATACATATATGACTTAAGCAAACTGCGTTATCGAAAATAATGCTTTAGCTTTTGCATGAAAATTTCGTTGTGGGTTTTCGAACAGTTGACTTTTGCAGTTTGCGTTTAAGAACATTCTGCAAATGTATTTTTGATGCAGGTGACGTTTTCGAAAACGGGCAAAATCTCGCACGGCAATCGACTGCGTCAAGTAGAATCGATTTTTTAAACGAGCATTATTTCTATTGAATCGTGATTATGAATTTTGATTTTGATTTTTCTGCCTTACTCTTATGAAATAGTGTTTTTTTTTTAATTTGTTTTGCAATGATAACCTTTATGTTTATTAAATTGTATTTTTTTTATGGGGCCTGCAAAAAGGACTTAAAGTTAGAAATTTAAATTATTTAGGTCACTTGAGCTTATTTTAATTGAATTTAATTCAATCACTCCACTTAAACAGAAATAATTTTCATTTCTCTATTGATTAAAAATTATGTTTCATACCGAATTTTCCAAGTAAGACCAGCCAATATCGACTAACTTTTTGTTATTTTCAAATAGCTCATTTAAATAATCGATTTTGTTTATTCTTATGATTCAGCGAAAATATCGCCAATATTTTAATTCATGATCAGCTCCCACAGGCTTATTGATTAGGAGCTTGATCAGACGAAAATCCAAGGGCAACATACCAGCATGGGATTCACTCATCCAGATACACTGTTTGGTGCGGTGTTATGACCAAAACAGAAACGATTTTCTTTGGCTTCTTACAGACCAACTTCTTGCGGCCAATAGCGGAGCGAACTTTTTTTTTAAGCGAAAGTTTGGTTTGAAAAACTTAAGAACTGCCTCGGCCACCTCCTACTGTAGATTAAACTGCCTTATGGGAAGTTCTAAATGACAAAGTTTTTTTTTGACAAATCGTCATTTTAGCGACGAGACCCATTTCTGGTTGAATGGGTTCGTCAACAAGGAAAATTGTCGAATTTAGGACAATCAAAGAGAAAATCACTTAACTTCTTTTCTAAATCAAAAAAAAAAAAAAAAAAAAATGCGCGAGTGGGTCGCGCGAACTTTCTCTTATGTAAAAGACTAAAAATTTCAAAAATTAATGTTACTAGAGAAAAATGTTCATAACCATAAAACTCATTTTATAATATTGAAACAGCAACAATGTAATAGAGAAATTTTATTATTTAATGATTACTGACTACCAGGCACTACCATTATTACACATGGTACTGATCCTGGACCGAGCAGCAATGCTCGGGTCAGAGCTAGACGGATTCCGGGGGCTAGCAAAGTAATGCCGCAGATTATACAAAATCTGAGAGTTGCGAGTTGGAACGTTGGCAGTATGACAGGTCGAAGCTTCGAGCTGGAAGAGATGATGAAAAGAAGGCGAGTGGACATCTTATGTGTTCAAGAAACAAAATGGCGAAACACGGGAAACAGGGCCCGTTTCTTGGATACGAGGACAAAAAACTATAAGATGTTCTACTATGGAACGGAAAAGGGTAAAAACGGAATCGGAATCATCCTTGCAAAACATCTATTAGGCAGCGTATTGACCATTTCGAAATCCAGCGACCGTTTGATGTCCCTCAAATTGGTGATTAAAGGAAAGTTGTGGAATATTGTCACTGCATATGCTCCCCAAATTGGATGTGAGCAGGTGCAAAAAGATGCATTTTGGCTAGACTTTCACAATCTACTTAAGGACATCCCAAAGGAAGAGTTTTTGTTCTTGGGCGGAGATTTGAACGGACATGTCGGGAAGACAAACGAAGACTATGAAGATTGCCATGGAGGCCTCGGATACGGCACCAGGAACCCTCCTGGTGAAGATATCCTGAGCATGTGCAAAACATACGGTCTTATCGTACTAAATACCATGTTCGTCAAACAAAGCCGACACCTGGTCACTTACAGCAGTGGTGGAAATGAAACCCAGATTGATTACCATTTGGTATCTAGTTTCATGAAACCCCGGGTAAAAGATTGCAAAGTGATACTAGGAGAAGCGATCGCCCACCAACACCGTCTCCTACTGACAGAATTTTTTATGGAGACAGTGAACGACAACAAACATACAAAAACTTTTGGGAAGATCAAATGGTATAATCTGGATAAGGAAAAAGGCGAAGCTTTCATTTCGAATATGCAAAACGTTCTGTATAACAACACCGATATAGTTCGAAATGAAGAGAGTACAGCACAAAGTATGTGGGATCTCCTACAGAGAACTTGCAAAGAAAAAGCCAAAACACTGTTAGGGGTTTCAAAAGGACACAACCAACAAGGCAAAGAAACATGGTGGTGGAATGATGAAGCTAAATCAGTTATAAGTAAAAAGAAAATGGCTTTCAAGGCTTGGTCGAAGTGCCCCTCTAATGATACAGAGCAAAAGTCACGCCTCGAAGTGGAATATAGGAACTGCAAGAAAGAAGCGAAGAAGAAGTGCGCCCAAATTCAAGCAAAGAATACAGAAAACCTGTATCGGGAGCTGGATGAAATTTCTACCCCGACAGCTGGTGCTATTCAAGAGCTACGGCAAAACACGAATAAGGGCGCAACTATCTTCAAAATAGCCGCTCAAAGAAGAAGAAATGCCCAGGAGATTTGTTCGCCAAAGTTCATTAACAATGCTCAAGGCCAACTTCTTGTGGAAGACAACGAAATTCTTCACAGGTGGCGACAGTATTGTGACGGACTTCTAAACGAACAATTTCCAAGGCTGTACTTTCCAATAGCTTCACCTAACTTAAGCGAAGTATCCGACGTCACAGTCGAAGAAGTTAGTGAGGCGGTAAAATACTCCAAAAAGGGAAAAGCTGTTGGCCCAGACGAAATACCCTCAGAGTTTTGGAAAAAGATGGGAGACATCGGGTTTAGATGGCTCATGATTCTTGTCTCCAAACTTATACGAGGTGATCGCATGCCTAATCAATGGAGGGAAAGTTACCTTCTTCCAATTTATAAAGGAAAGGGTGATACTCGAAGCTGTGATAATTACCGTTCGATTAAGCTGATGTCACACACCATGAAGATCGTTAAGCGAGTCTTGGGTAGCCGACTGCGAAAAATAATTAGGCTATCTGATGACCAGTGCGGGTTTGTCGGGGGTAAGTCAACCACGGATGCAATCCAGAGTATAAGAATAATTATGGAAAAACATCGGGATTCTTTGGAGGATTTGCATGTCGTATTGGTTGATTTTGAAAAAGCATTCGATCGGCAACCACGAGATCTAATATGGGTGGCCCTCAGGCAACGAGGAGTTCCAGAAACCTATGTGCGGATAATTATGGACATGTATGATGGAGCAGTTACTAAAGTAAGATGCGCAGCTGGAGTCACCGAAGAATTCGAAATCACAGTAGGTGTACACCAGGGAAGTGTATTGAGTCCCCTGCTCTTTATTACAGTTCTTGATTACCTGCTTGAAGGCAAAGTGACGGATCCAAAAGTGCATCAGTTATTCTTTGCTGACGATGGAGCCATCATAAGTGAAGACCCGATATCCCTACAACGAGCACTTGACGTATGGGTGGATGTTCTAGAAGGAAGTGGGTACCGCATAAGCGCGAAAAAGACAGAATACCTATGCTGCCCATTTTCTGATCCACACAGGCCTATTCCAGACATTTATTTGAATGGAGTAGTGCTTCCCAAGTGTGAAAAGTTTAAATATCTGGGGTCTATGATAAATAACGAAGCTACTTGTGATGACGATATCAATCATCGCGTAAGCGTAGGGTGGATGAAGTGGCGGGAAAATTCTGCTATCTTCTGTGACCGAAAAATGCCCCCTAAGCTGAAAGGAAAGCTCTACACTTCAGTTGTGCGTCCAGCACTCACATACGGTTCACAATGTTGGACAATGTACAAAAAGTATGAGAGTAAGCTAACGGCAGCTGAGATGAAGATGCTTCGTATGACAGCAGGAGTTACAAAGCTTGATCGAATTAGAAGTACGAAGATCCGAGGAAGCCTTCATGTTAAGAATACCATTTCCCAAAAAATTGAACACGACCGACTCAGTTGGTATTGCCATGTTCAAAGGAGAGATCCTGAGAACCCTGTCAAAAGAGCAATATCATACAACGTTCCAATTCGGAGTAAAAAGAAAGGTAGGCCTAAACACTCCTGGTACAAACAAATGCAAAAACACCAGCATTCAGTTGGCCTCAGAAATGGAACAATACAAAACCGGGAGGCTTGCCGCCGATTTCTGAGGTCAACCCGGCGAACCCCACAGGCGGATCACTAGTGTGAAGCAGATACGTGGGAGAGTTATGATCCCCTCGACATCGAGATCATAACAGCGCCAAAACAAGGAAGAAGAAGAATGATTACTGACTAAAATTTGATAGGTTCACTTGTCAAGTTTTTGAAACCTTTCGAATTGGGCATAAAAAAACTTGCCAAGTAAGCCCATCAAATTTTAGTCAGTAATCATTAAATAATAAAATCTCTCTATTACATTGTAGCTGTTTCAATATTATTCTACTTTAAATATCCGGTATTAAACCTTCATGATGAAAGAACTTGGCGTACTTTTAGATCTCAGTACTTTTCACGGCTGACTTGTTACACAAAGGTTTTTGTATAAAAGAACTTGGCTGTTTTTTTAACATTTATGTTTTTGGTCTGATCTCACTCCTTTTTGCAAAGATTTTAATATTTTGATAGAAGGGTGGACTCTACCTACTAAAATCAACTTAGTTTATAGCTTCCGATTTCTTTTGGTATACTTTCTTTTTGTTCTTAATTGTTTTGATCGTTTTTTCTCGTCCTGGCAAGATACCTAACACTAACAAACCTACCTTATTTATAAATACTAGTACCTACATACATCCTCTCAAAGTCATAAGAAAGCAATAATTGTTGAGGATGCGATGATGTTTTTGTTGCAATTTTAACTCCTTTTTTTTAAATTAAGGTAGCTCAGCAATTAATAGCCTAGTTAGTGGTTTTATTATAGTTCACATCACAGTTAAGAGTTTTTTTTTTAAACTAGACTCATAATGGAAAACCTCAAATTTTATATTTTTTTCTTTGTACGAAATTTAAGCCCTGCAGTTTTACCGAATTTGATGGTTTTACAGCAGTCGGAAGTGCTCCATTCAAGCAAGACCAATTCAGAGAAAGTGGGCGGATACCACGCCCCCTGAATAGAAAACCTAAATTTTTATTTTTGGTCCTTTATATGCAATTTGAGCCCTACCGTTCCACCAAATTTCATTGTTCTACTGCAATCGGAAGTGTGTCATATAATTTACATCAGTTCTGAGGAAGTGGGCGGATACCACGCCCCTGAATGGAAAATCTCAAATTTTATATTTTTTTCTTTGTATGCAATTTAAGCCCTGCAGTTTTACCGAATTTGATGGTTTTACAGCAGTCGGAAGTGCTCCATTCAACCAACACCAATTCGGAGAAAGTGGGCGGATACCACGCCCCCTGAATGGAAAACCTCAAATTTTCAATTTTTTCCTCTGCTTGCATGACAAGAACTATCGTTGTGCAAAATTATGAGATTCTACGATGTCGGGAAGTGCTCCATAATTTTGATGACCTGTCAGTCAGTCAGTTACGGTTTTTGTGATTTTTGAGGCCTTATATCTCAGGAACCGCTTATGCTAGGAAATTGAAATTTGGTGAGGAGCCTGTGACTGACTAGCTTAGCAAATATTCGGAATTTTAAGTTTCTGACTTCATTGGTACTGAAGTAGGGAGGGGTCAAAAATCGCCTGAGTTTGTTCCTGTAAAAAGGGTGTAGTTCCAGGACTTGGCTGGGCACTACCGTGCCCTTTGATTTTTTTTTTTCAAAATTCACAAAATATTTTTTTTTAAGTTTTTAAATGCAAACTGTTTAGAAGCTTTTACATGAAAAATTTCATAAAGATCCATTAAGCCGATAATGATAAATTCAAAATTAGAAAAAAATGGTTAAGTTTTATTGAATTACACATACTATATTGTAAAAATTAATCGAAAGAAACATTTTTTTTTTAAATTCTATGGGCCGTTTTTGAGAAAAGTACGATTTTCAAAAACTATTTCTTAACATTTGTATGGTGGGCATCTACCAATATTTTTAGATAAAATAATTTTTTTTTCATCTTGTAATTAAATTAAAAAAACTTTAAATCGTCCTTTTTAGAAAATGAAGCATATATGTATAGGTTTTTCGAAATATTGAAATTTGAAAAATGCAAAAAAAAAATTTTAATAGGTATACAATACTATTCAAACTTTTGGAGAACATTAGCTTCAAAAAAATGATCAAATCGGTTTTACGTCTTTTGAGAAAATCAAAAACAAAAAAAATGGTTTTAAGGGCGGTACCAATAATTACCATTTTTCGGATTTATTTTCAACCATTACCTACCTAGCTTTAGCTGAATGAATTTTTTTGATGTAATCTCTCGAACAGTTTTTCAAAAAAGAAAAATATAATACATATTTCGAAAAAATTCCGTTATTTTTGGTATAAAAAAAAAGGAAATAAATGTGTGGGTGGAAAAGTTTAGGCTTAGTCGAACAGCGTTTTTGTTTTTTGAAGTCCTAAAATAAGGGTACCTGCCATACAAATTTGTTTTGAAGTTTTATAAAATATTTTTTTTTTCTCAAAAACTGCTCTACAGATTTGAAAAAAAATCGAGTTTTGTAGTTTAGAAGGTAACATTCATGTTTAAAATTCTTAGTCTATCAAATAAGTACAAGTTCGTGCGACCCAGTGAGTGGTGCATTTTATTTTAATTTGTGAAAACATACATATACGCGAAAGCTTATCGCTAAAAAACAGGCTTATATTAAAGCGTGCACTAGAAATGAAAGAAAGTAAACAACTTTCTTCTGTATACACTGCACGAGGAGTTGTGTATGTCAAACGTCAATCTGAAGACACATCTGTATCAGTGAAATGCATCGAGGGACTCGAAGACATTGCCAGATCAGCAGTTTCTAATGAAAATTAATATTATTGATTTGCAAAAGCTATTTTGAAATTATATTAAATTTTTTTTGATTTCCTAATAATTTCTATTTAAATATTTGTTTTTTTTTTCTCACATTTTTTGAATCACATTTATTATTGATTTTTCTTTTTTATATCTTTTCATATTTTTTTTTCCTAATTCATTAACTCTACTTTCTTTTTTGTAGTTTTTCTTTTATATCTTTTTCTTCTTGCTGTATACGAGTAGTAATATGATAAATAATAATATAACATTGTATTCAATGGTTAGAGTTCTGAGTAAACAGAAAAGCGGTCTCTGGGTTTGTCACATTAATGCACAAAGCTTGTTACCGAAAATAGATGAATTTCGCGATCTTTTTGTCGAATCAGATGTTGATGTAATTTGTGTTACGGAAACTTGGTTGAAGGATGAACTAAGTGATGAGATTTGTAGTTTGGAGGGATATCGTATTTTTCGTTTCAATAGAAAAGACCGTATTGGGGGAGGAGTAGCAATTTATGTTAAATCAACTATAAAATATAGACTTAAATTTTTTTCTGGTGATTCTAATAGTATTGAGTATTTATTCGTTGATATAGTAGGCAATGAGGGTAATTTGCTTTTAGGTGCAATATATCGGCCAAATAGGTACATTGACCTTTCACCTTTGTTCACACTTTTAGAGGAAGTTTCACTAAGTTCACCTAATATTGTCCTATGTGGAGATTTTAATTGCAACCTTTTGAGTTCAAATGTTCTTACTCATAACTTGTTAACGTTTAATTTATGTCCAGTGAACACTAGTATACCAACTCACTTCTTTCGTGAAGATGCAACATTATTGGACTTGTTTTTTGTAAGTAACTCAAGCGACGTAGCTTTGTATGACCAGCTCTCTGCGCCAGCTTTTTCGAAACATGACTTAATTTTTTTGACGTTGAAGTTTAGTTTTGACTACTTACTCGTGCAAAAAAGTTACTTATTAGACCGAGAGCCCACAGCAATTTTTGGGTGTGATTGATAACAAAAAATAATAAGCGTAATTAGATAGGCCTTTTATAGTTATTTACAAATGTGAACGTCTTGCATACTCTAGTGGGCGCCATAGTGCATTATAGTGCATCAAGTATGCAATTCTTTCCAAATTCTAAAAAATTGGGATACTAAATTTGCCATAACTTCAAAATTAACAGCTAAGTGCCCTGATTGCAAATATCGAGGTCCAAGACGTTTTGAAGGTGGCCTTCTTAGTGCAAGAAGTAGCCTATTCTTATCGCGTCTGGCAGGCAGAAGGCTGTTGGTAAAATGTCTTTGACCTCGATATTTTCAATCAGGGGGCTTAGCTCTACATTTTGGCAAAATTGTTATCACAATTATTTGGACTTAGAAAGAACTGCATACTTGATGCACCATAATGCACTATGGCGCCCACTAGAGTATGCAAGACGTTCACATTTGTCAATAACTATAAAAGGCCTATCTAATTATCCTAATTAGTTTCTGTTATCAATCACACCCAAAAATTGCTGTGGGCTCTTAGTCTATATCGGGATTTCCATAATATTGTTGTTCAACAATTGGAAGAAGACACAAGAGGTAAGAATTGGGATCGTATTTTTTATATGTCTTCTTCAAATGACCAATAGGAATTTTTAACTGATAATATTAAAACTTTGTTTGATACTTACGTACCCCTAAGGACTAGGATCATAAAGCCAAGCAACAAACCATGGTTCACGCATAACATACGAACTTTAATTCAGAAACGGGATGTTGCTTATAATAGGTGGAAACAATACAGGTTGAATGAGTTACGGCGCGAGTATTGCTCACTTCGTAATAAAGTTGTAGCTGAAATACGTATGGTTAAATCCCAAATGTACTCTAGGCAGCTTAGCTCTTCTTTAAATGGCCGTCAGATGTGGAAAAACCTTCGAAAAATTGGCATTGGCAAATCAAGAGTAGATCCAACTGAAGATCTGGATGGTAATACTCTCAACAAAATGTTTGTTTCCTTACCATCGCAGCTAGTTCGTCCCTTGAGCCTAGATTCTACTTTTTTATTTATGGATCAGCCATATGAAGATGAATTTGGTTTTGGTTTTCATTCAGTAGATAGTGCTTCTGTTGTAGGAAGTGTACTTTCGATAAAGTCAAATGCTATTGGACTGGATGAAGTTCACCCTACATTTTTGAAAATGATTTTACCGATTGTTCTGCCTTATCTTACTTTTATGTTCAATAAAATTATGATGACAGGTGTCTATCCACGCCTATGGAAGTTGGCTAAAGTTATACCTATTCCCAAAAATGCAAAAGGTAATGAATTCAGGAATGTAACTATATTACCATTCTTGTCAAAAGTGTTTGAAAGAATTCTACAAAGACAAATCAGCTCTTATCTTTCGGAAAATTCGTTGCTCACACCAATAAAATCTGGTTTTCGTGAAAAGCACAGCGTCGCCTGGATAAAATATTGTCGTAAGTTACAATTTGCTACTTTTGGGGAAACGCATTTTAAGTTCAAAAATTTTTTTCTCAAAAACTATTCGGTGAATTTTTTTAAAAATTGAATGGCTTATACAGAAAACATCTGGCAACTCAAAAACGTGAAAGTAAATATAATATTCTGATAAAGGAAGGAATTAGGGTAAATTATTCTCAATATGCCGTTGTCGTATGTGACGGTTTAACCAAAACTGCTTGTTACCCAAACACATACGACAAAATAATCACACATACCACAAAAATTAAACAAATTCAAATTCGTTAGTATATAACATACAACATTATAACATACTACCTTTTTATTTAAAAAGTGGAACAAACTCAAATTTATTTTTATAATTATTTATTTTTCTGTATAAAAAATATTTTTTTGCAACAAAACTTAAAATAAACAAAAGTAAAAATTAAAAATAAAAATAAAAATAAAAATAAATAACTAATTCATACTATTCGATTAGTTATAAATACGGTTAAGAAAATCCCATTTTTAAGTTCACAGTGCAGTTGATTTTAAATATTAACTTAACTTACATTTAAGAATAGGAACAAAAAAACTCTTTAAAATGATCAAAGATTTAATTAATTTTTAAAATAGCAAGATAAAATGTTTTATCTTCATTTTTTTCAAGATATGGAATCATACTTTCTTATCATTTTTACTTGCGATATAGGTACTATAGGGCAAGTTCTGCATTTGGAAAAAAAATCGAACTCGAGATTTTGATCAAAGTTGACATTACGATGATAGCGAAGACGAAAAAAGTGGATCCGGCAATTCCGTCTGTCTGTCTATATGTCTGTATGTCTGTATGTCTGTATGTCTGTACCTCGAACTACAGCCTAAACTACCGGAGGTATTTTGTTCAAACTCGGTAGTTAAGGGTCTTCGGTGATTCCCTAGAGGAAAAATTGAAATTTTTTTTTTAGCTCCAAAACTAAGGGTACCCCCCATACACCCGTAATGCAAAATCTTATTTATCTCGAAAACGGCTCTAACGATTTTGATAAAAAAAATTAAGTGTGATATTATGGACATGGACTATATTTTGGTGAAAAAAAAATTTGGGGGGAATTGTTATTAGGGGTACCTGTCATAGAACGGTTTTTTTGATTTTCGAATTTCTCACCAACGGCTCTAACGATTTTAACCAAAATTTTTATGCAGGAGCTGCTTTGCATTTGAAAAAATATAAACTAAAAATTTTTTCGAAAAAATAGTTTTTGGATTTTTTAAAAAATAATACATATTTTTTTTTGAAAATTCAATATCTTGAAAACCGATACACGATTAAATTTTTAAATTTCGTTTAAAAATGTATTTTATTAAATACTAACAATTTGCATATCAATTTTTTTTATAAAAATTTTAAGGAAAATTTAGTACACAAAAAACATGTTTCAGTGTGTCTGTATGTCTGTTCCTCCCACTACAGCCTAAACCACTGGACCTATTTCTTTCAATCTCGGTAGTTAACAGTCTTCGGTGATTCCCTAGAGGAAAAATTGAAATTTTTTTTTTAGCTCCAAAACTAAGGGTACCCCCCATACACCCGTAATGCAAAATCTTATTTATCTCGAAAACGGCTCTAACGATTTTGATAAAAAAAATTAAGTGTGATATTATGGACATGGACTATATTTTGGTGAAAAAAAAAATTTGGGGGGAATTGTTATTAGGGGTACCTGTCATAGAACGGTTTTTTTGATTTTCGAATTTCTCACCAACGGCTCTAACGATTTTAACCAAAATTTTTATGCAGGAGCTGCTTTGCATTTGAAAAAATATAAACTAAAAATTTTTTCGAAAAAATAGTTTTTGGATTTTTTAAAAAATAATACATATTTTTTTTTGAAAATTCAATATCTTGAAAACCGATACACGATTAAATTTTTAAATTTCGTTTAAAAATGTATTTTATTAAATACTAACAATTTGCATATCAATTTTTTTTATAAAAATTTTAAGGAAAATTTAGTACACAAAAAACATGTTTCAGTGTGTCTGTATGTCTGTTCCTCCCACTACAGCCTAAACCACTGGACCTATTTCTTTCAATCTCGGTAGTTAACAGTCTTCGGTGATTCCCTAGAGGAAAAATTGAAATTTTTTTTTTAGCTCCAAAACTAAGGGTACCCCCCATACACCCGTAATGCAAAATCTTATTTATCTCGAAAACGGCTCTAACGATTTTGATAAAAAAAATTAAGTGTGATATTATGGACATGGACTATATTTTGGTCAAAAAAAATTTTGGGGCAAAATGTTATTAGGGGTACCTGCCATAGACCGGTTTTTTTGATTTTCGACTTTCTCATTAACGGCTCTAAGGATTTTAACCCAAAATTTTTAGCAGGAGTCCCCTTAAGTTTAAAATAATATTGTATATAAAAATATTCGAAAAAATATTTATTGGGTTTAAAAACAAAAAAATTTTAATCAATATCTTCAAAACCTATGATTATTTTTTGAAATTATTTCCTAAAACTAATAATATTAAATACTTAAAATTCGCATCCCACATTTTTTTCTTGAAAAATTTTAGAGAAATTTCTTATATAAAAAATTTAATTTTATAATAAAACGATTTTTTAAAGTTTATCGTAAAGTAAAAAGTGTATTTTTTAAGCATTTTCTTTGTTGTAGATTAGTGTTTTGACTTTAAAGAACTGGATCTGGTTAAAAGCCAAGTTTTCAGACTTGAAAGCATAGTTTTTGAAATCCTTTTGGTTCATTTGTAAAATTTTCAAGCCAACATTTGGAAAATTCATTTTATTTAAAAGGCAAATCACAGTCAACTTCTTGCAAGCAAGAATGTCCTGGCTCACAAAACTTCAGCCCCTAGTATTTCGTTGCGCATGCTAAAAAAAATTAAAAAGAATTACTCAAATCTGTCTTTTGCCTTATCATGCATAGATTTTTTCAGACACACTTGGTGCAGGGGACTCGTCCGACCTCCGCGACATCTTGATCACTATTGAAATTATACCAGCCTATGTTTTATCTTATGAGACATACGACAAATGTTTACCGAATTTTCAGTAAAATATTGTCGTATGTGCATCAAAAATGACACATACGACAATTATTTACCAAACTTTCACTGACCAGATTTTGTATGAAAAAAATGTCGTATGTTTTTATTTTGTCGTATGTGTAGCATTTTGTATACACATACGACAAAGAAATACTTAAATGGCGGCGATCTTGCACATACGACAAATTTTAACGATATTATCTTGGAAACTAACGCAGATATCGAAAAACGGATTTCACAAGGTTGTAGAGAAAAATTCAAATAACAAAACTGCATTTAAATCTCTAAGCCTCAATTTTTCACATACGACAATATTTTATTCAGGCGACGACAGTTGTATCACGGCGCTGTTAAATGTTACAGACGATATAAGGCAAGCACTGGATAAGGATGCGGTTACGTTTCTAGTGTTGCTTGATTTTTCCAAGGCTTTCGACACTGTCAATCATGTTAATTTGTGTAAAAAACTTATGAAAAACTTTAATTTTTCAGTAGGTGCTACTAGGCTTATCTATTCTTATTTGAGTAATCGAAGGCAAGCAGTGCAAATTGGGGAGAGTTTATCTGATTTTCTGTCTAATGTGTCCGGTGTCCCTCAGGGTTCTATACTTGGTCCTCTGCTGTTTTCAATGTATGTCAATGAACTGCCATCAATTATCAAGTACTGTTCGATTCATATGTATGCGGATGACGTCCAATTATATATGAGCTGTCCGCTTGGGCTCATTGAGCATGCAGCTTTTTGTGTTAATGAAGACCTAGAGAAAATTGAAAAGTGGTCTCAATCAAATGGTCTTCTTTTAAATCCGAAAAAATCAAAGTGCATAGTAATATCAAGGAAAAGTCTTGATCTCGAATATTTTCCTTCGATTGTTCTAAGCAATGGCTCGATTGATTATGTGGAAAATGCAAAAAATCTCGGGGTTACTTTCAATCGCCATTTGACTTGGGATAACCACATCAATGCACTTGTGGGCAAGGTATTTGGTGTACTACGTACCCTTTGGGTAACTCAGTCTTTTACACCTGTTAAAACACGCTTATTACTTGTAAAGACCTTAATAATACCAATCTTAATCTACGGTTGTGAAATTTATTGTAACTGCAATTATGTTAGCAAACGAAAGCTCAATGTCGCGTTTAATAGTGCAGTACGTTACGTCTATGGCCTACGAAGATACGACAGATTGTCTGGCTTCTCTAGTAGGGTGCTGGGTATGCCTTTTGAAAGTTATCTGAAGTTTCGTACTTCAATTTTGCTCTCTGATATATTGTTCATTCTTAACATCTGAGCGTCAATTTTTTGTAAACTCTGTCCGTCTTTGGAACTCTTTACCAAGTTCTATTAAAGAAATACAAAACACAGCAAGATTTAAAAAGGATCTTAAGGAATATTATTCAGGAAATTTGTGAATTTAATAATCTAAACTGAATTTTAAGATTTAATTGTTTTCTCTTCTTTTTTTTAATTGATTTAATAATAAGTATTAATTTATTGTTATTTTTTCTTTTGCTCTCTTTATAAAATTAGCTTGTAACTAAATTTTAAGTTATTGTATCTTACTGTTATTAAGCATTCATGAAATAAAAAAAAAAAAAAAAAAAAAAATACTTGGGTCGCTAGAATGAATGACCGAATAGAATAGATTATCCTGATAAAATCACCATCGTCGAAAAATACGACTCGTTGTCTTGAATATAATGAAATGGCTGACATAACCCATTCCCTGAATAAAAAGAAACAATTAAGAATGAAAAAAACAAAAGTAGCAACGAAACCTCAAAAATCACAAAATTATCAGCACGCATCAAAAAATTAACAAATCAGTTAGGGCTACAAAATAGATATCATCCCTCATTTTCCCTATTCTAAATCAAACTTTAAGAATTTAATTACAGACAAGAAGAACAATATAAGTACGTCCAACACTTTTCCTAAAGCTCACCAATTCCGCTCGTCCTATTCAACGACTCTTAACTTCGATCATTCTGTGCCCCGATCCTCCCTTTGATTCATACAGTAGAAACTCTTTCTAGTTTTCAAAATCCTCATGTATGTACATACATATGTATTATCTCCTAAGTCTCAACACTGACTTGTGCCTCACAATATTTCTCATGAAATTGACACCTGAACTTCCAATTTATAATAGCCTCATATCTCCAAATCCAAACTTTGTTCGATCCCACGTGCTCAATCCTGAGCGTTAACCCACTCATTTGCTCAACTCTTCCACTCTTCCCACCACATCCAATCGGTCCACATTCAATTCTTCCGGCCTGATATAATAAAGATGATAATGAGCTTTTTCGCTTACTATTTAAATATACATATGTACATATTTCGTGTGGACGGATCCTCAAATGATTCTGAGTCTTGTGGTTGTGGCTTTCTATTGGCAATACACAATCGCGTCGACTCAATGCTTTTTAAACCTCCCTTGCTTTTCAGTTTGTTTGTATCAAGTATTTCCAAAACTACCATCTTCATAATCTCCTATTATATCAGACCTTCAAAGCCCATTCAATACTATCAGCTAGCTGTCGATGGTTTCGATTCTTTTTTTGATGGTTTTGGCTCTTCCGATGATATAATAATTTTTGGTAACTTCAACTTCGCAAATCTTCGATGCGTCCTTATTTGTTAGGAATCTTACTGCATAGCCTTCAATCCTTTATCCGAGAAAGAAATTCTATTAAGTGATAGCCTTTCGGACTCAGACCTAAAACGAATTTTAAAAATTGAGATATCCACCTTTATTTTCATCTAGTCTTTTGATGTTGACTAGCGTGTGGTATCAGCTAGTAATCATCTAATCTCTAAGTTAGACTCGGATCATCCTCCTCTTTTCTTCACTCTTTTATTTGAATTCTCTCAAAAAGATAGTTCATGTGCGCATATATCTGAAAACTCTATTCATTTCAGAAATTATTACAGAAATCTATATTATAGACTGAATTATAGCATGAAATCTTATTTGCCATCAGGTTGTCCAGCAAACAATACCCATAATAAAAAGTTAAAATGCCGACACTTTTACCTGAAGGAAGATTTGTCAAGATGTTTGTTGAACCTGAAAGCTCGTTAATGAGCCTACTGGGATTCCTGATGTTGTATAGGTCAGACTTGTTTCTTACCTCAGACACAGATAGAAACAATATTAGTGTATCATCACCTCTAGACAGGCACATCATACCATTGTGTCATATCTAAGAATTTCAAACAAAACAACACCCAGTTAGAGAAAAACTACCAAAGAGGCCCGTTTGACAATACGAGAAAGCCAAGTCTAAATGATTTCTTCAGGAACTTTAACTGTTCATAATACTTCCTAGGTAGGGACGTTAATTTGGTTGTAGAGGTTACATGGGTCAAAGAATTGATACTGAGGAAAAATGGAATAAGTTCAAACAATCTGAAAGACCTGAAGAAACCTATTCCACAAACCAAAATGTTGCATGGCCAACAAATAAAGCAAACAACTACTACAATATCCCAAAGGTGATTATTTAAGTAAATTTATGAAATAGGTACTACTTCATCTTGGGTTCCTATACGCTCCGTTTTAATGACACTTCTTCATTCAACTCACAAGAAAAAGCCAAGTTGCTGTTCATTCGATGTTCCTAGAAAGTATCATTAGGCGTGTTTTTTTTGCAAATCCATCCATATTTTCTAGTGACTGAAAAACAACAATTCTTCCGTTTTGTCTCCGAAATCCGACTCTCTTTCTTATAGGTACTCTTCAATGATCTCTTGTCTGAAACTTCTTATCCATTAAAATGTTTTGCTGACGACAATTCTCTTACGGGTAGCTTCTCATATTCGTTTCTAGATTCAAATCCTTAATCCTGCGTATGAAAAGCATTAAAATTTAATGTTACAGTAACTAAATGCTGTTAGTTCGCTCTGTCTGAAACTCCGTCTTAACCAATCCTTCTATTTCACTGCAATCCGAGAATTATATAAAAAAAGCTGTGTATAACTTAAATTAAGAACTAGCTTCTATTAAGCCTTATAAATGGGGCTATCGCCTCAACCAAAATTAAATTTAATTAAACTCTAAATCTAAAATTTGGGGGGCCATACACAAGTTTCTTTCTAAAAATGCAATAAAATGAACAAAATTAAATTTTGTCTATATGTATCTATATTATGGCTTTATTAGTAAGAGCAAACATTCCCAAGATTTGGGAATTTGGTGCGCCAAGGATCGATGGGCTGTGGGCCATGGCGCGCCATCCTGCATGTACCAGAGGTTATCCAAATCTATGTCTTCAATTTTAGAAAAAAAAAATAGTCGGTTAAAATGGCTCTGTAACGCCCACCGGTAACCGAAACGTTGTTCCCAGGATCATTTTCTAAGAAAAATGGTCTAACTATGTCACCACTCCACAATCCGCATAAAACTATCACTCTCTGTGGATGCATTGGCTTCTGGACAATAACGTCCGAGATGCAAATGCGCCTCGTCAGAAAAGATGATTTTTCGCACAAAATCGTTGTCCAGTTCAATCTACTCTAAAGCAATAACGAAGCGGATGGTCGTGCACCATGAATTGCTGAGTCAATTGAACCTTGTAAGCGAATAATCCAAGATCTTTGTGCAGAGTTCTCCTCAGGCTGATGTTCGTGAATTGAGTCTCACCAACTTTTTGCACAAACTTGCGTACAGCAAGCGATGTGGGTGCTTCATTTTGGCCAAAACTTCTTTTAAAAAATCGTACTTCGGGCTACACAGCAGAGCACTCACTATAGAAATAAGTTTTCAATATTTCCCATCGTTGTTGTTCAAGCTTCAAGCCTAAAGCGACTCATTTCGTTCATTTCTTTCGGCGGAGATATGATACTGACTTTCTGTCAAGATTTCGAACGGGAAACAGCTGTCAGGGTCAAAATAACATATGATTTAAAACACAACCACTAGATGACCCACCCTGTACAAGGTTGTTGAGGTTACCTTATATGTAACTATATCCTATTTTATGCCCTATTAAGCAAAGATAGTCTCAAAACCTGCCTCAAAATAGTGCCTCGTATTTTTCCTTGATGTTTCCTTTCCATACTTACCCATAAAAGTTTAGTTCTTATAGAATTTTGTAGTCTTAAGTTAGCTCGGTGAGTTTAAGTGTTAGCTTGTAATAAGCTGATAACAAACTCTCTTTTTCTCTTAGGGTGCTTCTGCTTTGCTTACCATTTTCAATGTCCTTGTTTCACTTAAGCTTGTACACAATATTCTTCAATTGAAAGCCCTGAATTCCGTGGACTCTTTGCTGTAAAACTCTAAGAAATTTCTCCAAACTCAATCAAAACAAGTTTCATTAATTTTTCATTATTATTCATTTATTTTGTTAGACCCTTGATATCCTCATCTTGTATATTTTTGTTTTGTTTACTCTGTATGAATTTTTTTTATACAAATATTTATAATTATTGTTTATAAGTAGTTAATATATATATATCATAATATCTATCTTTTCTTACCTACATACTTTCAATTTGGTTTTAATAATTATAAATGTATGTATGTATTTATATTTTGACTTATTTTTAGATGAATACTTAAATTTAGTAATTCTTATGATTTTGTTTTAGCCATCTCTCTGGAATTAGACGTAGTGTTTCATGTTCACTTTATGTTTATATTAGGTGTTCATTTATTATTTTCAATGACTTGTTTCAGTTCGATAGTAGTAACAGCGGTAGCAACAATCTTTTGTTTGTTTTAAAATTTATATTCACAATTTTACTTAAAGCAATTTGTTTAGGTAACTGACTCCTGTTGCTCGCATGAAAAAGAATTTTTCGTTTTTCGTGTGAATTTGCATTTTATTGAAATAACGAACAACACTCTCAAAAAATTTCACATCTAAAAACAGCTTGCCAATTTATTGGTTATCCTTTTTTGAGATTAAAAAAAAAAGAAACCAAAAACCAAAAAAAGAATAAAGATAAAATTAAATATTTTTTTTTTGTTTAAATTTTTTATTTGAGTTTTTATTTATAAATATTTACAGGGCCAGTAATTTATTTATAATTTACTTTTAGTTATAGGTACTTCAATATAATAATAATATATAATACAAGTTTTGTTTTTTGAAGTATTTTTTATTCTGCTTTATTCCTTAGGATCCATACATATAATTTTATTATGTTAATGTATAGTCTGATGCTACAAATAATTCAGCTTCAGGATGTGTTTTTTTTTTGTTGTAATACAATATGTACCTAATTTGATAATTTCATTTTATTATATTGAGATTTTTTTTTCTTATAATATGTATAAGTTAAATAAAGTGACTTAAAAAAATATTTAAACAGAATTTCAATATAAACATTTACAATTGTAATAATAAATATTTTTTTTTTATTTATAAAAAATTGTTTAATTATTTAAAAATTTATTTTTCCTAATAATTTTACTATTTACAAATTGAACATTTTTTATTTTATTTTTTTTGTTTGAGTGTTAAATTTAATTTTAATTAAAACTACATGGGTTGTTTTTTTTTTTGGATTACACATATGTCATGGTATATATGTCTTATAATCCTTTAGGAGAGACCGTGCGTGCTTTTTGTAATTTATTTATTTATTTTTATTCATTAAATATTCTCTTATTATTATAAATATAAATATATATATTTATAAACAGTAATATTTTTTATTTTGTTTTCTAATTTGCATCATAAACCTACCGTTATTATTGTTAGCTTTTACTGTAATTTTTTTTTATCATTTAATTTATAAGAGTCACATCTGTGATTTTGTTTTCTACAAATTTTTCTTTTAGTAGATATATATAGTTTTTTTTTGTTTTTTTCTTTTGTTAATATAATTGTGTTTTTAAATTAAGTGATGTTAATATATTTATATTTAATACTTAAATTTATAATATTTGGCAACAATAATAGTATTTAGTTAAAATATGTAACTTATATAAATAGAAATATAGAGTGAAGTAAAATAAAAATTTATTTTGAGTTAAATTCGGAAAGCACCAAGATTTTGTAAGATAAACAAAAAAAAAAAGAAGATTTTGCAGTCGATAATATTCATGAAATTCATTTTATTGTAAGTTAGTGAATAAGGGTAATCTTTTTATCAATGGCGTTTTCATCATATACGACAGAGAAAAGTTTAAACAAATTGGGATGATTTTAAGGGTCAAGAAGTTTCAAAGGAAATTCTCGTACTCGAAATTATTTCTTCTTTAATTTCTGATATGTTGAAAGGGACATGAACTCTAACTATCTTTTTGAACTGATATTATTTTAATCATGAAATGCAAAAAATGTTTGATGAAATTTAAAAGTATTTAACTGACCAAGAATAGTACTAGAATAGAACTACTAGCCAGAAACTTTTTCAAGAAGTCAAAATCTAAATCCCTGCACAGAAGAAAATTGACAGAAGTACTTTAAATGGAGTAAGACAAGGCTGTAAATTGTCACTATTACTTTTTTTTTTATCATTTATTTGGGGACAAATCAGTTTTATTGGATGAAAAACTAATATCCCCCAGCCATTTTATATGTATACATACAAATCCCTTTATTTTTCCACCTTTCTATAAAATATTTATCAAAAAATTTTCACATAAAATTGAAAAAAAAAAAAAAAATATAACAGAAGTTTATTTGCAGTTTTTGAAGAAAAAAAATGAAAGAAAATTTGAACTTAAATTTGAGATTGACAATGTGGTAATATCTAACGAGACTAAAAAACAATTTTAAACAAAATAATGCTTTCGAAAAGATTTTTTACCAAATATCAATTTACTCGAATCAATCTCTCGTTTATTTGAAACGTCAAAATGTTCACCTTTATGAAATTGACATTTATTTATGTATTTATATTTGAGATTGATAATGTGGCAATAATTAACGAGACTGACAAACAATTTTAAACAAAAAAATGCTTTCGAAAAGAATTTTTACCAACTATCAATTTAATCGAATCAAGCTCTCGTTTGTTTAAAACGTCAAAATGTTCACTTTGATGAAACTGACATTTATTAATCTATTTTTGCTATTGTTTGCGGCATATAAATGTAAATAACAAAATAAATTTATTTCAAATTCTAATTTAAAGTCAAGGTTCAAAAATACCAACAAAATAAGAAAAATCTTCTATTTCTCTTTATAATTTAGCAACTGTAAGTTCCAACAAAGTATTTGGTTCCTTTTTTGTTGTTGAGAGTACTATTAAGTAAATTATTGCTTGTTAGGTAGTACAAATTTCCCTTTTAAAAATGAGAAATAGAGATATCAATGCGCTTACATAAACACAACTTATTTGAAATTATTGTTGGGTATTTTTCAATTCTGTACAATTAGAATATTGTACACCTACTAAATATTATATTTGGGAGTGCGAAGTGGGATCGTAGTGTTTTCAGACGTTTTTCTTTTTTAATGAAGACAATTAAATAGGTGTACAAATTTTAATTTTTAGATATAATATGTTGTCCCCGATTTTGCTCTTAGAATTTAAATTATTTCTAAATCTGGGGATGGGGGGAACTTCAAATTGGCAACCCTGCTTTTGCAGAAGTTGCCATTTCCTCACAAAGTTCATTACCCCATACTCATTAAACATTTTTTAGCTGTCAAAGGCTGGGATTTGAACTCCAGATCTATGACGAAATTTTCCATTGCTCTGCCTATCATGCAAAGTTTTTACCGACCCTCAAATATTCAGCATACACTATGCTTTTAAATATGAAAATTAGTAATAAATTATGATATTATAAAGTACTTAATTCGAAGTCTGAATCAATTTTCAGACAACAATTTTAAACGGGCAATCCTGTACCAATTCTTCTGTGCTTGAATTTTTTTGTCTGGAATAAAATGGACCAAGTCCTAACGGCTTCGATATAAAAAAGTTGCTCATGACAGGAGAAGTTGCCACTTCCTCACAGAAGGCATTTCCTCATACCCGAAGAGTATTTTTTGGAGCTGACAAAGGATGGAATTCTAACCCCAGATCTCGGCGTGATAATCGATTTTTACGTTAAGTATTTTATCGACACTCAACTATGTTTGAAATAGGAAAAATAGCCATAGGGTAATATATATATATATAAACTTTATACGAAGTCCAATTTTCAGACAACATACAGTAGAAGTCCTTTATCGTGTTATCGTGTGACGTATTGAATATCATTAAATCAATCATCTAAAATCAGAAAATTTTAGTGTAAAAATTGAGTTGATGCAAAATTGATTAAAACAAAATTTAAAAGTGTCACACTAGTAACATTAAATGTGTATAACCTCTTATTACTGAAAAAACAATATTTGTGAGTGAAATCGATAAAATGGGTATATATATGAAAAACATTTTATGGACTTCAAAAATGTGAGTGTTGTCTTAAATGTTGTGTCACATCTGTATAAGGTTTTCCATATCATTTTGATTTTTGCTGTTTCTAGATAAAGAATTAATGGTGCATGGATAAAATCCTTTGGAAATCTTTATTTATATTTAGTCTATGTATGTTCATAGTCACTTTAAAAAATTGTGAAAAATGGCAATACATTCACAATGGAATCCGAAGTTACTTTATTCAAAGTGGGAAACTTCCACCTTCCAAGTGAAGGTATTTAATATTTCATGTGAGATATTATAACACTTATCGTTCCATTGAATTTCCTTTGGAATAACGTTTTTTGTATTCTGCTTATGCATAAAAACAATGTACTTAGACACGACACTTGTAAAATATTTGTCAATATAAAAGTAAAATGGTTTCTCCAAAGAATTTCCCACTTAAGGACGTATTAAGGATTTCCCTTTGTGCACTAAACTCACACTTAGTCACACACGTAACCTGAGTTTGTCACAATTGTTAGAATATCAAACTTAAATTTTTGTTTCATTTTTTGAAAGTGGAACTGAAGATCAACATTCTGGCTACTATTTGAATGAATGGAACACGAAAACACTGATTTTCTAAGGTCACATCCGTTACCCAACTGAATAAAGTCATCCTGTATCGAAAACAAGGCATTTTATATATTATAATTTATGCTCTGTAGATAATTCAAGTTTTATTTAATTTGTTTTAAAATAATGTTTCAATGAAACGTGACTATCGGTGTCATATACGTAACATTGGCTGCTAATAATTAAATACGGATTCCCTTATTTATAACATATCTAGCGACCTATTTGAGGTCCAAGACTTTTGAGATCTTAAAATATTTGGTTCAGGTTTGACAAACCTTGACTCGAACTTAAAGATCGATAAAACCAATCATTTTATGGACGTAGATTCATTAAGACTTAAAATAAACAAATTCAAAAAAAAAATCTGATAAATTCCTGGTGTAGAATTTCACTAAATTTTCAGAAGGAAAATATAAATTCTATAAAAATACCGACTGCATTTTGACAAGGCCAACATTGAAAGGATCTTAAATAAAAAATATAACTGAACAAAAAAAAAAGTCATTGGAATGGATACGAATGGAAGTCTTAACAACTAAACAAGTGGATGAGAAAATATTAAAAAAACGCGCACCAACACAGTTCTCCATAGAAAAATAAAATTAAATAAAAAGAATTTAAAATTATAAAAAAATAAAAACATAAAAATTAATATGAATTTTCAAATTAATACAAATAATAACAATAAATTCATTTGGATTTACAAATTGGTCTCACAATATGTTTACTTAAATATATATATACCTATATGTTCCGTTTACTCTTTTTACTATGTCTTAGTTTAAATATATATATTTATCGTAGTTATCTTTTTGTTTTGTATTTTTTTTTTTAATTTATTTATTTTCTATTCAAATTCTACTGCCAGTCTCAAAAAGCTCGAGTCACCACTTAGAAAGTTACCATTTTTGTTTTAACTTTATTTCATAAATGTTAATTTTTTTTTAATTAGTTGTTTTGCTTGTTTGCATCTAGTTTTTATTTTTTTCTTCGCCTAAAAGTATGTTATGTTTTTTTTTTTTTTTTTTAATTTTAGACATGATCAATTGTTCCATTTTTGTTTTTTTTTTAAATGCATTTTTATAAATATTAAATTTAATGTAAAGAAATTTTATTAACAAAAAAGGAACTTAAAATTAAAGTTTTATAACAAAAGCTAACAAGCGGTCCTATCACCTAGACATTTAAGTGTATTTTTATTAATATTTAATGTGACTGTTGATGATGTTTTTGTTTTTCTTGTTGTTGTTGTTGTTGACGACGATGTTGATAAGGGCTCATTTAATTCAAGACTATTACTTAACCTAATTATATTTGATTTACTTACGCCATCTGGTTCAGTCTGATTTAAGCTTCGACGTCTTCGCTTTCTTGTGGCAGTGGCTTTCTTTTTTGTAAACCGAATGTTGTAAGGATCTTCGGCTAGTTCGGGATACTCGCTGATATCGTGAATGTATTCACCTTCATAGGAATTGGCATAGCCCAATTTGAGTATCTCATCGATTTCCTGCTGTGACCAGTCGATAACTGTCGTTAGGCTATTGCGAAGTGCTTCTTTTTCACGATGCCAGGCTTTGCGAACAGCTGTGAGTTTGGCGTGATGCATAAGGCGTTGTTTTTCTTTGTCGACGGTGGTGCCGTAACGGAGATTAATGATGGCATGGACACCGTGTATCTTCACATCTAAATAATTGTTTCCGCTGCCGTTTTCGCGAGTGATTTCGTGGAAAGTCGTATTGACTTGGCCTTGGAGTCGCTTGAGTTGTTGTCGGTCTTCACTGGCTCGCCATGATTCCTCTTTCACAAAGAAGAACGAGTCTTGTTGGGCATTATGGACGACAAATGTGAATGGCAGGAGTTTGGATCGGTTGAAGACAGATGTGTAGACGTCACGGTAGATGGCGTTAGCAGCAGGCACACTCGAAACAATAGCCTGTCCATCTGTGGTTCGTGAGACAACAATACCCCTTCCGAATGGAGGATCTGAGTCGGAACCAATATTACGAGGTTTGGGATTCATGACATCGAATTTGAGGGCTGATTTGGGCGGGGCTGAGAGGTCTTCGAAGCTAGACATGCGACGGATACCAAGATGGGCCAGGAATCCCGATTCGACAGCCATTGTTGGTATATTGTCAACTGGTCGTTTGAGGTCCAGTGCGATGGGATTATTGAGTGTTCTTCCCCACAATGATGGTTGTTCCCAGAGTGTCCTTGTAAGCTGAGGTACTAAATTGGGAATGTTGAAACCTAATTTCCTCATCCACGCCGAAAAATCGGCTGGATAGTTTCGATCATGATCGATATTTATAGGATCGTTACCGTTAAAGCGGTATAAATGCATTTTGGTTGGTGTTATGATTTTTTCTGCAACATTCTCCCAGTTCGGAGACATCCATTGACCGATCAAGGGATCGTAAACTCTTCCATCGCCCATGTGCACAAGCGTTGTTACCTGATCTAGAATTCCACCACAAAAATCGATCGGCAGGTAGAGATAGGGATTTGAGTCGTAGACTATGTGACCAAATGGAGACCGCATTATCTCGCGGATGCCTTCGCCATACTGGTTGAAGATCATTATTGGTGTGCCACTTTGATCAGTAGCCACGTAGTATTTGTGACGATAGACCTGGGTGTAGATCAAGTGGCCTCTGTCATCGTAGGTCAGTGACATAAGTTTTCCATCGCGGGGCGAATAGATCTGGCTTACCTCATAAGGTCGATGTTGGTTAGTGTAGAAGAATTGTGTAACATTGCCAAAGTTGTCCTTTCGTGTTGTCAGGCGTTTGAGGTGATCATAGTAATACTTCACATCGAACCGTCCCCGCTTGGTAGCACGTACTAAAAGTCCTTGCGTGTTGTAGTGGAAGCGTTCTTCTCTAGCATTCTGGGCTACAAGACCCCTCGAGTCATACTTGTATTGGCCTTCACCAAATTTCACAATTCGATCAAGATTATTGTACTCCATTGGGATTGTGTTTCCTCGATAGGTCAAAGACAGTAGGTTTCCATTATCATCATATCGGAATCCCCAAGGCTCCTGGGCCTCTACACCAATCAATTGGCCATCGCAGTCCCACGTGTAGTTCTTGACATTAGTATAGGTATTCACGGCCACATTACGAGTATAGGTTCTAGTTTGGGAAATTCTTCCATGGACACCATACGAAAACTCCATTCTGAACACTTCCATTCTGTGTATTGACAGGGAGACTTGGGACTCCAGGAACCTTCCGTTAACTGTCCTAGTAAAGCTAGCAGTGCCATCATAAACCTGAGTTTGATTCAGTTTTGGATGCATAAGTTTGAATTGACCGATTTGGTTGGGTTGACCTGTTCGACGATCATACGCGAATGCTTGTGTTGGCAGATTCTGGCCACCAATGCGACCCTGGATCGAAATAACTCTAAAATCAGTGTCATAATCGTAAGTGAACTTGGCATTACTGAGACCAGTCTTGGCAACATAGTCGATCCGTTCTTCAGTGAGTAGGCCTCCAGTGAACTCAAAGTCCCACCGGTATTCCAATTCTCGTTCAGAGTGAGAAACTGTGCTGGGCATTCCTGTAATTTCATTGTAGCTGAACTCACTCTTTCCATCGCCGTGCACGATTTCTGTGAGCTGGCCCGCTGAGTTATATCTGTAGATGATTCGGGCTCCATCGCCAGCAAATATAGTCTGAAGCAGGGCTCCTGAATGACTGTAATGCTGAAGGTAAGGCTTCGTTCCACCAGGGGGAGTGTAGGTCCATCGAATGAAGCCAATAGAAGTTTGCATGCTAAACGAGTGTTTAGTTCCGCTTGGAAGCAAAACATGTCGGAGACCTCCTGCTTCATCATAGTTCAGCACAAACTTCCTCTGACTAGCAAGTCCTATTTCCGACACCAAATTCCAATCGTTGTAGATGTAAGATATGATGCCGTCTTGTTGACTTGTGATTTCTGACAGCAAGCCATGTCTATCGTAGGTGTACTTGAGCTCAGCGGGTCCCCAGGACCATCCCTCAATTCGATTGAACCGGTCGTATGTGATGTTGACAGGATACCCATTGGTAGGATAGTAGGATTTGGGCAGTCCAGACTGGTCATAAGCAATTATCAAGATTGGAGTTCGATTGCGATCGTAGAATGTCTCACGGTTTGTGAACTGATCGTATTCAACGCCGATAACTCGACTCTCGTTGACCCATATTTCGCGGTTCAAAGTCTGCTGAGGATTCCTAACATCCCCGACCAAATTGAAGACAGAGTACATGTTGTTTGTTAGACCTTCACCCATTGTGATACTTTGATGGGACCACATTGCCAGCATCTCAGCCTCAACCGGTAGAGCGGCTTCTAATAAAGGATGCCTAGCGACAGCCGATGACTCAACAATAACTCCATTGGCTCCATGAATAATCAATGTGTTGTTTGGCTTGATTTCTGCATCAGCATTCTCCCGACCCTTCTTCATGAAAGTCGAACGAACTCCTCCCAGAACCAACAACTCATTGGTTTCACCCTTTTCTCTTGAAAACAACGACTCAACCGATGCATGAATATAAACCGACAGACCCTTGTTATCAGCCAGCTCTGACGTAATACGCACAATCTCTCCACTTGGCAAAATCATTCCCGTCACCCGCCCGAACTCATCATACTGATAGATGTAAGTTTCGCCACCACTCGAGCGGCTATTCAGCAAGCCCGTATTGCTATCGTAATCCAATTCAATCTCGAACTTGCCCTTTTCGGTCAACTTGGTCATAATACCAATTCCATTTATTTGAATTTCTGACTTGTGGTCCTGAGTATTCTCAATTGAGCTCACTACATTGCTATAATCCCGCAGGAATTGAATTTTATTCCCCGAACTATCGGTAACCGTTGACAAACGCCCAAAACTGGTATTCTTCGAATACAAAAAGGAGTATCGTGTCTTGCCCGATGTCAAATCATTTGTGGCTACATGTTGTCCGTAACGATTGAAAATATAAATTTCGCTCGATGGCGGATATGGTATGTGGAATTCACCGTTCTCATCGTGGCTGGGTAGATAGTGTTCCAGGGCTAGGACATGCAATGAACCTGAAAATAAAACAATGATTTTTTTTTTAGAATTTTGAATTGGTTTTCGCATTTTCAGAGAAACGTGCAGAGAATTTATAGGTAAATAGAGAAGAGATATAAGTACGGAAATATATACTGTTACAGAAAAATTAAAGGACAATGTGGCACGTACCACCATTCGGCTACAACTATACCTAAATATCGTCTGGATTAGTAGCGTATACATTTTCTGGGAAATAATCACATGTCCCCAAAGACGAACAACCCTATATCCCCGTTGTCAATTATCAATTAATAATAATTGTTAAATATAGAAATTTGATAAAAGTTTTACATATTGTGAATGGTGTAGACCATTGATAATTTATACATGAATATTCAATATTTGTCGCATAAAAATTGATACTTCTTAACAATCTTAACAGGTATGGAATTCAATTCTTCCAGGGATGATGAAAATTATTTTCAATTAGTTTGCCTTTAATTATTATTACTAACAAAACTAAATTGCTAGTTTTACAAAAAAAATTCTTACAAAGGTGTATATTAAGATTTAAAATAATTGCAAGGAAAATGTTAATTTAAGTTTACATGAATTAATTGGTTAATAATAATCAAAATAATTGTTATATTTATACTTGTAAAAATTAACCTAATGAATCTTTTTTACACTTGTTCTAGTCTATTTTATGGCATTCGTAATTACTTGACCAAACCTGACAAACGTAGTCTAGAATTAGTCGATAAAAAGGTATAAAAAGCTGCTTTGTCACGAAAGGTTCAAAAAATTGTTTCGACTTTTTTATCCAATGAAGAATCGAATTAGCTTTATTTGAAATAGAGTTAACATGTTGGATGAATTCGAGTTTGCGATAAAATGTGACACCAAGAATAGATATACCAGTTTCACGAGATCACGAGATATTGATGTACCATTAAACAAATAGCTGAACGAAATAAAAGAAAACTTTCTTGGAAACCATATATGTACGAGTAGCTTAACATTTATCGATATTAAGAAACAAACAATAACGAGAACATATACCAGTCGAAAAATGAATAAATGTCACATTGTTATTCTTCCAATCACGAGTTTTTGAACTACGCCCTGTTCAACAAAAAATGTCAGTACAGGCCTTATGGGAGAGATTTTTAAAAAGCAGTGGCGCCTGATGCACTCTCACTACACTGCATTCGGAAAAATGCCACTTAAAAAAGACCAAGCCACACACTTTCCTTAAAAAATTGTTGTTGTAATTCCTCGTAAAAAGTTTTGCACCCCAATACGACCGTTGTATCCCACTGCTGAAGGCAAGGGATACTGTCAAGTCAATACGATCTTGCGCTTGTTATCTTCATCAAAACAGAGTTACCATTATCATTCTCAATTACAAGCCAGGAGCTTATTCAGTGGATTTTATTAAGGAGCTTTTGGGATTTGAAGCTTTTGAGAACAAAATTTATTAAGTTGAGTATCTATGTTGAGTTTTGGCGATTTATAATGTAAACTAGGGAAACCCTGTGAGAGCTTTAAAAGGCGACACACTTATGCAAGCCAATGAAACCAGAGTGAGAGGCAAACATCCTTTCTTCCCTGTACTGACAATTTTTGTTGAACAGAGTATAGTTACTTTTGAAGATTGTCACATGGTCGGCTTAAATGAGGCACTTAAAGTATTTTAACACAGATGGTAATTCGTTTATAAGTAAAGTAAAAAGGATAGGGCCTAAATGACTACCCTGTGGGATTCTTGAATTCGATTATTCGATTCGCAAACGTTAATTAACACCGAATAAGATCTATCGAATAAATAAGATTGAAGCCATCTTACAAGGTATTGACAGCTTCTCAAAGAGTTTACTGAAATCAGTAAATATACAATCAAAAAGTTTAGGAATCAAAGATTAGCTGGCAATAGGCCAGTAGTTCTTAACTTCTTCTTTTTTACCGTTTTTATGTAGAGGGATTATGAAAGAAGATGTCGAAAATTAAAAAGAATAGACAAATGCAATGATAAGTGACGAAAACAGTTTTTAAAAAATTGTAGTATAGGGTATACCATCATTATCTGGTATACAGCTATCGTCAAGGTAAGATTTAAACTTTACAATGTTGTCAATATCAATGTTAAAGTTCATAAAATTCAAAGTTAATGCAGTCTTCAATCTCTTGGCAGTAGAATAAAGCTAATAGAACATTTAAGTCATAGCTACTTGTATAAATAGTTCTCCAGTGAAATAGCCAGGAGAATTATTTCCCTAAAGACATTTCCACCACAAGGTTCTATAGGTTACCCTTGAGCCCAAATATAATATAATAAATAAGAAATGCAATTGTTGATAAAGAAGCTGAACTTAGTGACTAACAATTTTCAACAATTCCTGTGTGTCTTAGTCTCCGGTATGACAGTCCAACGTAATAGCTATCATGTCAAGCGGTCCTAAGAAACCCAATTATATTTAGTCTTATTGACTGTATTATACTTCACGGTTGCTTGAATGTTTAAAAGTCAATAGTTCCTCGACAACTTCGACCTTTTCAAGTTACAAAACTAATTTATTTTATCATTTACAGAGTCAACAATAACGTGCACTGATAATTGTGTCAGATATTGAACTCCTCCATTCCTAAGCACTGTTTTAAGCGGGAATTTTGCTAATCCATTGGTGTATCGCTATCATATTTGTTGTGGAGTGGTGTTTTGTGTCGAAAAGCTCATGTTCCGATTGCATAATACCACATTGTTTCGCGGAAATGTTGTCCCGTATTTGGGAAAAAAGAAGATAGTAATCTCGGATCCGTGCGATAAAGTAAGCAAATAAATACGGTTTGCAACAACGCAAGCTTGTTATTTAGTGTGCTCAATTTACCACTCAACACACTTTACCACACCATAGCACACTACAACAGATGAGATAAGTGTCATATTTCGAATTAAAAATGCAGCAAAAACGACTTCAAAAGATGCTACGAGTAATTAAACATTTTTGTACTTTTTGTGGATTTACAATTCGTCAAAATTAAAATGTTCATAAATGTACAAAAATAATTATTAAAGATATAAATATTAAATAATTTTTTTCCTGTTATACGACAAGTTTTGTTTCAATTGAAGTTTAAGTGGTCTCAACTCGTAAATGCGTTTCGTTTCGGATTAAGTCGTATCTTTCTAAGATGAAAATTTTGGTTGATCTTTTCCGATTCTTACCTAACCGATCAGCTCTGATACTGATGCCATACCTGGGCGAAGCAATCTTTGCAATTTATACTTTTTTTGAACTTTCAATGGAACTCTTATCTTATCAGTGACTTCACTTTTAATCTTTAATCTTCGTTAGACCAAAAAATAAAATAAAAATTCTATATTTTAACCAAATTTGAGATAACGGTGATGTATAAATATACAAAGCAGTTTTCGTTAAAACTTCCATCGGTCTAAGGTACCGTGCATCTAAGGGTCTATTAATTTTGTCATTTCTGTATTCTGTAGGTACTGCTCAAAAACATAACTACAAAACATTGTAAACTGAGTTTGACTGCCTTAAACAGCGAGTTATTGTTTAATTTCTACCATAATTTACCCTTTGGAAAGGGACATAAAAGAGACGACACGATTGAAATCCACGGTAAGGTACATAAAACGCGATCTAAGACAACAAAAAAGGACAAGTTCCATATGATACATTGATATTTCAAGAGAGACCGCACATATGTAGCTACAATAAAACGGCCGTAAAGTTAAAAGGATCTGTAAAGACTTTAGAGTTTCGGCAAATAAAACCCAAAATGGAAGTAGCTTTGGCAACGATGAAGTTAGTGATGAAGCTTAGTGATGAAAGTAAGTTTCCAATCACTGAGATTTATTTTTTATAAACTTTGGTTAAAGGAGTTCCATTTATGCAGTAAGAAAATTTAATCGCGGACGCCTTTCGATTAAACGATCAACTATGACATTTGTCATGAAGATCATTTTTAGTACACCAAAGGAATAAATTAGTTAAATCCTCTTTTAGATTAATGCAAAGTGCAGTTTAAGGTCATCTGCATACATTGAACAAACAAAATACTTGGAATATCATTGATAAAAATAAAAAATAGCAAGGGACCCAGATGACTTCCTTGAGGAACACTGGAAGTAACTTCTATACCGGATCTGAGAGAACACTAATACTTCGAACAAATTATGTTCGTTCAGTTAGGTACGAACCAAACCATTTTAAGAAATTTGAGTGATATCTGATGTTTTTAAGTTGTGTGACTTACTATATGAAAAAAGCTTTTAAAAAATCAGTGTAAGCAATGTCACACGAAAAACCCTGCTCTAGAGTACCAACTTTATAATCACTGAAAACATATAGATTAGTTTTAGTAGATCTGTCCCAAATAAAGCCATGATATAATTGAGAAACTACATCTTTAGGAAGAAAAGCTAATTTTGTATTTACGATTTTTTTCAAATAGTTTAGAAATAGCTGAAATTTTACACATACCTAAGTCGATAGTTTGTAGCTTAATTTTTGGACCATCACTTAAAACCTGGAATTGAGAAAGTATTTTTCCACATATTTAAGAAAAACCCTTCACGAACTCCAAAGCAGAAATTCGCATTTTTTTTAAAGCTCACCTAGAAAGAGTTTTTCCAATTTTCTCTTGGAAACGGCTTTTAAGATTTTGACTAAATATCGGACATGTGATGACTTTAGAAAAAAAAAAAAGAAATTATGGGTCCCACTGCTCATAGAAAACCAGGGCCTAGTGACTTAAAATTCTCATCTTAACTATTTCAGTGCATAAGTTGTCGGCAGGAATGGAAGGGACCAAACAACAACATTTTCTGTCGAACCCGAACGGTTAAGAAGAGATGCACTTTTTCATGAAAAAAATACATTTTTGGAAGATTTGTTCTTTCTTCGCAAAGTGGAGAACCAATGAAAAACGGAAATAGAAATTTAACGAATTTTCAGTAAACTGTCATATTTTTGGAGTATTCCCGTAAATTTCGACAATGACTCTTCAAATTTGATCCAATTTTAAAAAATGATATAGATAATACTTGATTCCAAAATTGTATAAGAATATAAAGAAAAATATCAGAGAAAAAAAAATTTGTTTGCTCTTTTTTTGACTTTCCTTCAAAGCTTCACGGCCACATAATAGCCTTCTCCCGCAAGAGCAAGTTCGTGCGATCCAAACGTGCATATTTTTCAACAGTCCAATATTTGTCCTTCAAAAAGAAAAACTCATCCATTAATTTTTGTTGAGGAGTATATTGAGGCGAAGAATTGTGGTTGCTACTGCTTCTGATGGTTAAATTTTCGTTTTTGTTTGGACCCCCACCAAACAATCAAAGATTTGATTTATGGTATGACATCTGAAACTGAAATCTGGCCTGACAATGGCCAAAACGAATAAGCCGAGAGATAGAGCAAGAGAGAGAGTCAGTGTGATATACAGGTCGGGTGGGGGCTATTTTGGAAAACCGACCTACAATATATAGTTGGCTTGGCGATTACCGCTCTTATCCACCCTGTCCGTCAGAAGTAATATCTGTGCCACTGAACAAAATGGTTGCTTATTTATCTGTCAGTCGGGGTGAGTGTCCTGATACTGACGCTGGCTGATGTTGAATCTGGATCGGATGCATTTCATTCCCATTTACCCCCACATCTTGCCGAATTTCAGCCATCATCATCGTCCACACACAGTCAGATAGCACTCATATCAACCAAAAGCATACAAAAAAAAAACCAGAATGTTAAATGTGTAAAATTTCCATCACCCAGAAACGAGATATTAATAAAAAACAAAAAATAATAATAAAAAAATTAAAACTAAAAGAGCGAAGGGATGAACAAGGACCATTTGGGCTGTTGCAAGCTGTATGGAGTGGGGGGTAGCTTCGAATGAGGGATGCATACTGATGGGTATCCATAAATTCCTAGATATGACCCAAATTGTTGAACTGGATCAGAATAGTTATGTTCCATGGTATTGTATTTTGTTTCCTCTTCTTTCTTTTTTTTTGTGATAAACATTGTATATGTTTTTACAATTTTCTTTTTCCTGCTCCAGCTACTCGCCCTGTTGCTCCCAGTAACGCTCCACTTCACTTCTCTGCTGGGTGGATAAATCTACCGCACTGGTGGCAGCCATTTGCATTTGTGTGTAAGGAAAAAGAAATAAACTTTTAAGGACAGTCTGTTGGAGCCGTGAGAGGGAGCTCCCTGGGCCACGGGGGCGTTCGGATGCGGGTGCGGGAACCAAAAGGGATGAAAAACAATGTATTGTTGCAGATTGTTCTTGCGCTAGGTACATCAGTTCAACGCACGCAGAGCAGTTGAATGCGGTTCTAGACCAATTTTACAAAATTTGCCTCTGAATTCGAATGCGATGTTGTAGATATGCAACAGCACGTATAGTTAATTTGAAGAGGGAGGCATCGCATACGGGTGGATGTAGATACTCACATATCATATATGCATGCATATTTTTAGGAGGCTTTTTCACCAGAGAGGAGTGAATGCCCGAAATAATTTATGCTAAAATACATACATTTATGAGAATTCGAAAATCTACATATTCGTTCGAGTTGACCGGATTTAATACTTAGTTTGGAATTTATGAGGTTGAGTGGATCTGGAGGAGAGAGATGCAGCAATGTGGTGATTACACTATACGTCTATACGCATAGGTATACCGGTAGAATGATGGCGATTCGCCGCTCCATTGTAATCAATTCGAAAATGAATTAATATTTAATATGAAAGGAATTATTCTTTAAATAATTTTTCGATGCGCAGTTATTTTGCATGTTTAAATGCATAAGTACAGAATTTCACAAAAATAGGTGGAATTGTATTTCAGCCGCAGGAATATTCCATTTTTCCTAGAATGAAATAAACGATGGCTATTGGGAAAACTTTAGATCTATATAGTTTTTCAGACCAGCCGCCAAGCGCCCTGCAGATCTACCATATTCAAGACACCTAATATTCGTTTATTTCCGAAGTATTGGTTTTATTCATTTTTGAGGTTATGTTCATTAATTTTTTTAGGTTTTTGACTTTTTTTCGATCCAGAAGAAGCTAGCTAACAGAAATTATTCCCATTATTACAAGCAATTAATTGATGAAGAAGATGAGATATTACAGACTAAATTTATAGCCCCGGAAGATCAGTACTTATATCTTATATGAGAAATCCAAATACGAAAAAAATAAAATGCACGACATGATCGCACGAACTTGCTCTTATGTAAAAGTACTTGGGACTTTAAAATACATTTTATAAATATAAAACATGGATTTAATGAGATAAAAATAATCAAATGCGTGGAATTGCTGTCTTATTTATCGTTTTATTATTACTTATATTTTCTTATTTAACTTTTATTATTATTTTTATTTTATTAAAGTCATTTTTTATACCTATAACAAATTTCTTTCAATTTTTACAAGAACAAAATTTGGGATGCCAATTTTAAGTACTTAGTAATATAGGCGCAAAATTTTAAACAGGCTAGTATTAAAATATAAGTATGATACTACTTAACAATTTGCTAACTTTAATGGCGCAACATTTTAAACGATTTAGTAATATGTTAAAGCCATTTTAGTAAATTACTAAGGATTTTGCTAATTTTAAACGATTTTAACATATTACTATCTCTTAACATTTTACTAAAGTTAAAATCACAAATTGGCTACTTTAATTTTTAGTAATTTGCTAAATCCATGACTTCTGTCATTTCCCTCGGAAAAACTTTCTTTGCAGTTTTATTTGAAATAGTTAAATTGTGTTTTTTTTATGATTCGTGAGTTAATTGTTGTTAAAAGTAAATAAAATAATATAAAATGTTTACGAAAGACGAAGATTTCGATATGTTTGAAGACTCAGCTTTGTGCAGAAAAGTGCGATGTTTTAAGTCCCGAGCAAATCCTTTTGAAGAGCTGGACGACGGAGAATCTTACTCCAGTTATAGGTCTGACAAGACAACAATTCGGTTCTTGGTTGAAAGCCTGAAAATCTAAGACTGTGGGATTCTGAGTTCACCAGAATTATTAGTATTAGCTACATAACACTTCTTTGGGAGAAATAAATTGTTGTTTTCACTTTGACTTCTGACAAATCAAATTATTAAGTCCGTTCCTCAGATTTATGACACAAGTCATATGGATTTAGCAAATTACTAATAGTGAAAGTAGCCAATTTGTGATTTTAAGTTTAGTAAAATGTTAAGAGATCGTAATATGTTAAAATCATTTAAAATTAGCAAAATCCTTAGTAATTTACTAAAATGGCTTTAACATATTACTAAATCGTTTAAAATTTTGCGCCATAGATTTTAGGAAATAATTTCAAAAAATAATCGTTCACACGTTTTCAAGATATTGAAATATTTTTTTTCAAAAAACAAAAAAAAATATTTTTTTTTGAATATTTTTTTATACAATATTATTTTAAACTTAAGGGAGCTCCTGGTGAAAATTTTTGATTAAAATCGTTAGAGCCATTAATGAGAAAGGCGAAAATAAAAAAAAACGGTTCTATGACAGGTACCATTAATAACATTTTGCCCCAAATTTTTTTTTTCCAAAATGTAGTCCATATCCATAATATCTAACTCAATTTTTTTTTTTATCGTTTTCGAGATAAATAAGATTTTGCAAAACTAGTGGATGGGGGGTACCGTTAGTTTTAGAGCTAAAAAAGAACTTTCATTTTATCCTCTAAGGAACCACCGAAGACCCTTAACTACCGGGATTGAAGAACCTAGGTCTAGTGGTTAAGGCTGTAGGGAGAGGTGCAGACATACAGACACACTGAAACATGTTTTTTGTGTACTAAATTTTCCTTAAAATTTTTATAAAAAAAATTATTGATATGCAAATTGTTAGTATTTAATAAAATACATTTTAAAACGTAATTTAAAAATTTAATCGTGTATCGGTTTTCAAGATATTGAATTTTCAAAAAAAAATATGTATTATTTTTTTAAAAATCCAAAAACTATTTTTTCGAAAAAATTTTTAGTTTATATTTTTTCAAATGCAAAGCAGCTCCTGCATAAAAATTTTGGTTAAAATCGTTATAGCCGTTGGTGAGAAATTCGAAAATCAAAAAAACCGTTCTATGACAGGTACCCCTAATAACAATTCCCCCCAAATTTTTTTTCACCCAAATATAGTCCATGTCCATAATATCACACTTAATTTTTTTTTATCAAAATCGTTAGAGCCGTTTTCGAGATAAATAAGATTTTGCATTACGGGTGTATGGGGGGTACCCTTAGTTTTGGAGCTAAAAAAAAAATTTCAATTTCTCCTCTAGGGAATCACCGAAGACCCTTAACTACCGAGTTTGAAGAAAATACCTCCGGTAGCTTAGGCTGTAGTTCGAGGTACAGACATACAGACATACAGACAGAAAGACGGAATTGTTGGATCCACTTTATTCGTCTTCGCTATCATCGTAATGTCAACTTTGATCAAAATCTCGAGTTCGATTTTTTTTCCAAATGCAGAACTTGCCCTATAGTACCTATATCGCAAGTAAAAAATTAAAAACATTTTGCAATATTAAAATTAAAAAAAAAAAAAACAAAAACAATTTATTTTGAAAAGCGTCTTTAGAATGTACTCGTATTAATAATTTTATTAAATAAAATTTTTTTGTACAAAAAAAATAAAATGCACGACTGGATCGCACGAACTTGCTCCTATGTAATAGACTAGGAATTTTAAAAACGAATGTTATTAGAGAAAACTGTTCATAAGGATAAAACTAATTTTTTAAATTCTTTTAGTAGTAAGAGACAAAAACAGAATGCTATGCAAATATGAATTTATGCAAGAACAAAAATTATAAGTCGTTGTAGCGGTTTCTTAAAAAAAGCTTTTATATACACACTTTTTAAAAGATTTTTAAGAAAAAAATTTGGTACGCCAATCTAAAGCTTTTATTAATGTTCGAATAAAACTTAAATTTACAAAAAAAAATATTGAGCCGTTTCTGAGATATCGAATTTTCAAAAAAAAGAGAAAAAATTAATTTTTTTTTTTAAATTCAAAAAATATTTATTTTAAAGTTTTGAAATGCAATATGTTTTAGTCTTTTTAGAAGCTTCTCTATAAAAAATTTCATTAAGATCCGTTATGTGGATAATGAGAAATTCCAAATTCAAAAAAATGGTTCTATGGTAGGTACAAGCTGTAATATCTTAATTTCAAAATTTGTCCTATTAAATTAAAGATCGTAAAAATTAATTGAAAGAAAAAAATTTTTGAAAACCATTTTTTTTTTAATTTTTAGCATTTGTATGGTGGGTACCTTTATTTTTAGGTAAAATAAAATTTTTGTTCTCACATCTTCTGGATTTTATTAAGAAACTTTAATTCATCAATTCTAAAAAAAATCTAGAATGGGGTTTTCGAAATATTGAGTTTTGAAAAAAAAATTTGAAGTTTTTTTTAAAAATCCAAAAATTTTTTTTTTGAAAATTTGAGTACACAATTCTATTTATGTTTTTTGGGAGCTTTAGCAAAAAAAAAAATGATCAAAATCGGTCGTACCGTTTTTGAGAAAATTAAAAACAAGAACAAAATGGTTCCATGGGGTTCCACAGGAGACAGACAGACAGAAATTGCGAGACCCACTATTTTAGTCTTCGCTATCATCGTAATGTCAACTTTGATCAAAATCTCGAGTTCGATTTTTTTTACGAATGCATAACTTGCCTTATAGTACCTGTAAGTCGCAAGTAAAAAACTTATGTTGGCGTGATTTGTCTCACGTGTACTGAGTTACGCTCGCTATTTTCTTATACTATCTATTCTTTAAAACAAGTTGGAAGTAGAATTCAAAAGGCAATTTTACTCCTACCACCATAGATTTATTTAAAACACCTTATATAAATATAAGAGCGACGAACTTTTTTTAAAAAAAAAGTGTTTTGAGCTAAAAATAATAGAAAAACAAAATCTTCAATTTAAAAAACAGCAAAGCAGAACCCCTACCTTAGGAACAGTAAAATTTATAAAGCAGCTGGTTTTGTTTCAATATTTTCACGCGCAGAAAAGAAATATTAATTCATTACAAATTTAACAGTTTAGTTTTCCTTTGAATACGCATGCTTTCTGCTTTGAACGCCTTACCTGCACTGCGTATAGTTGAGGTTTCATTCAACCGTAGGTATATGTATGTTGTATGGGCAGATAGGTAGACGTCTCATCGTATTTCCCCAACATCTTGTAAAATCATTTCTTAAACATAAGTCTTACATATTCTCTCAGGTATAGTGAATGTGATGTTTTCCCCCTCAGGGTCAAATGTAAATATACAACAAGTCCACAAAGAAACATAAATTGCTTCTTCATTAGACTTTTGTAGGATAATCCATTCACAAAAAAAAAAGAAGAAAAATCCTTGAGCTGGATTAAGAAAAAATAAAATAATCTTAAAAGAGCAAATGAAAAGAAAAAGGACTCTGTTCCTTAAGCCTATTTATACAGCTACGTACTATACTCAGTCACAACAACTATGAATGACTTTAAACTGCCAAATGGAAGGCTTTTGAATAAACGGAAGAGTTAAGTTAATGTCCTTCGCCACAGTGCCTTTGTGTGTATTGTTGCTGTAGCAAAAAGGAGTCAGATGTAAAAGCACATGACGGCGACCACAGAACACGGAAATAAGAAAAAAAAAAAAACGATTTAAAAAGCAAAACAAACTATGGGAGCTGACAGACATTCACCAAGAAAAATATGTCTTGAAATACAAAATAAAAGCATAAAGAACGCGCACCATTCAGGAGTACACACTACATTGTAAGGATCAGTGCTGGATTAACGAACACGCAGACCAAGGAACTGCAAAAGGCGTGCTTCTTTTAAGCGAAGCTCCAAAGGAAGTGTTTTAGCTATATATCTTATTATGACTGCTGTATGTATTTCCTACAGATTAGTTAACTTTGGCAAAAAATAAGGCTTCAAACCCAGGCCTTCTGCGTGACGTTCCACCATTTTACAAAGGGGCTACTATAAATGACGATCTATGTATAATATGGCCAAGAGTAGTACAAAGAGCTACTGCTTTAATTTTACGATCACTTACCCATACGTCAGGTAGAGACTGAAATTTTTCTTAGATATTGGGATGACTTGAGAGTTGAGATTCTATAGGATTCAAAAATAGCCCTTTGACAATGCACTAAGAATGAAAGAATGAATACTGCAAAGATCTTCGTTAATAGAGAAAAGACCTAGCACGATGAAGTTGAACATCATCTGAATAGCGCGAAGATAGGTTATTGATGAACATGCAAAAGACTATTGGACCAAGAATTGATTCTTGTGGGACTCCATATGCAACAGACATCAGAAACCATTCTATGCTGTCTGCTAGACAAATATTGTGATATGAGCAGGCCTGACTGGTGACTTAAACCGAAAAGCTTTAGTTCTAAAAATATTGTGACTCAGCTTGTCGAAAGATGTCTTTGACAAATCTAGTAAGCAGAGGAGATTGATATGACTGGTGTCACAGCAAAGGTCCCATTGTATTTCATGACTGGGTCACATGAATCTGCTGCTATGTCTACTATAAAAGGGTTTTTCAATTGGCAGTTGTAGATTTCGGCAGCCTTTGGCGCCCATGTTGTGTTGGTGACATCAGTCAAATTTGTTGTTTATTATTCAGTTATTGATGCTAAATCACCGTGGCTAGTAACACGATTGAAGGACAGGTCCAAATGATACATTTTTTCTATCAAAATGAGCATGAGATCTTTGCGCTCTTTGCTCCCATTTTGCGGTAGTCGTGGTGGCCCGGGACTTAGACCTTTACCCGTATAAGATCCAACTGAACCAGGAGCTCAAGATTCATAAACATAGACAACGCCGTTTTTTCGCTTACTGGGCCTTAGAGCGTTGGGAAGAGGACGACATTGATGAGGCGGCCACTGTCATTAGCGAGCGCTACAGAATCATGAAAACCGATTTCTTAAGGCCCAAATTAAACCATATGGTCTAGACGACTTATGGTTCCAGCAGGTCGGCGGCGCTACGTGCCACGACATTTTCAATGAACCGATTTCCGGGTAAGGTTATTTCTCACAGAATTGACATGAATTGGCCAATTTTAACCAATTGGTCATGCCGTTTGACCCCTCTAAACGTTTTCTTTTAGAGTTTCCTGAGGGTGTACCTACTTCTAGGTCATTGGAGACATTTCCATCTTCACTCTTTCCATAATCAACTGGCTGAGTAGATGTAGATGCCTTTTAAGCGCGTTAACCTTTACCTTACCCACACTTGAGAAATCATCCCTCCACCAAGCCCGTAGGAGCATGTGGCTCCTTGCAACGTCTGTTAGATGAAGTAGATAGGTCAAGTGCTGGTGTCCGTTTGTTTCATCAGGATTGCTGATGAAACATCATTTCATTTCTCAAGAGTATTTTACCAATCTTATGTGGCCCATCAACTCACTGGCGCTCGTGTGTTCATCGTAGGAATGCCAATCGCTGGTATAAAGGCGAGGTGCCTATTCTCCGTTTGTTGCAGCTCCTACAAGAAACTCCTGCTTCATTAAGTCGTTTTCGTTCGTTCTATCATTGTAGTCCCGGACCATTTTTATGTCTGTTGACTGTAGTTGGAGGCGACTTCCAATCTCATAGTCGGCTGATTGATAGAGCTCAGGAACATTGGCTTGCCACTTGGAAGCATTAATAAATTTCAGCACGGTTTTGCTTGGAATGTCATAGAGTACCTCCAAATCTTTGAAGAAGTATCTCCCTAGGAGCCTGTTTCTCAGATAATATAGTGCAAGGCAGTGACATAAGTAGTAAGGAGTATCCTAATGTACCACCTCGTTACCGCGTCCACTGCATAAGTCGGCCATACTGAGTTTCATATTTTTGTTTTGTGGTAACTCAGTTGGTTGTATCCGGTGGTGGTTTGAGCTTTCCATATTCTTGTAGTACGGCTAAGGAAAGAATCCCGGAATTTGACATTGCTTCCGAAGGCAAACTAATAGGCATTCTCCGAAGCGCCAGTATTACAGTTGGATTGGTTAAGAAATTAAATCGCAAAGAAAAATTAAAGCCTAAAGAAAGGCCGGCGCCCCAAAACATAAACACAGCAGATTGGCGCTTTAGGCGCAACAAATTCAACACTGGACGGGATATGCAATGAATGAACTCGCACAAAAACATGGGATAACTCCTGAAGAAAACCAGGGGGTGAAATATATAAGAAAATATTGAAATTCCATAGAACCCTGTGATAGTAAACTTAAAAAACTTTAGGTTTGGCCATACACTTTGCTGTTTGTTTCCTTTTTCTCTGTGAGGTCCAGCACGCCTCAGACGAGTTATCGTGTCATAGACCAATGGAAACGGTTTTCCTCCTGTTTCGTAGGACCATGAGTATTTCATATACTATTACTCTGATCCCACTTCAGCGCATCAAGACGACCGCACTCCTTCCTCTTTGCATTAGCCCTCAGCCAACTAAGCAAGGATTATAACCAATTTCAAAAGATAAAATGATCTAAAAATAGAAATACGAAAAAACTTACTCTTTGAGGATTTTTCTTATTTATTTTTTTTTTTTTTTTTTTTAATAATGTTTAATTTCTGTCTAGTAGAAGTGTATAGCGTGTCTGGTGTAATTCTTTTTTATTTATAGTTCCTCTGTTTTAATAAGGACTTTTATTTATTTCGTTTTTATTTCTCCTCTGAGTTTTGTCTTTTGGTGATGGTGTAGTTGTATAGTATTTTATAATCCCGCCAGCTTGAGCATTTATTTTTTTTTTTGTTGATGATTTTCTTGTTATTCATTTCGTTGTATTTTTTATTTATTTATTTATTTATTTGCGTTTGCAAAAACCTCTCCTAAGAACTTGTTGTCGCGGCTTGCTTCTTGACTTTTTAAAAAGCAATTATTGTGATTATGCACTTAACTTTTTCCATTATAAAAGGAAAGATCAGTTTTATTTATATTTTCGGTTTGTTTCATATAAGAAAACCGCAGAGGGGAGGAAAAGTGAGGCTAATTTAAGGCGCGGGAGTATACCAACGTTGTGACGGAAGTGAAAACGAGGATTTTATCTTGACGAAAATGGGGACGAAAGGCATAATTCTTTTCAAGAAATTGTGGTTACTAAGTTTGTACACACTCACGGCTGGGCTACGGGTTGTCTTGATAACAATTTATGTCCAATGAGAGCATCTGAAGTGCACAGGATTAGTATGAAAAAATATGAAATCCAAGAAAAGAAAAATCGGAGAACAGCAGGGGTGAATCAATCTCAAACATTCATATGTACGTGTTATCGGCAGGAATAGGAGCGAGATGATATTTTTGTTCGATTTCGAACAGCTAAGATTGGCAGCACTTTTTACGAAGAGATGTGGCACAGGATGTGCCACCTCCCGACAATAGGTAGAACCTCTAAAAAATATTTTTTTTTTATTTTTAGGTTGAAGTGTCTGTAAATTGAACTCTGACTACCAACTAGACTGCCTTATGCCATTATACCATTACACCAAGGAGAACAAGAAGAATTTTCGTTGACAAAAAGATGATATTAGACATAATCCCATAGGTGGCATCTAGTTGAGGCTGGGAATATACGAAGATAGAGAATGATTTCTTTAGAATTGGACCCGAATTCACAACTCTAAAAAATCAGTTAAGAACTCAAATTTTGATTCCATTGTAAATTGGGAAAGGTTAAGTCTTCTTTAAGTGGAATCCAGAATTCGGTTTTTGATGAACGTTGATATTATACCGCTCTTATGGTCATGGATTTCGAAAACTGAAATTCTTAGAAACGGAGGAAATGATTTTCAAATAACTTTGAGAAGAAAAATCTTCAAATTGTAGCGTTGTCAGGTATGTGTTGGATAATCCTTAACACAGTGAGAGTATGGATTTACTTGGTTATATCATACATAACAAGTTTTGCAAAGCGAATATTATTTTGAAACCCAAAGAAGATAAGTATATAAGTAGAATTTCATCATCTACAGTTTATGTATTATTTACACAAGTTCTAAATCCTCTCCATTGGCTTTTTGTACTATTATAGACGAGTTAAACCATGGAACCTGTTTACCGCACCGAAATATTTATTTTGGTACAATTTTTGTTTTTAAATAAATTTAAAAATACAGCACATGATTTAAGCAAATTTACACATGATTTAAGCGAATTTTTCAATGCTGGATTTAATTACAGCAAAATCAAGATACATAGTACAAAAACCATGTGGAAACAGTTTATAAAAATATGAACTTCGAATAAACCTTTCAATAGTCATTTGAACCAAGTACACAAATTTATTTGGTCTAAAGTTGTCTTTTTTCGAGGTATTTACTCTTTTAGTTTGATTTAGAAAATAAAAAGCACCACTGGGTCGCACGAACTTGCTCTCATGAACTTACTAGACTAATATGGTGGAAACCGTTATTTTGAGATAACATTATTTTTGTTTTCATGCATATGGTAGATAGTATTTTCAACAATTAGCTATGAATTTTTGTTTTTTTTTTTTTAGTCTTTAGAACATTTTTTGAGAAAGAAAAAATATTTTCTTAAATTTCGAAAATAATTTGTTGGAAGGTACCTTTATTTTCGGTCTTAAAAAAAGAAGAAAATTCTCGTTGGGGGGAAATTTCCAAAATGCTATGATATCTAAATCCCATTTTTTTGCGTCTGTAATGTTGGAGGGGGTTCCGCGTTAATACCTGTATCGGATCTTCTACCAAATTGCTTAGCATTCAACGAATGCGTCTGCTCGGACCTCTGGCTTTCCGCACTCGAGATTTTGTTTAAGAATCAAACACAATACTATTCGTTAACCAGTCGGTAGCTGGTAAGCTTCTCAAGTAAATGAAAGACTGTTATTAGCTTGGTCTCCAAAAACGAAGTGATTTTATTTTAAAATAATCTTACTATTTTTACTAGCAGATTTGTTATCAAAATTGTTCCACACTTCGACCCCTGACCCCTCTAATAATCGATACTCAGAGTCAGCAACTAAGGGTGAACGATCAGCTTTCCTAAGTGGGATAGTTCGTTCGGCTACAATGCTTAGTTGACATATTTTGTCAGCCTTAGCCTAAGTGTCAAGTATCGAAGTATGGTTCAATATGAAACAATTAATTAAGTGGTGGCAAGTGTGAATACTTCGCACGTCTTCAGTATCATCGTAATGTCAAGTCTGCTCAGAATTCAAAATTCAAATATTTTACGAATCCATAACTTTCCATTTCTGTACAGAACATGGTACCTACATACATATATGTTATATGTTGAAAGCAAAAATCGAAAACGAGTTAATTGATTTTGATCAAATTTCAATATTTTAAAAACCGCTTTTTATTTAAAACTTTTTCTAAAAAATATCATTAAAAAATTTTAAGTTATAAATCAGAAAGAATAAAAGTTACTATACAAAACCATTTAAAAAAGGCTTTTTTCGAAAACTAAGTCAAATTATCTTCTTTATAAAGCAAGTGTTAAAAACAGTTATTTGAAAAGTTCGAACAAAATCGAGCATGTGGCTTACGAAATATTGAGTTTCAAAAATAAAATTTATTTTTTATAAAATTACAAAAATTGAAAAAATACACAATCCTACTATTCGAACTTTTAAGCAGTATAAGAATGAAAAAAATGATAAAAATGAGTTGAACCGTTCTTAATCAAAAACAAAAATTGACGTTCTATGGGAGGTAACCTTACAATGCAATTTTCTTATTTTTACTTGATACTTATAGGTACTATAAGGCAAATTATGCATTCGGAAAAAAAATCGAACTCGAGATTTTGATCAAAGTTGACATTACGATGATAGCGAAGACTAGAAAAGTAGGTCTGGCAATTCTGTCTGCCTGTTCGACTACAGCCTCAACGGCTCGGCCAATTTTCTTTAAACTTGGTAGATATCATATTTAATCTTCACCCCACAGGTTTTTTTTTTTTGATTTAAAAGACCAAAAATAACGGTATCTGCCATAGGATTTTTTTCGAAATTTGATAAATATTTTTTTTTTCTTAAAAAACTGTTCTATAGATTTAAAAAATAAAAATACAAAAAAAATTAATTTAGTTAAAACTAGGTAATGCTTGAAAAAAAAAAATTTCCGAACAACGATTATTGAGGGTACCCCCCATGGAGCCATTTTTTTTTTGTTTTTGATTTTCTCAAGAACGGTACCATTGATTTAGATTATTTTTTTTTTGCTAAAGCCTAGTACGCAGATCGCGCTAAATTTTATCTCCCACATTTTTCTCCAAACACCGGCTAAAATCCAAGCTAAATTTTGACATAAGACTTGTATCTCCATTCTCCACTTAAAGCTGCCTAAGAATTTGAATAGTTTTGTGTATTCAAATTTTCAAACAAAAATTTGTTTGGATTTAAAAAAAAATTAAATTTTTTTTTCAAAACTCAATATTTCGAAAACCCCATACTAGATTTTTATTTTTTTGAAACTTGATAAATAAAATTTTCCTAACATAATCTACAAAAAAAAATAATTTTACCTAAAAATAAAGGTACCCACGACCCACCATACAATTGTTAAAAAATGTTTTTCAAGAATCGTATTTTTCTCGAAAACGGCGCATAGAATTTTGATAAATTTTTTTTCTTTCAATTAATTTTTATGATCTTTAATTAAATAAAAAAAAATTGAAATTAAGATATTACAGCTTGTACCTACTATAGAACCATTAAAAAAAAATTAAATTAAATTTGGTGGTGCAACAGCTCGGAGTGAACCAGGACCTAGTGACTTACAACTATTAACCATCCCTGTGTGCGTGTTACCAGGGAACGGAGGGGACCTATAATTTTCTGCCGATTCCGAACGGCTTATGAGCAGCACTTTCCATGACAAAAGATACTCTTGGAGAATTTGTCAATTCCTCACAAGAGGTAGTACACCCCTGAAAAAAACTTTCTAGCAGCGGCTTACAATCGAACTCGAGACCTTCCGCATGACAGTCCAACGTACTAACCATTATGCCAAGGGGTACTACAGAACCATTTTGTCTAATTTGGTATATCTCGCTTTCGACGGGTTTTGATGAAATTTTTTACAGAGATGCTTCTAAAAAGTTTAAAAAACATTGCATTTCAAAACAAAATATTTTTTGAATTTTTGGAAAGAAAATCATATTTTTCGGAAAATTCGATATCTTAAAAAGTGCTTAATATTTTTTTTGGAAATTTAATTTTTATTTGTACAATAATAAAAACTTAAAGTTAACGTACCAAATTTTTTTCTTAAAAAAGTTTTAAAAATTTTGGATATAAAAGCTTATTTTTTTAAAGAAACCACTACAACGACTAATAACTTTTGTTCATGCATAAATTCATATTTACATAGCATTCTGTTTTTATCTCTACTACAAAAAGTATTTAAAAAAATAATTTTATCCTTATGAAAAGTTTTCTCTCCTTGCTAATGACATTCGATTTTAAATGTCCTAATCTATTACATAGGAGCAAGTTCTTGCGACCCAGTCGTGCATTTTATTTTGTCAAGCTTTAGGTAAAAGAAACCATAAGCATAAAAGAATTTTTTCGATTTAAAAAAAAGAACAAACCTGTGCAACAGTTTTCGGAGATAGAAATATTTTCCTAAATTTTGAAAAAAAAACTTAAAAATTAATGTTTCTTTTGTCGCTGTTATTTTCCTAAAACTTCGAACGTGCTGTTAAGTACAGAGATTCTTTATTTAAATCGTCAAAAATAAACTCATGGTTTTTCACTAAGAGCCTATACTCTTAGAGCTAAATCACTTGCTTAATTTTTTCACAAAGTCTTCTTATTGGGTCTGGTAGTGTTATACATTCTTCAATTGCTTGAATTTCTAAATTCAGAATAAAAAGTTGACATAATCTTAAGATAATAATCATTTTGAAATTGATACACTTTGCGGTCACACATTCGAAAAGTTGTTGTCGTAAAAATGTAATTTTTTTGGGATTTATTAATCGGCTGTAAAGTTAACAACCAGGCAATAAAATACGAAGGAAAAAGTTTACTTTTTTTTCAATATCTGTTGCTCCAAATCTTTAATGAATATGTCCCTACTAAAACGGTGAGAATCTAAAATAGTTGTTGACCTTGGTGTATATGCTATTAAAAATAGAAATAAACTACAAAGTAGTAAAAATCGCAGACCAAGTCTCAATAACTGGAGAGCTTTTACAGTAGCCCGTAATCAAGCATACAACAATAATTCAGTCATTGAAAATAAACTATTATTTGTTCAAACTTTATACCTCTTTACCTCCCAAGAAATTATGAAGAGACTTCAGTAAGATTGTTGTTTGCATGGAGAAAAGCTCTCAATGCTCTCTAGACCCTGATGAGCTCAATGATTTCTTTCTTAGTAATTCTGTTTCTTTTGATAATTTTGAAGTAAATAAAGCATTTAAATCGTCGGTTTCTGTGCCTAGACTTAAGGAATTTGAGGTTGTCAGTGAGGTTGAAGTTATGGCTGCTGTTAAGTCTGACTCGATTGGTGAGAACGAGGAGCCCATCCATTTCGTTAAACTGACATTGCCCCTAATCAACCCATCTCACTCAAATTATTACACGATCAGATCTACTTTGCCTCTTTCTTGGAGAATTGCCAGAGTTCTTCCCATCGCCAAGAAAAGAGATCATCTGATTTCAGACCGATCTGCTTTCTACCTTGTATCTCCAAGGTATTTGAGAAAATAATTGAGAAGCAAATTTTGAATCACCTCTCTAAAAACAATTTGCTACATGTAAAACGAGCGGGCTACAGCAAATTACAGCAGTCCCACAGCTATGGTCAATCTTCTCGAAGACATAAGAGTTGGTTTTGATAAAAATCACATTAATCTCCTCTGGTAACTCGAGTTCTCTAATGCCTTTGGTGATGAGAATCACAGCATTCTTAAGTGGAAACTGCTAAACTTCTTCGGCTTTAGAGAAACAGCATGTTCGCTGATAACAAACTATCTGTCTGACAGATTTCAAAGAGTCATTTGGAGTCATGGTGGCAAATGTTCTGTCGAACAAGGAGTCCCACAGGGATGGATCCTGAGTCCAATCCTCTTTTACTTATTTATTAATGATCTGGTTTCAAGTTGTTCGTATGCTTCCTTAGATTAAAAAGCATCCTCTGATTTCAATATTTTAACTCGCCTTAGTTTAAATAGAACTCGTACGAATCAGACGAAGCAATCTCAAGGTTGAGTTAGCATTCTGTGTTTGAACTTTCGGACATAATGTCCATAAGCAAGATAATATTTAATATCTCTTCCCGCTGATTACGAAGAACTTCATGGAATAGGTACCTTGTAGCAATATCATTCTTGAAGAAATATGATACACCCTTCGTGTAGGTATAAATCAATTTAACAAAAAAAATCTCAAAATTACTGGGTTCTCATATTGTCGGGTTTGTTTTTCTTAGGTCAAGTTCATATCGCAAATACGTACGAGCATTTGTATTCAATGATGGTGGTGGTCGTGAAGACGACATCAAAACCAAACAACCGTCAACACACTCCGTCGACAAAGGAATAAGAAATAATAATAATCCGGAAATAATTCTGCAACCCATTTTGTCGTAGATATATACCCTCATAACATCGTATTTACCCTCGGTCTCACCCTGAACATCGCCATTTTGAATCAGAGCTTGTTATTTCCGGCGGTGTGCACCATGTGAGAGAATACGATTACAGAATAATAGGATGTAACATCCATAAACGGCCAAGTCAACCAAAGGCGGAGAGTCGATGCTTAACGGCTAGGAACTGATTACATCAAAAGCGCAAAAGGACTTCTATTTGACTTAATGGTATTTTAGTTTAGTTCAACGATGTGCGTTATTTGCCCAAAACGACGACGACAACGACGACGACGGCGACAAAGACGATGAGAAACACGAGGACTACGATGAGCTCACATGTGTTTTTTTTTTGTTGAGATTATGTCCTTTGAGCACCAGAACGACAATCGTATGAATAGGCCGCTTTTCTCCACCTCATCTAAACCAATCTCGATATAAGTTTGTATATACACATGTACAGTAGAAGTTTCGATTGCGCCTCTCATATCCCCAATTGAAGATTTGATTTAGTGGATTCAATTGAACGCCGATTCCGATTTGGCTTTACGTGCAAATCTCTTCTCCACTTCAAATGAGATGTACAAAATTTTCGATTTCGATTCCGGAAAATGATGATGACGCCATCATCGATAATAATGATGATGATGACGTCTACACAGGATTACAAGCTGAACCGACAATAAATGATAACATACTCACACTCATATATAAAGACGTTTGTATGGATGAAGGTGAAATCTGTGGAAGGTCGGAAAACTTTCAAAAAACACAATATCGAAGATTACCGATGCCAGAGTTAGAGTGGCAAGGGTATTATGTATGAGAATGCTTTGAGATTATTGCGGTCACTTTGAAAGACTAGGTCTAAGAGGCCCTGAAGGATTTATTGATGATTTTCTTGGCAGTCGATTTAACGCATCATAAATAATAATTTCTTTTCTGCTCATTTGGCAAGAAACTGGTCGTCCGACTGACCTCATGAACACAATCGATTCGTTTTTCGTTGAATAAAAGTGTTTTTATGATGTGTCCAAAAAGTGGGAATCGATAAAATGAATCCATTTACAACAACATCGAATGATTGAGGTTTTAAAGAATTTGCTAGAAGGAAAAGGAAGCTTAAGCATCGAAGTGGATTTGTTGAAGAATTTTTGAAGCTTCTCTTTATCAGGTGTGATGTATCTAACCTAACTATGAACAAGTAACTACGGATATTTTTTTCATCAAAGAGACCTCTAGCCTAAAAGGTGGGTTTTTGACCTCTGCTTCTTGGTCTGAAATATATCTATCACCATAGTGGAGGGGAAATTTAAAAAAATGGAGAAAAATTGTCAGATATAAATTTATTGTTCATTGGAAGTAAGAACATAATAGTCCTTTGACAGCCTAACATTAGCTTTTGAGAACAGAGTTCTCAATGGCACAGGTTTCTTGTCCTATATTTGCTTTATTTCGTAAGATATACATTTTTATTGTACATTTATTTAGATTGTCAAAAAAACAATGGGAACTAACACACTGCTGACAGTATCTACTATAGAACTATTTTTTTCACAGCATAAAAGATTTGAATAAAATTTTGTATAGATTCTAAAAAGTTACTTTTTCATTTTTGCAAAAAAAAATCAATTTTTGTTAGTATTCGTTATCTCAAAAATGGATCAATGGAAATTATTTAATATTTGCACTGTAATAAATAAAATGCACGACTGGGTCGCACGAACTTGCTCCTATGTAATAGACTAGGAATTAAACGAATGCTATTAGAGAAAACTGTTCATAAGGATAAAATTAATTTTTTAAATTCTTAGTAGTAAGAGACAAAAACAGATTGCTATGCAAATATGAATTTATGCAGGAACAAAAATTATAAGTCGTTTTAGTGGTTTCTTAAAAAAAAAGCTTTTATATACTAAATTTTTAAAAGGTTTTAAAGAAAAAATTTTGGTACGCCAATTTAAAGTTTGTATTATTGTTCGAATAAAAATTAAATTTACAAAAAAAAAGAAAAAATAGATTTTTTTTTTTAAATTCAAAAAATATTTATTTTAAAATTTTGAAATGCAATATGTTTTAGACTTTTTAAAAGCCTCTCTATAAAAAATTTCATTAAGATCCGTTATGTGGATAATGAGAAATTCAAAATTCGAAAAAATGGTTCTATGTTTCTCACATCTTGTAGATTATATTGAGAAACTTTTATTTATCAAGTTTAAAAAAAATCTGGCATGGGGTTTTCGAAATATTGAGTTTTGAAAAAAAAATTTTGAAGTTTTTTTTAAAAATCCGAAAAAATTTTTTGATAATTTGAATACACAATTCTATTTAAATTTTTGAAGAGCTTTAGCAAAAAAAAATTATCAAAATCGGTGGTACCGTTTTTGAGAAAATCAAAAAACAAAAAAAAAAATGGTTCCATGGGGGGTACCAAAAATTTTTTTCAACCATTACGTAGCTTTAACTAAATGAAATTTTTTTGTTTTTATTTTTTAAATCTGTTCAACAGTTTTGAGAAAAAAAAATATTTATAAAATTTCGAAAAAAATTCGTATGGCAGGTACCGTTATGTTTGGTCTTAAAAAAAAGAAAAAAACGTGTGGGGGGAAAAAATTAAAAATGATATCTACCAAGTTTAGAGAAAATCTTTTGAGCCGTTTAGGCTGTAGTCGAACCGACAGACAGACAGAATTGCAAGACCCACTTTTTTAGTCTTCCCTATCATCGTAATGTCAACTTTGATCAAAATCTCGAGTTCGATTTTTTTTACGAATGCATAACTTGCCTTATAGTACCTATAAGTCGCAAGTAAAAATTTAAATTATAGCGTTCCAATATTTTATTTTAAATGTTCTGTTTTAAGCTTCATCAAATAGATGAGATATTTTAGCCATTTAAATTCTTAGTCGATTAAACATAAGAACAAGTTCATGCATAGCAGTCATGCATTTTATTTTAGAAGGTCTACTAAGTTGTAATGTTTTTTTCAGAAAGGCACTGCGCACTGGTTAGTATGGATTCTAGGCCGGCGGCGCCATTATCAGCCCGTCCTTTTTTGAAAACAAACGATGGTATTGTCATCGCGATCAACGAAAAGCGCTATCGATCGATGATTATCAAATTATTTTGACCCAAATTGGATGAATATCAATGATATGAGGTTTCAATAAGGAGAAGCATTGTGCCACACAGCTCATGCCAGAATGTGGATTTTGTACTAACGATTTGAAGGAATTGTTATCGTACCCAGAAGCGACTCTGAATACCGAGCTCGTGCGATTCAAACCCTTTTGAATTTTTTCTTGTCAGGTTTCCTTAAGGTTTCCATGACCAATGCCCTAAAAGTCAAGTTAAGCCTAGCCGTTTAGCCTAATCTATGCACTGGAGTCATTGAAAATTAGATCTTTCGGAATACGTGACACCCAGCAGAGCTTAGGTGGCGGCTATTTAGACGATTGCATATTCCCAACATATTAAACAAAATTCTTCACTTCTTAATATCTGCCGTCCCTGTTAGAAAACCCTTAAAAACCAAATAAAAATATCAACTAGTTTTTGACTAGGAAGCCAATTTTCATGATTTATTTTATTTTCAAACAAAAAATGTCCAATGACTCTCAAGGACACTCTTCGAAGCGAAATACTACTGCACGTTGACAAAGTCAAACATAAGAGTAACTAATATTTGCAAATATTCCATCCACTGGAACTGAGATTAATTACAATTAATTTTTCACCGCCCTGCCATTGCCATATCCTTTCACTTTAAATGTACGAAGTTACCTACTTTGCTTCTCTCAATATTATTTTTTTTTTTGTAAAAATTCCTCTGCGTAAATATTTGCAACATCAGCGCCAGAGCCTAATGTGAGTTTGACAGGCGTTAGTCATCGACATGAAAGCTGTTTTAAAAGGACACACTGACTATAGGGATAAGGATACGCGGCGGGCAGCAAGGGATGAAGGAGTAGGAGGGAATATTGACGATGATGATGTTTCATTATCCTGCCTGATGTAGAGAGTTGACATTTTGTTTGGATGATGATAATGCGTTCGTTCTATGCGAGGATGTGTCTTTTTGTCACATTAGCACACGGGTAGGTCGGTATTCCGCCCCCCTCTGTACGAGTAGGTATACATACATTTATTTATCCTGCCATAGATTCATCTCGTGTTGCTGTGTTGGAGAAGAATCAGTCTGTCTGACTGATTGATTGTATGTGATAAGCTCTTAGGAATGTCAATTTAATTCACTGACATTGGAGTAATGAAAATTGCGTTTCTTCTCTTTCTCTCATTTTTCTTTTCTTTTTTGCTCCTGTCCACTTTTGGCAAATAAGTATACAAGTTGTATGCTGATAAGCAGATATATCACAAAAAAAAAAAAGAACGAAGAAATAGGTCTCTGTAATGAAGCTTTTGTTATGTGTAAGGGCGGATCTTACGTGATTCGAAAAGGAAATTCGTTTAAGGCTGACGGAAACAAATATATATGAAGGTATGTGTGTGCGCGAAATAAGATAAAGTAGAATTTGTAAAATTAATGACATTTTCAAAAGAATACAAATTTTAAAAACAAAAGGGTGCGCTTTAAAGGCATATTGACAAGTATACGAGAATGTTTGTATGTAGATATATATGTACTTATGTATAGGTATAAGGACGAAAATGAAGTGGAAGTTTTAATGTACTTTCTATATAATTATTTATTCTGTTTAAGAAACTTATAGAAAACAAATTAATCGTGTGAGAAGGCTGAAATATTCACAATGGCGATTAAAATGTCGCAGCATTATTAGGAAGCGGAGGTGGAATCTGAGCCTTTGTCAAAAATGAGGATAGTTTTGTACGTTTTAAGTCATTTCCAAAAAGTTAGCTAGATAGCGTTAACTGTTTCGCGAATTGAGTATTTCTTTGGGGTAGAAAGTCAGTTTTCGCACCGCTAAGTACATTACAAGAAGCTTAAATCCCTGTTTTCCACCATCACATCCGTTCAGGATTTCCGCCATCTTAAAATCAAAATCGAGTAATATGTTTTAAATAAATAAAATACAATTTAAGAATTTTAGACAATACATACTTGTATATGTAATTATAATGAAATCCAAGTTTTCGAACATAAACCTTTTAAAGAGTTTCCGCCATCTTGATTTAAAGAATTGAACTCTTCTTCGATATCTTCTAAACGAGAAGTAGTGGAGTAATTTTTTTCTTGTTATCGTTAATTTAGCAGACAATGCTGACAGTTGTAGGTTACAAAATTCATGATTTTGGCTATATTAACCATTTCAAGACTTGCGGCCATGTTGGTCGATGCTGTCAAACTGGTTAAGAATTTAGATTAAGAATTTTATTTTTCAAGTACAGAGAATAGTTGGCTCTCTTCAACATCAAGTTGGAAAAGTTGATTCCCAAGTACTTCGTTGATGATTTGACTGTCACTTCAGTGTTGTCTGGAAGCTTTATTTTGATTGCATCACAGCGTGTTGCAAATGCTCGTCTTCGAATGACAGTCACTGGTGTTTGGAAGCAGATGAGTTCAGTCTTTTCGCTGTTTATCCTCAGTCCCCATTTGACATAGTATTCCCATAGGTTTTTAATGTGCTCTTGCACTCTCCTGGCAGCAATTTCTGGTGAAAAAGCGGTGGCGTATGTGATTGAGTCGTCTGCATAAAGCTTCGTCCTGTACCTGATATGTTGGCTGGTTGATCAGCAGTGTAAATGTTGAACAGCAGTGGTCCAAGTTTTGATCCTTGAGGAACTCTAGCGTTAATTCTTTTGGTTGATGACACATGTTTTTCTACCTGTACATAAAAAAGTCTATGGGTTAGGAATTAGCAAGTACAAGTTCCGAGAGTTTGAATAGTAATCCTTTTATCCAAACGCTGTCGAAAGCTTTTTCCATGTCCAGCAAACACGCTACAGTGGTTTCCTTTTTGTTGAGTCCAATTGTAACATCAGTGTGGAGTCCCAGTAATGGATTTATGGTAGAGTGTTTATTTCGAAAGCCATACTGAAACTCCGGTATGACATCCCTGTCTCTGCAGAAAACGTTGAGTTTCTTCAATATCAATGCCTCCAGTATCTTACTCATGCAGCTGAGCAAAGAAATTTGCCGATATCCTTCCACATTTGTGCGGTTTTTCTTCTTAGGGACAACTTTTGCGGTTTTCCAGGCTGCAGGGAAATAGCTGTTGTTCAGGCAGTTATTGAAGATTATAGTCAACAGGAGAACAGCAAGATTTGGTAACTTTTTAAGTACGTAATTAGAAATCTTGTCGCTTCCTGCTGATTTTTTGGAGTTTGCAGTGAAGATAATCGGCCCTAGCGAGGTATCCGTTCGGAGCGGAAAATTGTCCGCCACGCATACTTCATCGGAAGTTCAAAGTGCTTTCGAGGTATCCTATCGGAAAGAATAATAATACACAAATGCGTTGCCGCAATTTGTTCCGCGAAGAATTTGTGTCGGACGAAATCGGAAAAACAATTGCATTAAGCTGTCAGAAATTTCACAAATAAAGCACTTGATCGCACTTCAACGCAGTTCGCCGGGTGCGTTAAAATAATGTCGGAGAAAAATTCCGAACAGCTGTTCGGAAGAATACCTCGAAGCAAAAATCCTCCGAATCGTACAAAATCGGAGAAATTTCCGCTCCGAACGGATACCTCGATAGGGCCGAATGTCAGCTACTTCTTCAGGGGAAGTGAAAACATCTGTCAGCGTCGGCTCCGATGATGGGTTTTCCTCGTTGAACAGGGTCACGGTTTCGGTGGTTGCTGATATCTCTTGAAAGCGAGTTTCAACATCTTCGATAAAGTCAGGAAGGTGTACGGGAGGGCGGTCTTTGAAACTATCGTGAAAGTGATTTGCAAACGCTTCAGCTTTCTCTGCAGAAGTTGTTGATACTTCTTGTCCATGAAGGTTGGTGTCTGGAATTGAGTTTATTCTTCCAACAATCAGATTGATCTTTTTAAACGTGTCAGGTCCAGGTTTGATATCTTCGAGTTTCTTTCTGAAATCCTTTTCCTGGTGATGTTTTATTGCCTGGTTGAACATTGTGTTAGTGCACTGAAGTTCTGAGTGTAGCCGATGGTATTCGACACTTTCCCTGTTAAAGGTCCTGAGGAATATTCTTTGGAGGCTTTCGCGGAGTCTTTGCCGGTGAGCATATATTGATTGTATATGTTGGGGTAAGTTTGCATATTTATCTCTGCTGGTGCGGGTTGTTTTCTGCCTGTCCAAAGCATTGTTGACCACTGTTTCAAATTGAGCAATGGTGTTATCGACCTCATTGTTGTTGAGATTGTTGACGCTGGAGACTTCTGGTAGGCGTTCTTCAACTTCTGAACGGAATCTTATCCAGTTCAGTTTTTCGTATTGGATTTGGAATTCGGAAATACGACGTTCAGTTGTAATCCTGTAATTCAATCTGACTCTCATCTCAACCGCCAGATGGTCCGAGTCACTATCGTGTGCAACACAAGTGAAGTTTAGGAACTCAGGAAGGATGTTCGTAAAATTGGACGTCACTAAAAAGAAATCTAGCAGCGACGGAGTTCTTGGAAATGTGGGCCTATGTTGTGATATAACCACCAATGAGTGAAGCTCGGGGTTGTCTTGCAGCCAGTCCACAATTGCTTTTCCTTGTGTAGATTCCCTGGTGTCCAGCCAGAGTGGGTGACTCCATGCTTCAAAGTAGAATTTTTAGTTCAGAAATGAGTGTTAGCAAGCTTAAAATTAGGATTTGTAGGGATACGGCACAGGGAGGTGTCTTGTCTCCTCTGCTTTGGCTTGTGGTTGTAAACCAGACTTTAGTTAAATTAGGGCATGGCGGCGTTAAAGCCGTAACGTACACTGATGATATAGTGATAATGGTATCAGGAAAATGTGTTCCCATCTTGTACGAGCTCCTGCAAATATCCCCGGAAAAGCTAAGTAGTTAAGCCTTAATGTCAACCATCTTAAGACGGAACTAGTTCTGTTTACGAGAAAACGCAACATTCCAAACTTAAACACCCCTACCATAATTGGGACACCGCTCCATATAAATGGCACTCCCAAATATCTTGGTTTAGTTATCTGGAAAGAGAACATACAAAAAAAAAACCTGCAGTGGCCTTCTACACCTGAAGTAGAATTCTTGGCAAGAGAGCCCCAAGACCATTCATTGGATGACACTACCTAAGGCCTATTCTGTAACAAGCATACGTTTGATATCCAGCCTTGGATAATGGAACCAATCTTAAGGCCATGACAAACATTCAGAGACTGGCATGTATCGGCACAACAAATGTCATGAGAACCACGCCAACCGCAGCTCTAGAAACTTTCCTCTCACTTACGCCACTCGACCTATTTACGAAGGACTTGGCGGCCAAAACTGCTATATGACTTAAAGAGTGTAAAAATTAAAAAAAGTGGCAACTGTGGTCACAGAACCATTTGAAACTTCACCGAAACGCAAATCATGTATCGGTTTTTATAGACGGTTCCAAAACGTAAGCTGAGGTAGGGTCACGCATATTCTCAGATAACCCACTCATAAATAGATCATTAAAGCTTCCAAACTTTTACAGGGTTTTCCAAACGGAAGTGCTTGCAGTTTGTGAACTTATGAACTGACGGACAAGAACATTCATATCTTTATAGATATCCAGGCGACAATCAGAGCGATGCTTTAAGAGAGGCACAAATACCTAATATCTCCACTAAATTTTAGCCGAATCGGACTCGTAGTTTTGATTGGATCACGTGTGGAAGCTTGTGCGCGAATTTTAGAAAAATGTAAAAAGAATATCGGTTGGTGATTCGATTCTTGTTTTTGGAAAGGAAATCGCGTAGTGAAATCAAAGAGCGCTTGGATGCTGTGTACGGTGACTCTTTGGCGACCGTCAAAAATTGGTATAACGAGTTTCAATGTGGTCGCACATCGGTTTTTGATGAGCCCCGCCCATGTGCTCCGAAAATCACTACCACGGAGGATTACGTGTCAAAAATCTACGATATTGTTTTTATTGTTTGCAGACCGCCGATTGAAAGTGCGCGAGAAAACTGAAACAGTAGGCCGCGTGGATCATATCTTCCATGAAATTTTGGGCATGAGAAAGCTCACTCCGGAAAACAAGCGCAACTGTGAGACCACTTCAGAGCCGTGTTTGAAGCTGTCGAATTGCACTACGAACTGCTGTCCCATCCACCGTATTCTGCAGATTTATCCTCGTGCAACTTTTTTTGTTTGCAAACTTAAAAAAAATCACTAGTCGGGCAGAAATTTGAGTAAACTGAGGAGGTCATCACCGTCACGGAAGCCTACTTTGCAGACCTCGAGAAAACCTTTTTTTCGGATTGGTTAAAGAAGTTAGAGCATCGCTGGATCAAGTGTATCGAGCTAAAAGGAGACTATGTTGAGAAATAAATCGCCATTTTTCCAAAAATTTTTTATCTTGATTTCAATTTTTTTATTAAATTATCGTAAAAATTAATCGAAAGAAAACAAAGTTTAGAAAAATTCTTGAAACGTTTTCGAGAAATATATGATTTTCGAAAACTAATTTTTAACATTTGTATTGAAGGTACCCTTATTTTTAGATAAAATAATTTTTTTTTCTTACATCTTGTAACTTATATTAAGAAACTTTTATTTATCAAGTTTTAAAAAAATCGAGTTTGGGGTTTTTGAAATATTGAGTTTTGAAAAATAAAATTTTATTTTTTTTTTTAAATCCAAGCAATTTTTTTTTAGAAAACACAATAATATTCAAACTGCTGGGGAGCTTTAGCATACAAAAAATATCAAAATCGGTTGTACCTTTTGCATAACTTGCCTTATAGCACCTATAAGTCGCAAGTAAAAAATATATTGTGTTTTCATTATTACATCCATTTTTTCGTTCAGCTTACGTAAAGGTGACAACACATTTTTTTCTAGTTTTTTTTCAATAAAGTTCTTATGAAATCACACAAGTCTCGTTAGAGTTAATCCATCAAGTGTACGAATGCACTGCACTTCATTGGGAAAATGAAGAATTCGTTAAAGAGCATATGTTTTGAATGGGCCAAAGAAGCCTTCGTTCAGTTAACGAAAGCTCTGGGGCCCTATTTTGTAAAACGATTATCGTTGAAATTACTTCATTATCGTTAAAATGCGATTATGTTTAACGATAATCGTTTAATTTTAACGATACTCGTTAGTTCTAACGACTGCCATATACCTATCGTCGTTGTAGAATTTTGATAGTAAATTAATTACATACCTATAACCGAGCAATTAAACACGTTCAGTGTGTTAAACTTAAATAACTATTATTATTGTTTTTCTGCCAAACTAAATTAAAAAAAAAAACTTCTCCGTATGATATCTTGTTTGACTCTTTTTTCTCTGCTTTTATATACAAAAATAAATAAGAGAAGAAAAAATAAAAAACTCACCTTGATCGGCAACATTGATGACACCATCCTGTGCAACGGCAATTGCGGAAATCGCCTGGAATCTAGCATTCGAGGATAACAAAGTCTCTGCATTACTGAGAGTTCCGTCTTCATTAATTGTTCCGCCACCAAGGCCAGAAATGCCTCCAATTGTACCGGCAGAATTTCCACCATTACCTGCTACCTTCGCACCTAGTAACACTGTTGTAGTTGTCGTGGGACCAGTTGTCATGATGTTGCCGCCATTGCATAAACAACCAGACCCAGCTCCGATTCCCATAATTCCTCCAGCTCCAGCTGCTGATGCTGCTGCTTGAACACCAGAAGCGCTACCACCACCATTGCCATTGCTTGACGACGATGAGGACGAAGTCAACGATGGAGTTGTACCGCCAGGATTTCCCATCGTATTTCCGTTTCTAGTCGGATTAACTGTAGTCGAGTATTGTGTAGACGAGCTACCGTTATTGTTAGTGTTCGTAGTGCAATCACATGCCAGCGACCTGTAATTATCGTTATCATTAGTTCCAAGGACTTTTTTTTATTTAAATTATGTAAAAGCAAGGCTGTTTGTGTTGGGTTGTGTTAAGTGGAAATATTTCGCGCGACACAAACCATCAGGATGAAAATATGTCACTACGGCTACAGAAACAAACAAAAATGCCAAGGTACAGTCACAAAAACCATTTTCATAGAAACAAGGATGCAGACAATTGAGAGACTTGGAAAAAAGAAAAAACATCCTGGGAAATGAGGAACACAAAAAAATTCACAACGTACAGGACAAGATAAAAAGATGACAGCCATTATCGGTGTGCTTCGCCTCACACAGTTCGTCGGTTGAATTTTTACCCTACACTATTTTTTTTAAGGGCCTGCTAGATTGGGTATAAGGATCTCTGTTAAATCCTCTTTGCACCCATTTTGCTTGCTGCACATCGTGTTCTTTCGATTTCTACTAATGTCCGGCACAACAACAAAAAAATCATCACAAAACTGTTTAAGTTTCCGGATTTGTCTGCCAAAAAGCGGTTCATTGTGGTTTGGCTTTCGCTGTTTGTTTCATTTTCTTTTTTTTTTTTTTTTTTAGACGATTTTCATGCTTTTTCCGTTTAATACTATTTTATTTCGAGCAGACAACAAAACAAGGAAACCGCCGAAATCCTGAAACACGTTGTAGATGTTGAAGAATATTCCTTGAAAGTCGAATGTCTAGGCCAGAAAAAGTTGAATGTTTGTGGCAAGTGTGGGGATCATAATCTGGTTGGTATTATTTTGACAAGCTTAAAAAATTCTTTTAATTTGCATCATAGAACCATTTTATTTCTGGTCTTTTTGGAAAGTGTGAGATCGGTTTTAATGAAACAGAATCCAATTTAACCTGGACTTACTTTAAAAACTAAGAACTCATCTTGAGAAAGAATACAAAGGTTCTATTTACAATATCAAGACCTTAGAAAACATTCTAGCTGAAGACGAAAAAAAAACTTATGGGGGAAGAATTGTCTTCAAATATCACATCTGGGATGATATCACAATAGTTTAGTCAATGTTTTAGTTCGTTTTTGAACTACTATTGATTCTTACATTACATACTCGTACATATGTAACTTACATTTTTGAATATGTAGTTAAATTTCTAGTTTTTCACAATCTTGAATAAGTAATGAACAAGATCATGCTTTTTTTTTATAGTTAAAGCCGATTATATTCGTAAAAACATGTTTTTCAACTAATAAAAATATCGTATTTACTCAACAACTTTTGTGTGTTAATTTTGAGCTTAAGTTTCAGTTGCACAAATATTGGATCATCAGATCAACAACAGTTTGAACTCGATCAAGTTTAGGAACCGATATTAGGCTGTCCCGCCAAAATTTTCTTCGGAGTATCTTAACGATAGACCCCGCAAAAGTTGCGTATTGAATAGCGGGGACAAAAAACAAGACAAAAATCGGATGTAACTTTTGGGCCTCTACCGTCCGCTGAGATCTTGAAAAAAATCATATTTTTTCTTATTTTTATTAAATTTGTTTTTTTTTTTTATTGAATAGCATATAATGGGGTAAAACACCAAAAAGAAATCGAATGGTACTTTTGGCCCTTTACCGACCTCTGAAATTATTATAAAAAAAAACATTTTTTCTTCTTTTTTAACATTTTTTTTTGAAAACTTATTATGTATGTTAATTATTTATTATGTAGATATTTATAAAAATATAGATATTTTATCAACAATTTTTGCAGGTACTTGCTTGACTGACTAGGTATTTTTTCACTTAAGTTTCTTAAAAATTCGTTAAGAATCTTATTTTTTTAAATCCTTACCTTCCCAAGGCTAAAAGAGTTTTTGTTTGTCCTAATTAGAACTCGACTCTGCATCGAGTACAGAAATCGAAAAGATATGGAAGAATGCGTCAATTCCAATTGTGTGTCAAAGTCTAATAGCACAAATAAAGAAAATCCACTTTGATAAATACATGACACTTGAAAGACACCCAAATTCGAAAAAAAATACAAGCTTTGACAACAGATTGCAAGATTTTGTTGCACTTTCAAACACAAAATTGGTTGACTTTGCATCGTGTAAGTGTGATTCTTTTAATGACTGTCATTCTGTAAAGGATAAAAAAGCACCTTTTAGTGAAAGATCATTTTTAGTGGACCAGAGAAATTACAGAAAA